>JACEVL010000070.1:1932790-2277790 GCA_020284085.1 Aporrectodea caliginosa
AAGCCGATGGAGGGCAGGGTGCTACTTAGGACCCTTCAACTCAAACTGGCGCCTAATCTAGGTTATAAACCGGAGGTAAAAGTGACCGGCTGGGGGCGCCCAAGGGGCCACTCGATCGACCTCAACGGCTCAGCTGTGAAGCAATTTCGAGACCCATTAAGGAAGCCCCAAATAATCTTCAGCACCACTTAAACGCCTCTTGCAGCTCGGATTCTAGCATCGATGGGTCGATGGGTTGATGAGTAGGAGCGTGGGTGGGTCAGCTGTGGACGCCAGATGGGCCTACAGTATGCATTTATGTATGTATTATGCATGCTGCACATGCATGTATGTGTGCATGTATGTAGGCTATGCATGAAAATATGTATGTATGTATGTATGTATGCAGGGCGTACATGTATGTATAATGTATGTATGTAAGTATGTATGTATGTATGGATGTATGTATGGATGTATGAATGTATGTATTATGTATGAATGTATGTATGTATGTATGTATGTATGTATTATGTATGTATGTAAGTATGTATGTTTGTATGGATGTATGTATGGATGTTTGTATGTATGTATTATGTATGAATGTATGTATGTATGTATTATGTATGTATGTAAGTATGTATGTATGTATGGATGTATGTATGGATGTATGTATGTATGTATTATGTATGAATGTATGTATGTATGTATGTATGTATGCATGCATGCATGTATGCATATTCCTCTCCCTATGGTCTACTCTGGTCATAGGCCTACTTCCAAGTTCCCACCGACAATTTGCAGTCACCAACATACATGTCATACATACATGCATACTACATATATGCAAACATCATACACATACATACATACATTATGTATGTAGGTATGTACTATGTATGTATGTATGCATTTATGCATGAAAGTATGCATACGGACAATGAGGTAGAAAGTCAGACAACGATAGCCTACACATACATACCGTATGCCCTGGAAATATTAATCTAATCTCTAATCTAATCCAATCTGGAAATTAGTTTCCAGGAAAGTGAAATCAGTATCGCCTTATAGTTGTGGCTAGCTCCTTGGTGATTATTAATATCATTATTCTTATAATAATTTTAAGCCTATACGATTATTACTATTCTGTTTTGTTAAATTTTTAGGCTCGAGGTAAAAATGATCACGAGTAATGCTTCCCCTGGGAATTTTTAAGAAAAAATGCCTGAGCGAAAAATGTAATTATTGTTTCTGTTGGACCGTTATGTAATGAAAAACATCAATCAAAAGCATTGTAGATTAACATAAATGAGTTACTCGAGGTCCCTGACGGTTCTAGAACATCCTCGGTATGTCTGTGTTTGCAACATCCACCTTAACATCTGCTGTGCCCCCTCTGATCCTCTGGAAACCGGACTCGACCTCCCTCGGTCTACTCTTTTGGACAACCCCTCTGACTAGACGCAGCGCTCGTGAATAAGCTGGTGCCCTGCGCTTGGCTTTCAAGTGGCGCTTTAGAAGTTTGGAGATTACGATTATGATTTCTTTACTCGGGTAGCCTAGCATATTTTTTGTGTTGCTTTTAATTGGGCTTAGCTAACGTAAATCAAATGGCCGGAAAACAAAATTTGGGAGGTTGAACAAAGACAGATGGTGTTTGGAATTATTTCAAGTGGATCTGATATCCGGCAACTCTGAGTTGAAACCAGCCACCTGACCTAAATATATCCACCACCTAACAGAGAAGACCCATCACCTAATTATTTTTTTAATCGATGACATGCATCGTATTTCACGCATTTTATGTTTATTCAAACAGCGAATCCGCTATAGATTCACTACTTAAGATTTAGAACCGGAAATCCGCCACTTCTGGATGAGCAACTTAACCACTGCAAATACGATATAGATAAAAACGTCAGCGAATGCATCGTTGATTCATCGGATAAAGTGTTGTGGAAAAAGATTAGTGGATGAAGCCTGACCAACCTTAAAAGCCACTTACAGTCATTTCACAAGATTGTTTTATCAACACTTGAAGTAACAAAGGAGGCATTAAAACTGCTCCTAAGAAGAGTATTGATTAGTAGGTCATCAATACAAAACAGGAGCTCGAAAAATAATGAGTTCTTAAGCTCAAAACAAGTTCATAGGTGGACCTTAGCCTGAACAGCACAAAGAACGTGTTTGTGAACTCAATTTATCAATGGCTGTAACCGGCATATCTACCGTATATCAGCCAATTTACAGACTCATGGATCCAAAATTTGAACTTTCATGTAAGGTCTACACCAGTGTCATTCATTTTTTCAAACATCTTCCAATAAAATATGCAACAGGGCTATTTTATTCTATTCTTCTATGTCAATTAGACAGAGCAAAACCTGTTTACAGTGTCTAGCTAATTTCTCTTTTTTAATCGAAGTATCATAATGGTTAAGTTTTAAAATATCTTTTTGCTTGTGAAGCCTTCATGAAGTAATTCGTTGGTAAATGTACTGAACGATGTTGGAGTTTAAGAAGGCTGTTTAGTGTGTTCATAGTTGAATAAAATAATAATAATAATAATAATAATAATAATAATAATAATAATAATAATATTATAATAATAATAATAATAATAATCATAATAATAATAATAATAATAATAATAACAATAATCATAATACGTCTTGACTATAGTTTTCATAGCCTGAGGGAATAGAACTACCTCGGGCACAAAAAAAAAAAAAAAAAAAATAATAATAATAATAATAATAACAATAATCATATTGATGAGATTTATTGTCTCACAGAAGAGAGCTATTTACAAACTTCATTGTAATTAGTTGGCACACTCAACATTTAGACTATTGCCTGAAAATTAACCTACGTATTAAGAAGTATTATTACGATGTTACCCATAATGACTACTGAGCAACAGAATCCAAAACACCGATCACTGAAATGGCATTAACGAAATGGGAAAAAAATTTTATCAATCCAATTTTCTAATGCAAAATTTCTTCTTGTTAAGGGAAAGGAACATTTGCCAATGAGCTTCAGGATATCTGCCTCAATGTTCTAGGTCATCAAGTGTAGGCCTACACGTTTTTATATAGCGACTGTGTGACCTCTACCCTGCTCATTCATCAATGAATTGATCGGGTGAGATCTCACCACAGCTGGGCGCCCGGAAGCGCGCTATATATAGTGTGCTGAACGTTCAACACAGCGGTCGACAGTTCAAATCCCTGCTAGCACAGAAATAACTTCCAAGACTTAGTGTTGTTTTAGTTTTACCTTGAGTTTTAGTTATAGTTATTATTAGTTTTACATGTTAGGTGTTTTAGTTATTATTAGTTTTAGTTATTTCGCCAAGTTTTAGTTTTAGTTATAGTTTTAGTTAATAGAAACTGACACTTCCTAGTTTCAGTTTTAGTTTCTTCAGTTTTAGTTTTAGTTTTAGTGTCAGTTATTTGTTCACTGATATTTAGCCGACAATAATGTATATCAAATTACTGCCAATAGGCAATAGCAACCATTATTCTTACAGTATGACAACATGCCATGTACCAGGTATCATACATGATATAATGTCCCTTTAATGATTAGTGTGGTAAACATTTCTTGTTGAGCTTTATGTGAATCCCCGAATTTCACCCCTATGTACAAAAACATTGAATATTCAAGGACGCATTAGGTTTTCGTTGTGTGTTTTCGTTACTTTTTTCGTTAGATGTTTTAGTTATTATTAGTTTTGACCGTTTTAGTTTCAGTTATCGTTTTTGGCCGGCTCCAAAAAGTTTTAGTTATTATTAGTTTTAGTTATTGTACCAAGTTTTCGTTTTAGTTTTCGTTTTAGTTAACTATAACCCTGAGTTTTCGTTAACGAAGGTTTTCGTTTTAGTTTTAGTTAACGAAAACAACACTACCAAGACTGTAGTTCCACTAATGCCCTTAGTGAACTCTGTTTTACACTTACCGCACACTATCCGTGAGAAAATGATGTGGCAAGGGTGAGGACTGGCCACCCACCAACCCACCTTCATATGGTAAGGATAAGAAGTTGCTCACACCTCGTATACTGCTCCGAGTTCTGCAAGAGCGTAAGTGATGGAGGCATTAGTCAAGGCTTGAAAAAGAAGAGTTGCGTCCTAAACTAAACCCGAGAAGTGGCGACTGGTGTGAATTGTTAGTGATGTTTTCCTTTCCATACACTTCACAATGGGTGCAGAGGAACAGTATCTTCAAAACACCTTTGTCCTGGATTTGAACCCTAACCTTATTTGGCAGTCCAGCATGCTAGCCACTAACACACCTAATGAAGGAATTGGAAAAGCGGACAGCGATGAGGAGCCGGAATGAGAAAGATGGCAAATGGAGAGTGGAAGCTTTGCGAGGGATTGTTGTTCTGTTGATGTATTAAAGTGATGCAATCATCTCTGCCGAAGTTAAATTAGAAGTAGAGTACAAAAAAACCGAAGCATCTGGGACCTCTGGGGTGGCTTACTATTCGCAGTCCTGCTGGTCTTCAGATTTACAACTAATAGCTCGCTCGAACTAAACAGACGGACAGACAGACAGACAGACAGACAGACAGACAGACAAAGGCACCTATATAAGGGAGACCGTTTTAGAGATACAGAAGCAAGTACAAAGAACCAGAGAAACACATTCAAACGCAGATATAGACAGACCTATAGAGGCTGAAAATTAGCTGACAGACGAAATTAATATGGACCATCTGTGACTTGTGTTTCTGATCCTTTTCTCAAGGTCCGCCAGAATTTCTCCGAATGAAGTTATTACATCACGAGTTGTGTGGGTGGGCTTTGTGTTTATCTTTCAGAGGTGGTGCGTGCACGCGTGCGCACGTGTGTAGCTATGGATCTAAATTACCATTTTCGTGTATTAGCTAGGTCTGCTATTCTAGAAAGAAGAGCAATCTATTATAAACGAACCATCAGTTAACGTGTGACACGATTGCCGACTGGTTTGAGAACAGGCCTTGTAATGAATGCTGTTTAAGATTCTAGCCTCCCGTTCTACGGTTACTCTGCAGCAGTGAAGATTTCGTTATTATATTTTTTATTAAGAGTTGAAGCTATAAACAGTTATCATTATATCCTATGTTTCACCGTTAGTTTTAGTTGTTGTTAATAATAACTAAAACCTTTGCGTTTTGTTACTATATACCAAGTTTTAGCTTGGTGTAGTTACAGCTGCCAACATTAGCGAAGGCTTTGACAAGAAAAGCATTTGGGAACTTCGTCAGTTACTGCATTTCAAGTTTCATATAATATTATATGTAGACGCCACAGTCCATGACAGATATAAGTTTGGAATCTACATACAAAAATTCGTGTAGTTATTTTGCACACATTACAACAAAGACGAAGAAAAGCAGTCCCCTAGATGTAGCCATGTGCATAAGTATTTCCTAGCACCAACGTCCGTGTATGATGGTGGGTGGCCAGTAGGACTACTCTGTCCGATCACCTGATCTTTCCATGGATACTTCACGGTAGTAGTAGTAGTATTCAGTTTAAGGACGCTGTGTGACAACATAGATCATTAGCGTCGCCCTCATCCTTCATCCAGGCTTGGATCTGGCGCTGCCAGAGTACGAGCAGTATATACAATCATTTAATAGTTGAGTAGGCTACTCTTAGGTGCCAGCGGAGCAGAAATTTCCGAAATATCTTTCCCCTAATAATAATAATAATAATAATAATAATAATAATAATAATAATAATAATAATAATAATAATAATAATAATAATAATAATAAGACGATTTGTATAGCGCCGTCAGGCTCAGCCGAGGCCTAAGGAAATGCAGAAACCGAAATAAATCAACAGCTCAAAACATTGCGACTGCCTGCAGCCACAGTCGGCGCATCACTTGGAGTGGAGTGGATTTCAACCCCTACCTCTCTGCTGACAGCCACGCACGCTAACCACTAGGCAACAGCGCGCCCTACATCGTAACGGAGGCTGGGTGAAATTAAGCATTCACCTTCCTCTGCCTTCTGAAGCTTGACATCGGACATCCCACTGCGCCTTCACACTTTGCGTTACTTAGAAGTTAGAATCCGGTCCAACTGAACTGGTCTGGAAATGATCCTATAGTGTTATTAGCATAGCAGGAGGAGGAGGAGGAGGAGGGAGGAGGAGGAGGAGGAGGAGGAGGGAGGCATCCGCCAAGAAGGTAATTACAAAGTGAAACAATGATGCCAACGCTCATGTTTGTATTCACTGCTGTATAAAATACACTTTTAATTATTCACCAGTGAGTCAGACATTCAGTCCAAATCATTCAATCATTTATTCTTTTCGGTCATCAGTCAGTTCAACCAGTCAGTCAATCCAATCAACCAGTCAGTCAATCCAATCAGCCAGCCAGCCAGTCAGTCAGTCAGTCAAGTCAGTCAGTCAGTCAGTCAGTCAGTCAATCAGTCAGTCAGTCAGTCAGTTCAATCAGTCACTCAATCAGTCACTTCAATCAGTCAGTTCAGTCAGTCAGTCTGAAGCTATATCAGAGCATACGTGGAGCACAATCTTTCTGTATTTGGGTACAACTTGAAAACGTCCCAGAAGTGCTTCTGTATCAAAGCATAAATTATTAGGTTGAACTCAACTTCAAGACAGGGCCATCAGATCACACTGGAGGTTAACAGGATCACTGGACCCGGATCTAAGTTTTAATGTATCAGTCAATAAAAATTTTGTTTTTATTAAAATCCATCTCCAAGAACATAGAAGTCGGGGAATTAGTGGGCTTATAATGTGCATTGAGATTTGTACCTCAAATTTGAATTGGCCCAGGCCTCTCTGAATCCTATAAAGTCCCTACAGGGAAACCACTACTCACATTTCACCAATAATTCATCAGACCCACTTTCCTTGTAGGAAAACTCTTCTCTAAGCAGTCAACTAAACGCGACAGTTGCCAAACTCGTTTTCAATTACAGAAAGACGAAAACAACGCAATGCCACGAACCGCAACACCCACCTTCCTCTTACCAGAGCGCCACTCCACACAACGTTCCGCACATCTTCCGATCACAAGATGACCTATCGTCGATCGTATTAGGCAACGGATCGACTTCGGGGTAGCGCCTCAGAGATTACAGTGAAGAGGATGAAGAATGGGCGAAATTACTGATTCACAATTTAGATTACTGCGATCTCCTTGCACGAACGGTTGCTGGGCGTGCGAGCGTTAATGCCAAAAACAATCCCGGCGTCGCACATTAGTTCGCGATTGTCCGACCGATACCGAATTCGTGGCGGTATATTATGAATGCATTGCCGCGCGTTGCTGCGCAATTCGGCGAAGAGAGATGAACGCCAAGATCGATTGAAAACCGAAGAAGGAATTATTCTGCCGCTGCAATTCCATGCCAAAAGGGCGATATAGCGAACGGGTAACTGCTGAACCTTAGATGCTCGAAAGGTCAAGTCGCTATTGGAAATTTCAAATTCAATTATCACCTGGTTAGCAAAGGTTGAAAGCCAAGGCAAATACTTTGGTCATTGCCAATGTAATATAAATGCTAGGAATAGTTAAGCTAAGTAAATACTTCACTGATTATATATGGCAACAAAAATACCAATGATTTATACTAAAGCAATGTAAATATATATTTTGGCAATTCATATTTTGGCAATTACCAAATGCCAAATTACATAATAATGCTAAAAAAATAGTAAAGCTAAGTAAAATACTTCTCTGATTATTATGGCAAAAATTCAATTATTACAAAAGCAACACAAATATATAAAATAATATAATTATACAAATAGTATATATATATATATATATATATGTATATGTATATGTATACACAAATAATACCAATAGCAATAACAACATGCAAAAAACAATTTAATGCAAACAAACTGAAGCACATTGAATATGAATCCAACCAACATAGCAGACATTTTAAAAACATGTATGCCAGACTTAGTCGCAAAGTCTCCAAATGAATACGGAGGAAGATGAAGAGGAGGAAAGAAGGAAGATGGAGAGGAGGAGGAAGAGGAGCAGGAGGAGGAGAAAGAGGAAGGAGTGAGGGAAGAGAAAGAGAATGAAGAGGAGGATTAAAGAGGAGAGGAAGAGACGGAAGAAGAAGAGGAAAACAAAGAGGCAGAAAAAAATTAACAGGAGGAAGATAATAATAGGTATTAAGATTAAGAGAAGATGAATCGCAGGAGATGAAGTGGAGGAGGAGCAGGAGGAGGAGGAGGAGAAAGAGGAAGGAGTGAGGGAAGAGAAAGAGAATGAAGAGGAGGATTAAGAAGAGGAAGAGACGGAAGAAGAGGAAAACAAAGAGGCAGAAAAAAATTAACAGGAGGAAGATAATAATAGGTATTAAGATTAACAGAAGATGAATCGCAGGAGATGAAGTGGAGGAAGACGACGAAGGGAACAATACGGAGGAGGATGAAGAGGAGGAGGAGGAGGAAGATGAACAGCAGGATGAAGAGGAGGACAAAGATGAATAGGAGGAAGGAGGATGAAGAGGCAGACAAAGATTAATAGGAAGCAGAGAAGGAGGAAAAGATCACCGGCTTTCCCACAGAGGATGCATAACAAAACTTCACAGCGAACATGTCTAGCATACCTTCGAATGAAACTGTTCTGTAATCTCCAGCGCTCATCCGCTGTCGTCCATCGGCTGAAGCAGGCATCGCCGTAGCTCTCCAGCTGCTGCAGTCTGTCATCCTCAGCTGGAAAAACCCGACCCCAAAGGTCAACAGGAACTGCAGATACACCGTCATCACTACATTCTTTCGTCTTCGTGTCAAAACAGTTCCACGAATGCTGAGATCTCTTCATCAATGTCCCACGCTACGCTGGCATCTTGGCTCCGACAAGCAGCCACGTTACGGCAGTCAATGCAGATTCCATTGCATTACGATCCTACAGACATCATGGTTGGTCTCAAGTGATGATAATTATAGGGCCTACTAAACTAACAATTGTCCTAGAAATCCAAAATTAGCAGAAGAACAGTTCAAAGAAAGTCTTTTATAACTGCGAACAACCTTCAAACCGGTCGCCATAACAATAATTATCACCATAGCGACGACCGTTCTCCTCGGCAACAGCGATCGAACGCCTCGGATCAGTCGCGACGACGTTCAATCGACGAGAAATTCTCCAAAGAAATTGATCCGCTCGCATCGTCTTACCTCATCGACGCCCCGACGGACGGACGGATAGACGGCCGGGCGGGCGGGCGGACACGCGCCCCGTCCCCTCCCGTCCTGCAGGGAAGGGGAAGACGCTGCTCAGGCACCAGATGAACGATTTCCACGGGACGTGACAGGGATATCTAATCTCCTCGCAGTCTGAGACGCGTCGCTGAATGGCTGTAATTAATCGTCCCGGCAGCCGAAAAGTGTCTGTTTTATTGGGCTCAGCCGCACCTCCCGTAAACATCATCCGAAGTCGAAGCCAGACTCCCCGCTCCCGCGATTATAGGCAACGTCCAGAAGCGCAGTTTATCGAGCAAGTGCGTAAAATTTGGCGCGCCACGCAGAGGCAGAGGTAGCGTTGGCGGCGGCAGCGGCGGCGGTGAGACTGACTCGCTTGATGCATGCGCGTCACACGATGCGGGCGCCGCGTTCTTCTTGGCGGCCAAGATGTTGTAGGGCGTCGGAAGGAAGGAAGGAAGGTACGGTCCGAAAAGACCCGTAGATCGTCAACCGGAGACATACGACGTCGTTGAAGGCCCCCACAGACGGAAGGACGGACGGAAGGATGGAGGGACGGACGGACGACGGATCAGATGCCTTTCAACGAGAATAGATGCAGATGGACCAATGAATGGATGGCGGAATGAATGGATGGACGAACGAATGGAAGCAGAGAAGGATGGACAGATGGATAAACGGAGGGAAGCAGGGAAGGACTGAGGAATGGCCCAATGCTAGTTACGTCCCTCAGCAGGACGGACGGACGGACGGGCGGGTAGCTTTAGGGAGGACGGGAAGGATTGAAGGACGGGTGGACGGACGATGAACGGACGGATAACAGTAGGAAAGGACAGAGGAATGAATTGAAGGACAAAAGCACGGACGATGGATAGCAGTAACGAAAGACGGGATGGATTGAAGGATGGGTCGAGGGACGAAAGCAGGGAAGGACGGACGGACGGGTAGCAGTAAGGAAGGACTGGATGGATTGAAGGATGGACGGACGGGTAGCAGTAGGGAAGAAGGGGAATGGATTGAATGATGGGTGGACAGACGAACGAGTGCATTAACCGACGGCTGGATGAATAGACAGACGTAACAAGCGATATTTGTGGATAGTTAGACGGATGGAAAGATGAACGACCTGACGGAGAGATGGATGCATGAAAGGCCCGTAGAGTGGGCAGAAGAATAGACGCCCGATGGACGAATGGACCACCGGGCGACGAATGGACCGGGAGACGAATGGACCGGGCGACGGATCGACAGGGAGACGGATCGACAGGGAGACGGATGGACAGGGAGACGGATGGATGGGGAGACGGGAGGGACGGATGGACAGGGAGACGGATCGACAGGGAGACGGATGGACGGGGAGACGGGTGGACAGGGAGACGGACGGAGGGACGGCCGCCGAATGCGGTGGTCAATGCCTTTGGAGACAGAGCCGAAACTGAAATATTTTATTCATCGTAATTATGACGTTTAACGATAATGACCGTCGTAACACCTGCTCCGTCATCAACAGCTCACTGACCACTCAGTGGACCTCACTGGCCACTGGACACGATCGCACGATCACACGCAGTCTAGAATATGTCGCAACATGAACCCCCCCACTCTCTCTCTCATTAATATTCATATCGTGTACATATTTAGTATCTACTTAAAATATATCAAGGATTTACATAAGAAATACAACTGTCCAGTATGTGTATTATATATATATATGCATCATCGGCTATATATATATATATATTATCATACAATACAATACACATATTAATAAATCACATACTTAAAAGTAGACAAAGGTAAAAAAAACTAAAAATTAAGCAAAATCTCTGTGGATACATTCACGCATCAATATATCATATTCACAACATTCAGCAGTTGTAACATTAACGTGGCGTCAAAATTTATTCTAAGTATATTCATGAATTTTCATCAAATGGTGCTGTATGAAAAATTCCCAGATACATAACATTACAATTTAGAATGCTAATCTTAAGTATTACAAGTTCAGGGTATATGTTGCTGCTGAGTAGTTCTCTTTTAGAAGGTATGCTGCTATTAAATATTCAACAATTGTTGGTATGTTGTTAAGTATTCAAACAATCCTGATCCCATGCTGTTTCTAGAATTACACCAATCCGTCATCTGTATTGGCAATCAAATACAATTTGCATTAAAAGGTGCTACATTCACCAAGACCTCCATCATTAGAAAGCACTTGAGATATAATTAGTCAATTCAAATATATATCACAGAGACCTTAAACTACAGACCCTATACAACACCCTTTTAGCGGTTTTCAGATGATTCTAAAATGCACTTTATAAAGTGAAACATACATACATACAAACATACATACATACATACATACCTACAATAGTCCTACATACCTACATACGTACATACATACACCATTTAAATTATATATATGTTTTTTCTCTTTGAAGGCAGTTCTTTGAATTCCTTTTAAAAGAAGTTCCAAACTTAGAAGGTTTCTTTTGCTGGGTGAGATCCATAACAAATGAAATTCTTTGAGTTGTGTCCATAGTTCAAAAACTTAAATAGTCGCAAGAACTCAGTTAAACCGAGTATCCAGGTCGATCTTTCAGAAAGAAGCAAAGATCATCATAAAGATTCCTTGTGACTATTCCCTCGCGGTCTCAACTCTAAACACCATCCAGCTTAGCCCTCTGTCTGCTTGCCTGACCAATTTGGATCTTGACCTGGAACCGATTTCACCCACCTCCCCACCTATCGAATATGTTTTGACTAAGAGCCTGTGAATAAGTCTGACAACTGACAAACTGACAAAACTTTTATTCCCAAAACAACAACAGCATACAACAGTTCCAATAATACATAGTACATTTCAGTGCACTGTCTAGGGAATAGGGGAGACCCAAAAGGGGCAGAAGCCCCGCTTAATTAGGGACACCCCATTAACTAGATTCGATGATGGCTGATTAGTCAGTTGTTAACTAGCCGATAACATTGAACTTTCAGAAACAGAAGAATAAAATGTAAGCTTCACAATCAAACAATTCCAAATAAGACATCGTCAATCTTTCAACCTTGATTTAAGTAAATCCTCCACAACTTCTTAAACTGGGTAAGCGTAGGTGCATTCTGTATACTACGTGGTACAGCATTCCAAGTTTTCGGACCGTTACAGCAAATGGAAAATCTACGATAATTTGTTCGTGCATATGGCACACATAGACCACCAGATGATCTTGTGTAGTAACCATGCATGTCTACTACTTTAATAAAATAATTTAAACATGATTCAGGTAACAAGTTATTGCTAAATTTATACATGAATTTACCAACTAGATAGCGGTTCATGTTCTCAAAGTTCATAATATTATATTCGCGGTATCTAGATGCTGTATGGGCATAATAGTGATCTCTAGCAATTACTCTAATTGCTTTTTTCTGTAAGAACACAAGACATTTTAACCTATCAGAATAATTTGAGGCCCAGACAATGTTTCCATAATCAAGATAGGGGTTAATTAAGGTATAATATAAGTTCTTCGATGAACCGGGATTATGAGATATTCTTATGCCAACTAGCAAGAGGTCAAACATTCATCAATACAGACTCCAAGGAATTTAGTAGAGTGGGTTTGGGAAAGTGCAATTCCATCAATTGACAAGTCTGGTCGAAAATCTGGTATTCGTTTTTGTGTAGAGTGAAATATTATAAAACATGATTTTTTAATGTTAAGTGAAAGTCTATTGGTCCTAAACCATTCTGCTAGAATATTTAACTCGCAGTTTATTATTTCAATGAGCATAGGCAAAGAATCATGTGAACAGAAGGCATTCGTGTCGTCAGCAAACAAGATAAATTTAAGCACCGAAGAAGCATTGGGAAGATCATTTATGTACAGTAAGAACAGCATAGGACCAAGATTAGAACCCTGGGGGACACCAACTTTTATAGGTTTACGAGAAGAGGGCACCATTACAAAGCACCTGTTGAGCCTATTCTCCAAGTAACTTTTAAACCAGAGATGAGGTGTACCCCTTATCCAGCTGGTTCCCGTGACTTCACTTTTTTTGGCGCATCAAGATTACGATCACGATTGCACATGCTGAGTTATAAAGCTTCACATGGAAGGAAATTCAATGCATGGCGAATTTGACCATTTGATTGTTTCACCGAATCCTAGACAAACAATAAGAATCTTGTCGATTCATCAAACAAACGTCCACTCTATTTTGCAGTGTAGTTATACAGCGAACTCAACGGTTGAGTTAATATTTAATTCCAAACGTCGAGTTGACTTCGATAAATCGTCCACCACAGTCAATCGATTTTTCAATCGTCTTAAAACATTCATCTCTTTCAAACTAATCCATTCTGGATTTAATTTGTCAGTGGGTTCCATAGAACCTGCTTCATCATTGACTCCATTGCCTTGTCCTTCGTTCAGCTATTAGACTGATATTCGGCAGAGATCGGTAACAAATTACTTAGAAACTAATTAATTATAAACTAATTAGTCAGATAATTAATTAGCTTGGTAGCTAATTCTAATTAATTAGTCTAGTGCTAATTCTAATTCTAATTGATCAGTTCTCCTAAAATGCTAATTCTCATTATGAAATTCGAACTAGTGCCAATTCCAATTAATTAGTTACAAAATTTTAATTACCCATCACTGATTATTCAGCATAAACCTACCTTTTATGACTACGGTGCCGAATGATTTTTCTTCAAAGTGCCGTTTTCATTATTTTAATTATAAAATGACATACTTAAATAAACAAATTATTTTAATGGGGCGACATCTTCGCACCGTTGATAAGTAAAGGATGGTAATTGGAGCTGGAGAGTAAATATAGCAGACGAAAGAAGTGGAAGAGCCATCCTCTGCACATAGATTCCCTCCTTCATCCGAAGATTACTGCGTCTGAATCGAACGACGTCGACAGCTAATTGCATGAGCTCGACACAGGATCACGAAATTCAGGAGTCCACTGGAAGACTGAAAGAGTCAGTGAAACAGACAGGCAGGCAGACTGATGAACTGCCCAACAACAGAGGAAGTGCAGTAAATTTGGGATTCCACTTGTAGACAGATAGATGAATGAAGAGAGAGAGAGAAAGAGACACAGAGAGAGACAGGCAGACAGAGACAGAATTAGATACATACAGACAGACAGAGACACAGAGAAATAGCTGGGCGAAGACAGGCAGACAGATAAACAGCGAGACAGACTGACTACGAGATCGCCTGACTGAAATACAGAGAAAAGCTTCTATCCAGCAGTGAAATTTGTGATTCAACTGGTTGACAGAGGCAACAGAAGGGAGAGACATACATAGACAGAAAGACAGACAGACCGACAAAAACACATAATGGTTGACTTAGTGACTGGCCGACTGACTGACTGCGATAGTGGAGTGAAAAGTGGTATTCCTCTGGGAAACAGAGACACGAACAGAGGAACAGATAGACAGGGCCAGACAGACTGACCGAGAGACATACGGATGCGCAGAGGACAGCTCCTATCTAGCGGAGTGATGGCATGGATTGAAATTCGCAATTAAGTTCTGGCACGAACAGGAAGGACGTATCACCATCTAGCACAGGGCAGAGAGTGGCACTAATGCCTCGCCAGCCGTAATGCTCTGCTACTAATGCACGGAGGACGGCGCTGCATTTGAGGCGGCGCGACCTATATAAGATGGCACGACTTATACACTGTGTGTGTCGCCTGTTTGGTTGTCATGGCGATGAGACAGCACGATACGAGAAGATGGCGCAACAATTACAGGAGGCAATAAACGACTGGGATGTGGCTTCGGAGGCAGAGGCAGGGGATGAGGATGCGAAACAGGTCGTGAAGACTGAGTTATCTACCTGTGCAAAATCATTGTGATCATCTCCATGCTTTTATATACACGTCTGCTGGTCAATTCCTCTGTCTGTCTGTCTATCTATCTGTCTGTCTGTCTGTCCCTTCCCGCTCCCTCCCCTCTCTCTATATATTTATATATATATATATACATACATATATATATATATATATTTCTCTTTCCTTTATTATACTGCTCTGTTCTTCTGAAATAAAAATATTCTTTATTTATGCAAACTCACAAGTACGCACTACGCACTACGTATGATTACAAGTCATAGTATAAACGGATGATTACAAATTATTACAATGAGTCGAATTTAACTGTATGGCAGCCATGCAAGTCGCCCATCCGTCCTACTACTAATTTTACCAACGCCACCTAGAGAATGACAGGCAGAGTCGACCTTTGGGAGGTGTAGTGGTCATCAATCGCGCTTCCTACTTGATGTTCTGCACTTCACGCCAGTGATGTGAAAATTCATCTATCACCTGTTGGTGTGTGATGTCTAGTTATGTCGAAGTATAGGCTATCGTTCATTTATTCATTCAGTGGGTCGGTCGGTCAGTCAGTCCGCGGTCAACAGCCGTCTGCCCGTCTCCCTGTCTGTCCGTGTCGGTCACTGTCATCAACAAGTCTTTTTCGTGGATATCTACAGTGGTATCAGCCAACCGACCACACATCTATTCATCCACCCAACCAGTTAGTAAGCCAGCAAGACAGCTCTCGATGGTCTGGACGAAGATCTTATCATATCAGCCACCTGCCATAAAAAAAGGCCAGAAATATTTTGCGGTGAACGCCCACTGTGTATTTTAGAGCAACGACAATGCAGTGCTGATAGCGATCGTTTTAGCAAGTCGACGACGACCTGTAATTTCGTTGGCAGCTGGTAGTTTGGCATGACACCGAAATGACCTAACGTCCGTTGCTGGAAGCCAGCGAGAAATACTTTAGGAAGTAGTTAGCCTACGGCTTGAATGATGGCCCAAGGCTTAGGTCATTTTGGTCAGTGTGAGGACAAAGCAGGTCATTCTACGACTGCAACACATGAATTGCAGACAGATGAATCAACCGTTGTACTATTGCAATCTAGCCGAAAGTCACGGAAGCACATTATTCTGGTATAATGGAGAATTGAAATACGTTTAAATAAAATTATGCATGTATATGGCCGTAACTTTCATCTCGAGTAAGTTAACTTGGAGCACTTCTCCTAGCTTCTTTACAAGTGGTACATTTAAGTTAGGTCAGCTAAGGTCAAGTCAGCTAAGGAAACGCAAAGTAATGACTATAAGCACCTCAGATACACATTTCTGTGTGAATGTCCATGTAATAATAATGATGATTGCAATAATGATGATGGTGATGACGATGATGATGATGACGATGATGATGATGATGATGATGATGATGATGATGATAATAATGATGATGATGATAATAATAATAATAATAATAATAATAATAATAATAATAATAATAATAATAATAATAATAATAATAATAATAAAGTAACAGCAGGTAATAGTAATAATCAAAGTTAGGTCCATCAAGAAGATAAGACAAAGCAACCTCATATCACCTATACAGGTAATCTAAGGAAGAGCAACGTCAGCTCAAGATCAGTAAAGGTAAGTAAAGTAAGACAAACTCAGGGCAGGTACGGTAAGGTAATCATTATAATCATACACTCAAAATTTCTAAATTGCCACTTGAAAGCTAAGCACAGTGCGCCAGATTATTCACAAGTGCTGTGCCAAATCAGAGGGGTTTTCCAGAGGGTAGTCAAAGTCCAGTTGCCAGGAAGTCCAGATCAAGAGATGAGACAGAGGAGGGACTGCTAAGGCAGGTGGCGTTTGGGTCCAGAAGAATTGGAATGCAAAGGATCAGATGAGTCAGGGTAGGACTTCTTGAAGAGGTGAGACTTTAGTTTTGAGTGAAATGCCTAAGGGTGATAAGATAGTGGAGCCTGAAGCGGATGATGGAGGGCGAGTGGCAATTATGATGGAGGAACCGAGAATCTGTGGAATTTGGGAGAAAGATAGCTCCAGATTCGTGGTGCAGCGTTGGATATGGCTAATTTGGAGAACTTGAGAGGAGTAGTGACCTGGGTCGAGAAAGACTGAGATAGTAGGATGATGGGGTGGAGTGGGTTGGCTGGATGGATGGTAAAGAGCTTGTGGAGATACTTGGGCTAGAAATATTGTAGCCTGGAGTTGTAGGTTAGGGATAGAACTTTGAAGTGTATTTGCTCTGGGATTTTTTAGCCAATGGAGTGATTTCAGGATGGGAGTGACATGATGATGTTTGGGCAAACCCATGTCAGAGAGCGTAAGGTTAGGCAAGGATATATTATTTAAGGTAATCAATTACTTGTTTGTTATATTACTGATTACTCTATCAAAATTAGTCCACAGAAAGGGGATCTGGAGGTTGACGCAGACAACTTTTCCTGTTGGAAAATGTGCTGTCAATTTCACAATTACAGGGATTCAAACCCTGAATGCATGCCAACACACTGCTGAAGGCAAACACATTGGCAATCTGCCACTGTGCCACTCATTTGCAAAAAGGCACCAAAATGTTTTGTCAACATGTAATGTAGCGTAATCACTTGAGTACTTTACATCAAAAAATTGTAGTATAATCTATTAATTAGATTAAACAGAAGATAAGATTGGTGTCAGGTATATACAGGTACGATAGGTAAGGTACACAGACAGAAACACACAGATACACATGGATACATATAATTGGATACACAGCGCCTTGGTGAGTTACCTAAAATGTGCTATATTAAGTGTTCTCATACATACATACATTACATACATACATACATACATACATTACATACACGCGAAATTGTAATTGTAATTAGCAACTTCTATTGCGCCAGTGTCTAATGCATACGGCATCAACCGATCATAGAGATAGATAGCCAACTCTAATTCTAGTAATTCAATAACTCCTCTCTGCATTTCCTTGACTTGTCCATACACAGCAGAAACTGCCAATCGCTGTAGGGCTTTAATTGCCGGCCAAATAAGGACCTATTGAAGGTAGGAAAAGGAAGTCACTATAATACTTCACAGGGATGGCTGGAGGCCCCTCGAGGTTGGTGGCTAAAAGGACCAGACAGCGTCTTCATCTTCCAGTCCTGTTCCCACTTAGCCTCCCCCCCCTACACAGGGACTGTCTCAGGGGACATCCAACCAGCACACTGCATTAAAAGGTGAACACTCGGCCAGTTGTCTTTACGGATATACACAAACGTATACACACAGACATATATACAGACATAAGTAAATATTCATTCATTCATTCATTCATTACTTGAATTTGTATAGCGCCTCTTCAAGGGAACTACTATACAACTAACAAATAGGATCGTTTTAAGTTGAGAGAGGAATGACTGAGAAGGGGTTCTAGGAAGGGAGCGGAGTGTCAGAGGTAGGCCATTCCAGGTCGAGGGGCCAATCACAGAGAAGGCACGGCTCTGCCTGGTGGAGGTACGAGCAAAAGGGACAGAGAGAAGACCCTGTTCAGCTGAACGGAGGGAGCGCGAGCCTCGAGCACTAAGGGTGGGGCTACAAAGCTCAATAAGGTAGGCAGGAGCAAGACCCAGCAGGCAGCGCCAAACTAGGGCAGCTACCCTATATTCGATACGCTGCCTAAGCGGGAGCCAGTGAAGAATGTCGCGCATATAGCTGGAGATGTGGAATATACAAACAAATGCATTTAACTTGAATGTAAACACTGACAGACACAGATACAAGGAGACTTAAAAGACAGGCACACAAACATACCGATAGAAGGACATATAGGCCTATACAAAGACACAGACACGCAGACAAATAAACAAATATCAACAGATACATAGATACACAAAACAATAATATCCTGACCGACACATAATAAGTAAATATAGTTAAGCAAACACACACCGAGAAATATACATACAGACAGCAAGAGACACAGCTAGAAACACTGTAATGCACAAACAGCCACAAAGACACACACACACAAACAGAAATGAAGGCAGACTAACAGACACACACAGACACACACACACACACACACACACATATATATATATATATGCACCTACACGCCAATACGTATATACATGTAAAGACAGACACAAGTACCTTCTGAAATATAGTCAGTCACTGTCATACAAGCAGAGACCATACCCAAAGACAAATACCAACAGACAGACAGACAGACAAATACCAACAGACAGACAGACAGACAGACAGAATAGAACAGACAGACAAGCACATTGATAAGCCAAGTGACAAGAAGGTAGAGAGATGGCACCGACATGGCACGTGCATAGAAAAGTGGAGACGGAAAGGAGAGAGAATGACAAAGGAAGAAAGCCAGACAGACAAGCAGACAGACAGACAGGCAGACGGGAGGAATAAACCGGAAAACACTTAATTTGTTATTCGTGAGACGGAAGTTAATCAGCTGCTACTCTGTTGGCTGCTTCTGCTATGGCTGCTGCTTTGGCTGAGACGAGAGACAACTGCTCAAGATGATGATAATGATGACGATGCAGCAACCGAATGATCTACTTGCATGCAGCACCAGCAGCAGCAGCAGTTATTAGATTCGTGTCTTCTGAACAAGTTGCGCTCCTCTCTCTCACTGACCTCGACTGGCAGCGCTTCCATGGAGATTTCTAAATGAGTGAACGGAATGGATGGATGGATGGATGGATGGATGGATGGATGGATGGATGGATGGATGGATGGATGGATGGATGGATGGATGGATGGGTGGATGGATGGATGGATGGATGGATGGATGGATGGATGGATGGATGAATGGATGAATGGATAGATGAATGGATGGATAGATGAATGGATAGATGAAAGAATGGATATATGAATGGATGGATATATGAATTGATGGATGGATGGATCGATGAATGGATGGATGGATGGATGGAGGATGGACGGACGGAGGAATAAATTGATGAATGAATGGGTGGATAGATGAATGGATAGATGAAAGAATGGATATATGAATGGATGGATATATGAATGGATGGATGGATGAATGGATAGATGAATGAATGGATGGATGGAGGATGGACGGACGGAGGAATGGATGGATGAATGAATGGGTGGATAGATGAATGGATAGATGAAAGAATGGATATATGAATGGATGGTTATATGGATGGATGGATGAATGGATGGATGAATGGATGGATGGATAGATGAATGAATAGATGGATGGATGGAGGATGGACGGACGGAGGAATAAATGGATGAATGAATGGATGGATAGATGAATGGATAGATGAATGGATGGATAGATGGATGGATGGATGGATGGATGGATGGATGTATGGATGGATGGATGAACTGATTGAGGTAAACAGAGAAATAAACCAAACAGAGGGAACAAATGAATTAAAAAATGAATGAACAAAGGAACAGTAGACTGGACGTACATTGGAACCAACCAAGAGACTGCCCTATAGAAATGGACCGGTGGGTGGGGGGTGGGTGGGTAGGTGAGTATGGGAAGAACTAGATGGAAACAGAGCTGACCATACATAGGGGTGCCTGGATGGACTTCAATAAATCTAAGATGTTTAAGGAAAGCGGAACAATGAGGGAAGGCACGGATGCCTTATCCGCTGTAATCAATCGGGCTCTGTTTATCCCTCTTCGCTCCTTTCATCCCCTTCCGTTCCTTTCATCCCGTTCCTTCGACTCCCTTGTCCAGTTATCTCAACGATTGCTTCTATTCCTTCACGTGCAACAGGTATATCCAAGGCTTCTGATTATCTTCTAACAGTTACAATGCCAACAACATTCCGTCAGCCACAAATTTGTGTAAGTCCATACGCGCTTGTCTGTTACCACGTAAATAATGCAGGTATACACAAAAAATCTACATCTCCAGAAATAATGTGACACATGTATGAAATAACAATAATGTGCATATATATATATATATAAACATAATAATTCAAACATGTATTTTATACATACATGTACATAAATATATAAGTTATATATATAATTATATAAAGTAAGTAACGTGTATATATCATAATATATATATATATATATATATATATATATATATATATATATATATATATATATATATATATATATATATATATATTAGTGTGGTCCAAAATGACATGTAAAAAAATGTTCTTTTTAAATTCATGAGGCATGTTGATAAATTGCTTCATATTGATCCAAAAAGGACCTGAGTGAAATTTTTAGTGAAACATTTAATATTTAGGGGTCGCTCACGACTATCGAAATTTTACATGAGAATGGTCCAAACTATAGTGTAGCAGCATAGCTCCGAAATTTGAAGTGATTGTGCATTTTGCGATACAAGCATAAAATTTGGTACAGACATTATACATACTATTTGTACGAGATCTAGATATTGAGCCATGCTTAATTATTATTTTTGTCAAAATGGCGGCCATTTTTCAAAATGGCCGACCGAAATAGAGATTTTTCAATATCTCAGCTTCTAGTTCACTTACAATTGTGATCTTGATGTCTAAACATACAGATTTAGGGGCAAAGATTCCAATAGAACTAATTTTAAACACTTTTCTACACGAGATTTGCAGCGAGGAACATTAAATGGGGGGAAGGAAGGCAGTCCGGTGCAAAATATGGAACAATTGTTCATTAAATGATAGAAGCATGAAATTTGGTACCGCTACATAGTATGAACGTGTCCTAAGGGAAGATTCTAGCTATAGGGCGATCGCAGTTTTGCTCCTGGCCTCAGTGGCAGCCATTCTCCAAAATGGCCGACCGAAATAGAGAGTTTACACTCACAGTCAATATGAGGGATTCCTTCATCCGCGAAGTCAAAGAGAAAGATGCTTATATTGGCTACAGTCTTCAAAGCTGTGAAATGGTTGCATCTTTAATCTTCTGGACTAGATATCCAGCTATTCTAACGTTTTTGTGAACAGTTATCCTTCATCCTAAGAGACGGCTTCCGTGCATTCCAGGATCTAAGAATAAATGACTACAAGGAGAGGCGATATGCTACCATTGTGGCCATGAAGACTAGCCTGGAGAAAGAGAGTCCACTTGACGATTATGCTGAACCGTGACTGTATTTTGTAACGGGGATCTACACGCTCCCATCAGAAAGCCTGGAACGTTCCACCATGCACGATGGATGGCCAAGGCCATCTTCGTACTCAAACTCCTGATGTTTCGTGAGCAAATAAATTGAGCGAAGTCGCTGTTTTTATTGTCCTGATCTACTTCAGAACCTGGGTGGAAGCTCCACGTGCTTGTGATACTGCTGTGATGACCGGGCTCTCCTGGATGGACTAATCCGCCACAATGCTGTAAATGAGAAAGCCAAGGCGACATTTATTACTTTCATACACCATCTCTGGTATTTAGCAAGTGACTTTGCGGCTTCTCACTTTTCTTCGGGAAACTGACAATGGATGAGAAAAGAGAGCTCATGACACAAATGAAGAAGGAGAAGAAGCTGGATCGCAAGAGATGGGTTCCTAAAGAAAAATGTTGAGAGGAAATAACAACGAGCCTGAGCGATCTTGTTTCTTTCGCATCTCCAAGGTTTCTGAAGTATCTTCGCGTTCGTATCAAGGAGATGCTCTTGGATCTTCCTCATGAGCAATTGGAACAAGACATAGGCTTTCAAGAGAGGAGGAGGAAACCTGAAGAACTTAAAGTCGTGAATGATGGGGCAGAGAGAGGAGTTGCCTTGATCAGCACCTTCAACGACTCATTGACGAGGGATGAAGGCACTAAGCAAGCAGCTTTTTCATATGGGCATTGAACACTGGACAATGTGGACAGTCATTTAAACACGAATTTCAGATGCCTAACAATAAAGTGGCACACTGATAGACTGCAGGCTCATTGCTTGTTGACTGGCTGCCTCGGCCAGCCAAATCGCAATATTTACACTACATTAAGTATATTAAAACTTTGACAGCATTGAGCGACCTGTAAATGTAGTCAAATCTTTTTAATATTTTGCACTGTGGGTTTCTTGTACCAGATGTACAAAATAAACAACATGCCTCTGAAATATTTCAACCTTAATATTTTTTGTAACCCTAATATATATATATATATATATATATATATATATATATATATATGCATGGTGTACTATGTACTCTGAAAAACAAAAGTAGTTCCTAAGCTAAGCTCATATGGCAGCCATGGCCCACAGGTATCAGGTGTTAGCAGACTTTTAGCATCAACACAGACGGGTGGGTGGGTGGCCTGTCCTCTCCCTCATCCATATCATTTGCTTCTCCGTCTGCTATCTTTCTTTAAAAATAATGGGTCACACCAAAGTCCATTGTGCAGCATGGTGGAGGTGGTCCTTTCTGTACTACATGGGGTCTGTAATACGACGATTGCACGTGTGCACCAGCTGAGTGGACTACATGCAACAAAACTTGACAAGCTATTCAAGCATGGATGTATTTGGGGGTTTACGGGTTCAAACCCCTCAAAAATTTGCCTAAACAATTTTTATATACAAAAAAACTCAACTTTCCAAACCAACCCATACTCAGAGACCATGTCCAATAGAAACCCCCGCCTCCAACGGAAACCCCCTTGCTATGCCTCTGTGTTCAAATACAGAGTCTTCTGCCTCAAATTCAGAATTACTGAAATTCAGCACTAATATGTGCAATAAAATAAATGTAGTACGTGCAACAAATAAATGTAGTACGTGCAATAAATGAATACAGAAATATGTAATGATTTTTATGATCATTTGGGTGATGGCATCAGAGTCTTGCAAAAACTCATGCATTGTCAAAAAGTAATGCAGTAACGTGTTCAAATGAAAAAAGCGACAATCACGCTCCATGAAAAGTAATATGGTTGTTAACACTTTAATGACACATTGGTTCTTAGTCACTTTTAATACACTCTCGCCATTAAACTTAAGTAATGAAGGTGCAATAGGATAAAAAGTAATTCAAATTAGAATGATTAAGCTTCATGGAAATGCATATTTTACTTAAAAACAGTCAAAAACTGTAAATGACTAATATGCAACAGCAGTTTAGATCTGTTGAAACTTGAAACAAATACATAATCAGAAACAGCCAACATTATTATTCCAAATTTGTGCTTCAGATACTGTTCTGCTTGATAGTGAATTGATAGCGGTTCGGACTAACATTTCTACATAGTAATTGCTACTGTTCGTTAATATTATACTATACTTCCTGGGTCGTTGGGTCAAAATCACTGAATCTTCAAGTAGTAGTAAGGTCGTGTTTACCGACATCTCATGACTGTCAGGGCTACTCATGTCACCTCACCTTACCTGGATGCTATGAGTGGTTCAAAAGCGTTTTAACATGTCTAAAGAGCTCACGGAATTAATTGTCCATTGTTCAACTACATCTTATCACAATCAGAGCAGTTGACTTCATCCTTACCTCACATGGCATAATTAATCATTGATCAAAATGGTTTCAAGTAACTAGCACTGGTGTCCAGTGTTCACCGACATCATTGATGACTTGTCTTACCCAGGGCTTATTAACTTCATGTCACCTCACCTTACCTGGATGCTATGAGTGGTTCAAAAGCGTTTTAACATGTCTAAAGAGCTCACGGAATTAATTATCCAGTGTTCAACTACATCTTATCACAATCAGAGCAGTTGACTTCGATCTTACCTCACATGGCATAATTAATCATTGATCAAAATGGTTTCAAGTAACTAGCACTGGTGTCCAGTGTTCAACGACATCATTGATAACTTATCTTACCCATAGCTTATTCACTTCACTATTGACCTCACCGTATCTCACATAAGTTCAGAGTACAGTGAATAAGGTACAACAGGTCTAGTAGTAATAGTAGTAATAGTAGTAGTAGTAGTAGTAGCAGCAGCAGCAGCAGCAGCAGCAGCAGCAGCAGCAGCAGCAACAACAGTTGACGTTGATCTTAGATTTAACTCAATCAAACAATCAATCATTCAATCAATCGACCCGTTTATTGCAACCATGATGCAAGTACAAGAAAGTTACAAGTTAAACAAAACATACAAAGGGGAGCCCCAAAAGGGAAAGATCCCGCTAAATGTAAATGCACACTTTTTCTATGGCGACCGTATGGCCTTGACCCCACACCTTTTTCTATAAACTTACCGGACCTTGGATCCTTCACCAACGTTGAGTGTTTGAATGGGTGCAACGCCATTTTAATGTGCGGTTTATGTACCGCACTATCCCGAGATCTTACCTTCCCTGCAACATTACGCGTATGAGACAGGTTTAATACCTGAGTCACATCAAACAACAGCCGATAAAACAGATGTCCAAGAGAAGGCAAGCAAGCGACTCACCCATCAAACAGCTCAGGATATGCATCCGCACGCGGTCAACATATTCAGTCAACAAAGGTAGCAACGAGGAGCAGACGAATTCGACTTCAGCTGATCGAGTAGTTTGATATCAAATACTACTACTACAGATAGCGTTCGAGGGTCGAAGATACACCGTTCAATTGAATGATGCTAAACACGAGAGGCCTTTACGTCTAAGCCGACATTTGTAGATCGTCGGGGCTTTGGCCGGTGTCCCGAGATATTCTATCCCCCTAAAGCATATTCCCCGGATTTAATCCATCCGGGGATAAACCATTCTACCCCCATCGTCATACGCATCACGACCATCGTCATACGCATCACGATAGCCAAGACGAAAATCAGTCAAAATCACCAAAAACGCAGTTAATTAATTTCAGGTCGTCGTACAAACTAAAGATACGCAACTTAAAATATTTTATGTGTACAATAAATCCAAACAGGACGACTGAATACACTTAGAAACTTCCAAAAATGCAAACTAAACCGAATAGGCCTACTCCATTTCTTTAAGGGGATACTCATGTATGGGGATTGGGGGATACTCTATTTCCGGACACCGGCGCTCAATGCCGCGATAGAGACTTCAAAATAAATTAGGCCTATGGAGCTTTTATATTCCGGTTAATGGTTTGTTCGGCAAACAATATGGGCTTGGTGCCTGGTCTTTGCAGCACGTGCCGCGTGTTGCGCAGGCCTCGACATGTCCACAATTGCCCGTGTTTTTGTAAGTATAGTATCCCGAGTTGATTGACTAAGGCGTCTATCTCTTGCTTCGTCAGAGGTTCCATTCAAGGGTTGGAATACCAAGAGAGGTGTAAAAAAGTAAGTGCTGTGCAACAGAGGAGTTACGTTATGTCTGCCGAAAAATCCTTACATTATTACAATTAATTAATGAGCCACTTCTTGTTAAATATAAACTGTTTAAAAGTAGTTTTATTAATCGATGTATCTTTAGTAGCTGTTCATGTATGTCTATATAATCTGTTCCGTTTATAGTCTACCCATCATTTAAAATATGTATGTAATCATGGTAATGCACATGGACTTGTCAGCTGTAAATAAAAGCTACTCACTTATAGCACTAAAGCCAAGCCCTAATCTGGTCAACATCAAAAAGACCACCAAGAGAGAGACAGAGAGACTGCGATAGGCAATCTGAAAAAGATAAGTCTTCAGTAGGGCCTATAGACAAAATGACGCAATTGTCTTCTCACAATAAACAATTACAGATCTCGAGAGGGATTACCAAGATCTAGGTCTAGCAAACTGAAAAAGCTTGTTCATGAAGAACAGTTCCAGTTTTAGGTATCACCAGAGAAAGACAATCTAAAGATTTGGTTGAATAGTGATAGTGAGATTGAGGCATAAAGATCAAGTTAAAGTACTGTAGTTGGTTATATAGTTCAATGTTGAATGACAATAGGAACACTTCTCTACAATAGTGATCATTCAGTGGCTGCTAGTGGTTGCAAAAAGGCACCATATAAATATCTCGATACATACATAATACATACATACATACATACATATAAACATACATGCATACAACATGCATAGATACATATATATATATACATATAAACATGCATGCAAACAACATGCATGCACACTAGGGATGTATTGCAAGCTGTCTGTTCTGTTAGTAGTTAAGATTTCAATTGCATAACATGTAAATGTACAGCACAGTGCGACAGGCGCTATTAAAGAAAGGAATATTATTATTATTATTATTAAACGAAATTCGGAAATCATACGGTCTTGAAACGAAATTCGGTTTTTATTATTGACAAAACGAAATTCGAATTTAAAAAATCATTTTCGTAGTGAAAATTTCAAGAAATGCCAGAAAGAATTAATTCATGCATTTCTTTAGTGTTCGATTGTTTTCATCGAATATAGCCGGCAGATAAGAAGGTGTTTATTAACGTACGTTACGGTACCTAATATATAAAATAACTTGCGTTATATAATAATATATTAAATTTTCTATAAGGCCAATAAAAAACGAAATTCGGTTTAAAATCGGATTTCTAAAACCGAAATTCGGATTGCCAAAAAAAACGATTTTAACAACCCTAATGCACACATACCTACAAACATACATGCATACATAGATGCACACACACACATACATAGACATACTATAAAGAAGCACTCACCTTACCCTATCATACCTTTACGAAACTTCATTTTATATTACCTGTATACCTCGAGCTCATCATTCTTAAATATAACTGCAGTTGATATTCGCCTCCTTCCAGAGTCCAGAAATGCACACACAGCCTAACGACAGAGCCCAGATGAGCAATTGTGCATGAAGGACTTTCACAAGGTCCTACATAATCACCTCCGACGAGGTTCAAACCAGAGATGGGTATGATTAGCTAGAATTGCTAATCGATTAGAATTAGAATTAGCTACTGAAATTTGCTAATCGATTAGAATTAGAATACTCTTGTAGCTAATCGATTAGAATTAGAATTAGCAGCAGCTAATCGATTAGGAATTAGAATTAGTTAAAGAATGAGCAAGAAGCGCATCCACACATCACACGTAGCTAAACAATCCACTACAGTGCACCTTTGATTGCAGCCTTAAGACCGTCCTTTTTCGCCGGGGTTGGGTCAGGAGGAAGGCGCTTCTGAGTAGCAACCTTGAAGGGGCGCTATATACCTAACGCTACCTTACCTACCGTACGTTTTTTGTTGGTCGGCCCATCAATCATTCTCGACGAGGCTGCCTCGCTACGTGTGATGTGTGGATGCGCTTCTTGCTCTTTCTCTAACTCTGTTTCTTCAGTGGTTGAGAACCATTCTGTTTGATCATGGATTTATTTAGTAGTCTGGTCAGGAGTGCCACTTAAGAGTTTCCATAGAAAAGGCACTATAATAGCATTCAATTACAACTGTCCGTCTGTTTGTCTGTATCTATATATGTTTGTACATGTGTGTATATGTATGTACGTATATATATATATATATGTATATATATATATTAGGGAACAACCGGAAATCGCTTCGGCCATTTGCCCCGGCCGGATATCGGGTTTTTCGGAACTATTCGCCTCGGCAAATAATACCTACGCAAATACCTACAATTTTTGGAATTCGATCAATCTCAAGATTATAGTTACAATTTACAAATAAATTATACAACTGAACTAAATTTCTGCAACAATTTAAGTATTTAACCGAAAATCGCTATTTAGCGCTGAGATTGGTTGTCATTGTTCTAGCCCTTCGTACTATAACTTCTTTAATTTGCACCTGACGTCATAGTCTCAGCAGACTCATAGTCATAGACGGTACTCGGTTCGTACCCGGATCCGGCAAATAGTACATCCAAATACTCGGATTTGCTACCCGGTAGAAAATGTCTACCCGGTTGTTCCCTAATATATATAGATCCATAGGTAGGTATGTTAGTATATATCTACATTGTTAAAAAGCAGCTTCTAAAAATGCCTCTCCAAGACACTGCAACACAGCTACATAGGTGCAACTAAAGCCGTAAATAACTGTCTTAGCCATTCTCACACCCTTAACTAGTTACCACTCCTACCTTGTGTAATTCAGTGTAATACAAATGAACTAATTTATATAGCACATTTCTTTCCCCTTTTCACAGCAGGGGATCCAGCAATATGCAAGTAACTCTAAACGAACTTATGAAGTCAACTTTTATCTGGATTGTGCCAAGCTGTGAAGGGGCATAATGATCAACCCCTATGCACATGTAGTCATCCAATTTTCCTGCTTATGCCCCTACATGGATATCCGTCCACTTGTCAGTTACTATGTACATAACAGGTGGCTGTTGCAAGTCGTTGCCTTACGGCTCACCAGTTTCCTTAAGGCTCTCATGCTGCAATCGACTCTGAGTATTCATAGTATGTTCCGCAAAAGGCACTAAAGCCGCACTATATAAATCAACAAATATATATGATACCTGAGAGGAACACCTGAATGAAATGAAATCCTAACCATTGTTCACAGGATATACCCATTGGTGCAATATAACAGCTCAGTTATGTATGAGCAACATGTGGGTCCTACACATTTCCATGTTCATAAACATGACTACAAATTGCACTAAACAAGCTCCGAATCCATTAGCCTGCACTCTCAAAGTTATATGCATAAAAATTATAAGTAAATATTATATTTATGCGAATAGATACAAATTTTAAATATATGTTTATAATGACTTTAAATGCGTAAATATGATTTAAGACCATACAGTACGTACTAAATAATGCAAAAATCTACCCATCATGTCAGTGTACATTGTGTATATGCTGATACACAACTTAGTCACTATGTCATATGTAAAAGTCTTTGCACATGAAGAGTACAAGCATGCACCCATATCTACAGTATCCTTATATCCTTATAAGACTTTTTTAATAGCGCTGTTAGCTAAACTTATTGATTTACAGTAAGGCTGGTTAGTAATGCATCATATTGTATTTTGTTGTCACGTTGCAATTTCCTGTATTGTATTCTGATGCATTGTACTGTATCAGATTGTATTGTGGCGTATTGTATGCATTCAACTGTGCTGCTTTGCACTTTAGAATAACCACCGTTGGATTACCTTAAAACATGATGTTTTCCAAGCAACAGCAGCATTTTGCAGTCCCTTAAACTAGCCTATGAGGCAGCCATAAGAATGAAGTGTTAGCGACTTTATTTTCTTAGCCTCAGCATTATGAGGTCGGGTGGTGGCCGGTCCTCTCCCTTACCATCTGATCTTCTGGCCAACAGTATACAGTCTGTGAACTCATTATAACTGAGTTAGCTAGGAGGCACAGAGGAGACAAATTTCTGCCCTGACCGGGATTGGAACCCCAACCTCTCAGTTGCTAGTCCACCATGCTAACCACTAGACAGACTATAATGCACCCTGAAATAATATTACTAACCAACAAATCCAGTTTGCACCTCCATGACCCCAACCACAACTGACACAACCGCCACTACCATCATTACTACCCCACCATATCTACCAATAACACTATTACCACCACCGCCATGACTCCTGCGACACCATGACCACCACCACACCGACCATTACCACCACCGCCAACATTATGCCAACATTATCACCAGTTTCCATGGCAGCGTCAGCAATGTAATCCTGCACAAGACAATCTAGGTCCACATGAAGTAAGTTCATTAGCAAGATGGCCGACTGGTGTAGAAGCCATAATTCCCTTACCCTAATGGAATTACCAGGCAGATGGCACTTTCAGTAACACAATCAGATATAAAGACGCACAGGCGCACACATACGAACAGACAGACACACACCTGATCTTCCAAAGTGGAGCGGAAATCTCAAAACACCCATCCACCCCATCGATACGTTTAACTCTCCGTTAACAGACCACCACAACAACCAGTAGACTATCAAGTAATTGTATTTGCAATCTATAAAGTATAAAAGTCCGGTGGTTTTTCTATTTTCTAGAAAGATCTTAAGCTCGGATTCTGCTGGTTTACTGTGCAAAGTACTTCTCATCATCATTATCAATATCCTAATCATCATAAGTAATAGTAATTATGATAATTCATGCTCTTCACCTCCACCATAATCATCATCACAATCAGCATCTCCATGTTTTACCGGTTTCATTAGTGTTTAAATACATTAACACATTGGAAACTGCAAAGAATTCAACAATATCGCCACCCCAACATCAGCAATACAACTGGTCAGATAAAAATACATTGGTGCTTCAAAGGGCTTTCTTAATAACTGCAGCAAAAGTAGGTTTAGAAATAACTAAGAACTAGAATTGAACTTTTACCCCTTAGTGATGAATATGATATTGATATATATCTAAGTTATATCACACAAATGATCATATCATGTATGCCAGTTTTGCATCTGTCTGAACTAAGCTTTTTGTTTTTGTACTTTCTACCTTCGTGGTGAATAAGCCTATATATAAATTCATGAGGGAAATAAAGAATTCCGAAATATATATATGGAGGCCATTGCACATAGATCTAAGTGCATTTGAAGTATTCAGATCTACATGACGCAAGAAGCCAAAGAAGGTCTATCTGGACAAGTCAGTGGTTAGATGTATAGGAGTTGCAGTAATAGGGTCATTAGCACAGGATGGTCATAGAAGCCATTAGAAGCTCCCCTGCCACGTTGATGGTTGGCCTTGGACTGACCACTGTGGACCAACTGAACATCTGGATGCTGTGGTCATTAGGAGGAATCAGGGTCTCAGAGGATTCATTAGACCTGTCTAGGTAGATCTGTTTAAGGATGCCATGTCATAACAAAGATGATTAGCATCGCTATCCTCCTTCACCCAGGCTGGGGTGAAGTTCCACATTAGACCGTCTGAATGGGCTGTCTACGAGTCTCCAGGGGTCCACCAGTTTCAACTCAGAGGGCCAGTGGACGGGTTAAAACTCACTCCAACAAACTTCTCTGAAGTTCAGGAAGTATTCAAAACCATTTTAGCTCTGCTCCTCTGAGTAACAAGCAGTGCAGCTAATATAGGAACCATTACCAATTTAACAGTCTTAGCCTCCCATATGAGGCCGAGTCGCCAATCTTAGCCCATACCACCGGATCTTCCCACTTCCCATGGTCATATCCACACTGCACAAAGACTCTGGAATGATCTTCCCTCTGAATTCCGCAAATTTTTGGTTTACCATCATGCTGCCAATCACCCACCATCATCTGCATTAGGACCTCTATCAATCAGTCTAAGATATAATCGTATAATATTCATTATATATACATATATATATATACTCATATATATACATATATATATAATATATATATGTATATAAATGTATATACATATATATCTGTACACATATATATCGGACCTACTTTTCATATATATTTATATATATATATATACATACTATATATATAAGCTGGTATAATATATATATGTATAGGCGCTTTATAAATATGTAGTATACAATTACATATTACGATTATATTATCAGCCATACACATATATATATACAGTTTGGTTTATATACACATACCATATGTGTATATATACATGGGGTATGCATATATCTCATATATATATATATATATATATATATATATATATATATATATGTATATGTTATGTAATATATACGTGGTGAACGACCGATATATACGGTATAATATATATTATATATAATATATATATATGTATACGCTATATATGGTATATATATATATATATATATAACGGGATATATATGTATATGTATATATATATATATATATATATACATATATATATTCATATACGACATATATATATCCACAATGGGGAGAGTATATATATATATATATACAAGGCTATATATATACAATATATATATTAAATATAATATATATATGTATATAAATGTATATACACATATATAATACATATATATATATTATATATTTACACAGATAGGAGAGATGTCCGGGGCATAATGTCCTACGCAAAATCAGGGGGATTATGTCCGGGGGATTATGTCCAGGGGGGGATTATGTCCGGGGGATTATGTCCGGGGGGATTATGTCCGTTCCGGGGATTTAGCCATAGGCCCGGGGGCGAACCGCCCCCCGTGCCCCTCCTGGTTGTATTCCGGCGCCCCCTCAAGACCAAACCCGTAATGGTGGACAAAGGGGCGACAAAATTAATTTGTACAGACATTTTATCATCTGCGCCCTTACTTTTAATGATGGCCTAAACACGACAAATGTCACTCGATGCACTGTGTCGTGGTTATGGTCGGGCAAGCCGCCATCTTGGATATAGCACCTCGCTTCAAAAGCCAAGGGTGTGCGGAACCGACCAGCCTAACCGCCACCCGCTTGCCTGTGAATCATCCCCAGGCAGCGCCTACCGCTACCATCTGGCTCGTCCCAAGATTCCTCCACTAAGCGAGTGGAAAGATCTTGGGCTCGTCCGAACACAGACGACAAGGGAACCGGCCTTCACATGACCCCCAGGGCCGCATGCCAGCTCAGTCATATAGAGCTGGGCGGGATCGTACGGCAGACAGGGTCGCAGGCGGGGAGGGTCGTGTGTTTAGGGGCGATACGAAGGAGCAAGGCGAGGAAGAAGGGGGAATCAAGGAGGGGAGGAGCGGAGGAAGGTCGCAAAAAGGGAGAACGCAAGAGGGACGATAACGCAGAAGAAACTCCAAACTACATCTTTACATAGATCTATACTATAATACTAGTATATACTAGTCTATATTCAACGTATTAAAACCTATGGAGTTCAGGACAGCTATTTTTGAGGAGCACTGAATCATCAGCAATTTAAGATGAACAGGTCTTTGAATCTAGCAGGCCACGGCAGTTTGATCAGCCAGAATGAAGTAGCTGCTTCATTAAATTTTGCTGAAGTTCGCAAAGACTTGTCAGCTATCAAGGATAGAACAGTTCGGAGTCTGGTAAGACCCACATATTCATATAATCAATTAATGCTCAAAACATAGGCTTAACTTTTCAATAACTCTGTGTTTCGTTAAAATTCGAAATTTCTATTGGGGGCTCTTCCGCTCGTGCCATTACTTGCCTCGGGCTCAAAGTTCCTAGGTATACGCCACTGATCAAATCACTTGCATTGGAACAGTCACAGACTCACAGACACGTGATAATAACTCCCGAATCCAGTGCTACCCAACCTGGCTGTGGCGGCACTCAATGGTGCCGTGAACCTGCTCAAGGGCTGCCGTGGCTGGGTGGCAGAATGGTAGAACCATAACATTTGTGCAGCCTTATATGTAAAAAATGTTCTTAAATTATCACTACTAACATAGGCCTAATAATCATTTTTTTAAGTTAAAGTAGTGTAGATATACAGTAGTCGCATTGTCGCAACCCTTCAGTTGAGTACAAGGAAAGTTGCTTGTCAGTAAAATAAAGAACTAACTCGATGACAAATAGATGAATAGGTCAGGGGTGCAACTAATCTGCCATTTCATTAGTAAGGGTGCCGTGATCTGAAAGAGGCTGCGAACCAATGCCCTGATTAATCTATTAGTATTTTAATACATGTATTAAATGCATGTATATCTCACTCTTTCTGTGACGTCGGCTACTGCAGAAAGAACTTGTAGCAGATTGAAAATAATCAAAAGTTACTTGCGATCCACCAAGACGATTAAATGATCATTCTGTCTAGACAGCATTAGGCCAAATATCAATCGAAAGAGAACTGACTGGAGCTATTGACTCTAAGCAACTATTTATCGCTTTACACTGATGAAGCTTCGTAGCAAACAATTAATATAAATGCTTGACGAATTTGCGACATTATGTCCTGGAAAATGTTTGCCATTTTGAAAGTTTTATAAACTTTTATTTAGAATAGTATAACTGTACTAATGGTCTACTACATTACTAACCATAATGGCATTATTTCCAACATAGGCTACTATTGTTTAAAGTCAATTACACTATTTACGCTAAAACATGGCGCCCCTCAGAAAGATCCCTTGCTCCCCGCGCAAGAAACCCTGGATCCGCCACTGTATGAGGCTGAGTCGCCAATCTTTGCCCATACCACCTGATCTTCCCACTTCCCATGGTCATATCCCGCACTGCACAACGACTCTGGAATGATCTTCCCTCAGAATTCCACACATTTTTCAGTCGCCATCATCATTGCCAATCACCCACAATCATCCACCTCAGGATCCTCTATCTATCACCCCTCGGGTTTCCGCTCAAAACTGAAGTGTCATCCCTTCAAGAATTCCTATACCATGACTTATCCTATCCTCCGCCTTTCAATATTCGACCTAAATGACACCTGGCCATAGCAGCTAATCTGCCCCTCTCCTGATCTGGACCTCTGGCAACCAAACTCGGACCTCCTTTTCACTACCTTTTGGACAACCCATCTGACTTGACACAGCACTTTGTGAATAAGCTGGTGCACTCTGCTTAGCTTTCAAGAGGCACTTTAGAAATTTAGAGTTTACAATTACAATTACGATTAAATCAGCCAGAACCACACCAATGAACTTCAGTTTGGTTTTTGTTACAAATACCGGTAGGTGGTTTGGGACATCCAGCCATGTACTGTGGAGATATAGTTAGACATATAAATTCAGTTAAGTAGCTGAGTGAACGAGATAGGATATATATATATATATCTGAAGGTTATCAGGATATGCATGGCTATGGTGATGAAATGATGATAAGAAAGAAACACCTGTAGCAGAATATAGGAGAAATGGTAAGGGATCTAGCACAGAACACGGACTAAAATAACATACAAATGGCATAGGAAACTATAGGCCACAAAATTTCATGTTGTAGGATTCAACTGACAACTAGTTTGTCAACCTGGCATAAACTTCACCTGTAATTCTACAGCTGTTGGCTAACCTTTATCAACTTTGTCAAATGCTTGATATAAGTCACAAAAGCAACCTTTTCAAAGGCAAAACTTAAGTCAAGAAAGCTCATAACAGAGCAGTACCCAGTACAAGCAGAAACTACTATAAGATAGTCAGAACAGAAAGCATAGTAGCCTCTGTGGACTCTATTGTATTGTATTGTATTGCATGGTATTGCACTGTATTGTATTGTGTTGAATGATATGCCCATAGACAGATTGATTACAGGTAAAATGTAGAAAGGAGTTGTTAAGGCAATTCACAAATCTGTCATAAACACATCTCTCTGACTACTTTTCAGATAAAAATTGTTTTGTTGAAAGGTTATCAATCACCTTTTCCGATATAGCATTGCTCTGTAGACAGCAATAGATAAATTTCACCAACACAGTACAAAAATACCTTGATGCCTAAACATACATATATATATATATATATATATATATATATATATATATTGTAAGCCATATATATATGTTGTTATGTATTGTTATTTATATAGTGCCATTTATAGAGGCCTACCTCATAAATATGCTAACACACGTTTACCAACATGTAAAAAATCTAAAAAGATTCGACTTAAGACATGTTGAAAATGTTTCTTCAACTGTTTCTTATTGAATAGCACACATAGATAAAAATAAAAACTACATAAATATTAGTAAGATAGTATGTGTCGGATTATTTATAACTTATGCAAAGTTAATTCAATGAAAAAAAATGAAAAAAACATGCTGATGGTAACTACAAAATGTATTGTAGTAGAACAGAATAGCTTGTTATAGTAGGCTGCATAAGTTTTTAGCTGCAGCTAATTTACCATAACTTCATTATCTAACATATTTCTATTGTAACTGGTTGCGGTCTGTCAACCTGTCAGAAAATAAAACGAATATCTATCTATCGATATATTTTTTGAACTCACCTATTCTTAGTTATATTTAGTTGGTAAATGTCAACTAGTAACTTCTGTTGTGTGCTGATGTCCAATGCACAAGAAATCAAACAATGGCAGACAGCCCAGGCTACAATCAAGCCAATACCCAGCAGATATGTTCGTGTCTCAAAATACTGCACCACGTAATCGTCGTAATGCATATGCACATCAGATGCAAATCAAACTTTACTTATTAACTTACTTTAATTATGGGTAAGGCATATTAAATGTGGCAACTGTTTACTTACCAGCAAAACAAGTATACTCAGCGTTAAGCCAGCGTTATCTTAAAACATTAGTATCATCACTTCAAATTTCAAATTCGTGACTTCATGAATTTCAATCTAAAAAAAGACATCAATGGTTTAGAAACCGGAAGGCATGACTACACACCAATATATGAATACGGTGCATGAATACGACGTGCACCTTTACTAGGCACAGCTATACAGTGTCTTCCTTCATCTGCTCCGAGCATGCATTGAGCGTAACGCAAGCATGCTCCGAGCAGCTAAAATACTCTAGCCCCATGTTCACAGTCGCTCGGAGGGTGCTCAGTGTGTACTCGCAGCGTACATAGGCCTACGCCTGCAGAGTGTTTCTTGTGAAGGACAGCCAATGAATGGTTTTCTGTCTGGGTCTGGCTGTCGCTTGGGTCCCATTGACTGCTCTTGGGCTGTTTGGCAAAGCCACTGGTCTGTCTGTCCCGGTCATGTACACTGCTTGCTTAGGCACCATCACTTGAAGCCCTTAAATGTCAACATTCAAAACTCACCAGGGACTACTTAAGGAAGCCGTTACCACAACAGTTGGCTTCACACACAGTCAAATCCTGTTCATATATACATATTTATATACACACATTGTCATGCATATATATAATATAATTCATACATATACAATGTGTATATCTATATATTTATACAGCTATACAGAGTAAAAGGCTTTCCTGTGTGTTTCGCCGGCCTGCCTGTATGTCTCTTATTTTTGAGCTCACAAGTATGTCTGTCTGTCTATCTCTTTGTCTGTTACTCTGTCTCTCTGTCTGTCTCACTGTCTGCCTCTTTCCCTTCTTTGGTGTCATTTATTTATTGTTTGTATTTTTTCTCTTTCTGATACTGTGTGTCTGGTTCAGTTTCCTTTTGTTTCCTCTGCCTGCCTGCCTGCCTGCCTGCCTGCCTGCCTGCCTGCCTGCCTGCCTGCCTGCCTGCCTGCCTGCCTGCCTGCAATACATATGCAGACCGTGTGATGAAGGCAAGGTGTCTATAAAAGCAGTACAGCCCCCTATATCAACAGACCCATTGTCATAGATAGGAAGATCTAGAGCTCTGCCTTATTGGCAACACCCAGCACGACCTCAAATCAAAGTAAATCTCACCCGCAATTATATCCTCAAAGCTTTTAGCGAGTACGTCTTAGAGAAGTACTCGTGAACATGTCAATATTTTATAAACCTAGTTGTGCACTAACTCACTCACTCTTTCCCACTCTCTCACTTAATGTCACCCACCCACTCGATCACTCATGTCACTCTCACTCTCTCGTTCTCACAATTCCCCACTCAGATATGGTTCCATTGGCTTCTAATGACAACTGTACGCCAGCAAAATCTTGGGTGCATGGTTTAACAGTCAGGTAAGCCTTCGCTACTTTTGGCTCAGTGCAGAATTCAAAGGCTTAATTGCCACTGGGCTATCCGGCATTTGAAGCTCATAGTGTCGGGGGCCGATGGATATAGTGCGTAAGTTTACTGGCGTCGTGAGTGTCGGTAAGGGTCAGGGTTAGGGTTAGTGTCGTCATTTGAAAATCCGGTACCGTACTCGCTATAAGTTTGCCGGCTATCCCCTCACCTGACTCGAAATGTGCCAATTAGGCTATAGGGCGATTTTCGTGACAGGCAACCCTTTTCTATACCGCGAAGCTTCCGAAAAGTCTCTCTCTAGCACCGGTTATCTACATTTCCTGTTCCACGAATTAGTGCCCTGCTAGATTTCTTCGGGAACATCACGGTTGAACTTTGTCCACCGGGTTCACTCACCAGTCAGCAACAATCGACTGATTATTTGTGCGTAAAAAGTGTCAAAATTAAAATCCGAACTACAATCACGGCCAAAAGTCGATTTAAAAGCCCGAAGTAACAGATTTTTCTGCTTAGACGCCATTATTGCGAAAGACGCCAAAAAACGATTAAAGAAGGCGCCGAACATTAAGCACCAATGTATAACCCGTCGCAACAGTGATTGTTTATGAAGCGCTATAACTTGCGCGCTATAGTTCTCTGGATTTCTCAGCATAAGCGTTTATTCATACAAAGGTCTCACCATTTGCATAATTGCGCAGACAGCTGTTATTCTGAGCGCCTGGCTACAATAAATGTGAAAACTGGGTCTATTATGAATGAACGAATCTTGTCTGTATCTCCGCCAGACTACTAGCGCCGCGTTCAAACCGAGGGAACGATAGAAAAATACAACTCGCAAAGCAACAGCACAAAACTATTATTAGGCCTACTTGCTTTGTTGTCATTTCTTAAAGCCCAAGGTTTTAGGTTTGGCGGTTTCCCTCGTAGAATGAAGTGACCAACGACTGTAGGCGGTTCAAGTAAGCATCTGTCGGCCAATGGGCGTTGATTTCATTTTGGTTGACACATCTTACAAGCATAGGCTGCTGAATTTAATTGTATGCATAGCCTAGGCAACATCGTCCGCTTTGTGGAATGGAGACGAGGCGCAGGGACGGTCGGTCGATCGGTGGTAGCCCCCACCCTAGGCCCTTCACCCTCCCTCTGGCCCTCTAGCGGTCGGACGGATGGATGGAGATGCATCGCTAGGGCAGACTAGACCCGACAGGGCATACCCCGTACAGGCCCTACCTCGATCAATTGACCACTTGTATATATATAACCGAGCTGTGGGTCGAATAATTTGTGTATACGAAAGCCAGCTAAGCTGGCTAGAGGTCATACCTGTACTTCTAGAATGTATACAAGTTGTTCCAATTATCCAAATTTACCCCCCATCCACTCATATTACTATGGAGTTCATTGCTATGAAGATACTTACAGGGTTGAGAAACAAGTCTGTAGTTTCTATATGCGATTAGATTGCCATGAACAAATACGAACTTACTATTGTGGTAGATGGCGATCAAGAGGAAGCCATACGGGCATTTTTTGCTCACAACAACTGGAATTTTGAAAAAATTGGTAATTATGAAGACGATGCGTATATATATATATATATATATATATATATATATACTGAAATTGTATAAATTGTTTTGTGTGGTGAACCCTATACAAGTAGGCCCTATTGTTCTTCAGGTAGCGCTAAACGTGCGCAAATAAGATAATAATATGATATACAGACACGAGATATAAGGTGTATCGACTATGCGATTTAAAATGGCTATGAAGTGAAGAAATTACGAAGCTCAACTCTGCTGCAGCGAAATTCAAACTAGAATGAGTACTGCAAACCAAGACTCAATTGTGAAAGGACATTTCCTAAGTTCATTTCCTAAGTTCATTAGCATATTTTGGCATGTGACCTAGTCTCTCTTCCTTAGGCTGTATATTAGCATCTGATATATTACTGGTGCAAATTCTTAGAATATGAAATACAGCTTACACTTGGCAGCTGAGGGACCAAATATAAACAATCCTACAGACTACAAGGTGACTGAATAGGGAGACGAACGTCTGTTACAGCATGAAGTGTCAGCTGAGAGCCGATTTAGTGCCCTGGGGAGCCTTCATCGCAGTCTAGTGTCTTTAGTGTTCCGGGTATAATAAGGCAACGGTGACAGCATCAACAGCCACGCCAATCATCGTCGATATGACGGCGTCGTTAAATAAACGAAAACGCATCAACAGCTGGCATTTATATACAGGTATACGACCCAAAGCTCGGTTATATATACAAGTGGTCAATTGATCGGGGTAGGGTCTGTACGGGGTATACCCTGCCGAGTCTAGTCTGCCCTAGCAATGCATCTCCATCCATCCGTCCGACCGCTAGAGGGCCAGAGGGAGGGTGAAGGGCCTAGGGTGGGGGCTACCACCGATCGACCGACCGTCCCTGCGCCTCGTCTCCATTCCACAAAGCGGACGATGTTGCCTAGGCTATGCATACAATTAAATTCAGCAGCCTAAAATGAAATCAACGCCCATTGGCCGACAGATGCTTACTTGAACCGCCTACAGTCGTTGGTCACTTCATTCTACGAGGGAAACCGCCAAACCTAAAACCTTGGGCTTTAAGATTGCATCTACCCACCAAGCCATCTCGTCAATCACGATTCTGCGCCAGACGATTTTGATTCCCATATATTCACCAGATGGCACCAGCAATTCACCGGGCACATTGTTGAAAGACATCTCGACGGTTAATTAGGGCTTTATGCTTTAGAACTAACGGTGACTACAATACAACTTACGGCAAATTTAAAGCCATGAAGGCTATTTCAAACAAGTCCCTTTAAAACTATAGTTGACTGTATTCCAAACGAATACCTAACCTAACCTGATCACATGACCTCTGAACATCGACCTGAAATATAATCCCTTCTCGCCGATTTAATTTTAAACTTCTGAAAGAACACTGGATTGTCCACTTAGCCTACAAATCCTCTCTATACCTACCGAACGGTCTCTAGTCTGTCTTTCGTCTCCAAATTAACTGAAGGCGTTGTCCTTTCTCGGATCAATGACTATCTGGTTTCTAACTCACTCCTTAACCAAGCCTCGACGCTCAACTGAAACCATACTCACTTCCCTTTACAATAAACTTATTTCTGCCATCTCTCATCAACAGGTCTCATGTCTCTGCCTCTAGGTATTTCACTAGGTTTTGACACCGCTGATCACAACTTCTTACACCACAAATCCTACCCTTGGCTCCTCCTTAGGCTACTGGTCAAGTCGCTCCATTTCTAAACACCATCCACCGTAGCCGTCTGCTATCTGCCTACTCCAGTAACTCCACCCTTTGATTTTGACCAGGAACCGATGTTGACCTTACCTGCCTTAGCTGCCTATCGATTTTATTTTGACTGAGCGCCTGTGATTAACATGGTTCCCGTGACTCCGCTTATTAGGCGCTACAGAGGTCTCGAGAAAGCAGCTTCGACCCTTCCAGCATGACACATCACACATGGAGCCCATGTTGGACCCATATACCCATATGGGACATGTATACAGTAGTAAACAGTACCCAGGTGGGTCCCATCTGATACCCGAGAAAATGCTGGCAGAAGAGAAGTCTACGAGGGTATACGATTTATAACGTATCATCCGACATTGACAGATTTTCTTCTGAATTCACCAGATGGCTCCAGAAGCGAACGCAGGAGAGGGTTCTTCGTTTGACGTCTACTGTACAAACTCAGCTATCATTAAATCGTCTTTTTCACATGCTGCCAGCAGAACCGTATATATATATATATTTCATATATATACTGCTCTGACTGCCAGATGCTGGGCATTCGCCGTAAAAATAGATATTTGAAGTGTAAACACTTCATCTATTTCAAGTGTCTCTTATGACAAGATGATGAAAAAATCAGTGTTCTTGCTGGTTGCTGTAAAGTTGACCTAGGCCTACTGTCACCTACATTAATACATTTTTTTCATTGCCATCTCTAATTTTTATACTGCCACTTCAAAAACAAGGACCATCAGAAAGGAAACTATCAACAGATTGGAGACATTTGGATAAAGCACAATAAGGGAAAAGTTAACTAGACTGAGGATAAAAGAAACGAAGATTCACTAGATATGAAAGGTGGAAATGAAGATTTCTTATTGATATCTCTAACAGAGAGACGGGCGAGGTGGAGTGAGCACCTTCTCAGCGATGGCCTATAATGCTGAGAATTATCATGGAGGACCGAGGAAGGAATGGAAGGCAAGAGAACGAGAGGAGGACCTAGATGGTGCTAGCTATGTACAGTGGAAGAGAGAGAGAGAGAGACAGACAGACAGATAGACAGACAGACAGAGACAGAGACAGAGACAGAGAGACAGACAGAGAGACAGACAGAGAGACAGACAGAGAGACAGAGACAGAGACAGAGGCAGAGGCAGAGACAGACAGAGACGTGACAGAGACAGCCAGAGACAGAGACAGAGACACATAGGAAGTCATAGAGTACTCAGATACTATAGGAGAACTATCATGCAGGAATGAATGGAGTTTGAGATAACGAGAGGAAGACCTAGACGGATGCTGCTGAACTGGATGATGAATTGATGATGAATGGGAACTGTAAGCTGAAGGAGGAAACCCACCATCGAGAGAGGAGTGGCACCATTGAACGTGTGAAGTTGCCCAAAGTCAGAGACCTTGAAGGAGGAAGAAGACTTCAAGGGAAATATAACATGAACACCAATTACAACGCTGATTGTCATCAGTCGTGTTCATATGTGAAATTTGGCATTGATATCACGTATATATGTTACAGCTTAGAATTGACTGTGTTATGTTTGTCAATAGGGCATTCTGGCTGAACTTTCTGTCTTTGTGGTGAACAAAACTGAATAGACGTATGTGCAAGCGTGCGTGTCCGATGACAGTTTATGTGGGGCAGTGACAAAACCCGTTTCACAATGTTTTTTTAGCCAACCTAGCCTACTTCCTATAGTAATATAATTTGATTTTTCCGCCTATCACAACAGCGATCAGTCTATTCATTTTTGTTTCGTTATCGCTGGAAACCAACGAAAATAAGTTTTAGGCTAATGACTAAAATTGTTGCGATAATTAAGGACTAGCTATCAACGGCTTTCGGTGAAAGTTCAATTTGGCATAATTTGTTTGACCTATTGTTACATGTACCCAGCTGTGAGTGGGCTGCAGATAAAGGCCTCTCTAGTATACGCTAAACAAAAGTTCAGATACATAAATGCATGCATACATACTATAAATACATACATTACATGCATACATAATATACATAGTACATACAAATATATATATATATATATATATATATACATAGACCGCATACATCCATGCGTACCTATACGTATGTAGGTACGTATACTTACATATATACACATGTACGTATTTATATTGTATTGTATTGCATTGTATTTGATCATTTATAAAGCGCGCCTCATAGCACAAGCCTTTCACAAGCGCTCCCAGTGAGAGCAACCCAAGGGAAAAGGAAGGTTTAAAGTGAGAGAAAGAGGTAGAGATGCTACCAGAGAGTATAATTGTAGAGCGTAGAGAAGGAGGAAGTCCATTCCCAGTGGCGTAAATCATGGGGTGGAGAGAGGGTGACTGTCCCCTCCAAGTTTTGACTTAAGCCGTTCTGTCCCCCCAAAATTCCGGCCCTCGTAGAGTCTGTCCCCCCCCCAAAGTTATGTATAGATTTTCGCCTCTGTCCATTCCATAGAGAGGGTTCTATGCAGGCGAAGGATCTGGATTGAGCCATTGTGGTCCTATAGTACCACGGGGAACGAAAAGAAGTACACGACTACTTAGTGTTGTTTTAGTTTTGCCTTGAGTTTTAGTTTTAGTTATTATTAGTTTTACATGCTAGGTGTTTTAGTTATTATTAGTTTTAGTTATTTCGCCAAGTTTTAGTTTTAGTTATTATTAGTTTCACATGCTAGGGGTTTTAGTTAGTATTAGTTTTAGTTATTTCGCCGAGTCTGGCAAAAAAATTTCCGCATACAGCTTTTAGCACCAAAAAGGATTCACTCGCTACAATCTGTTTCTAATCAATACTTAAAACAGTCCCATCTACCACCTAAATTTAGTTCGGACATCATATAAAATTCCAAAGATCGGAAGATTACCGAACGAAGTGCTGAAAAAAACGCGTATATCCAAAAACATTGAATATCCTAAGACGCTAGGTTTTCGTCATGTGTTTTCGTTTTGGTTTTCGTTATGTGTTTTCGTTATTATTAGTTTCGACTGTCTTAGTTTTAGTTTTTATTTCGTTATCGTTTATCTTCTAGTTTTCGTTTTAGTTTTAGTTAACTATAACCTTTTGTTTTCGTTAACGAAGGTTTTCGTTTTAGTTATCGTTAACGAAAACAACGCTAGAACTATACACGTACATAATTATATTCAGACACATACGTACATTCATGCATACTTAGAAACAGGGTCTACACTCTACATACATGCATCACTGTACATAGGCCAACAATGAATTAGAACTAGAACAAGCAACCCTCATTAAAACGGTTGATAGTTATAATATCGACCGAAAAGTTTTGGATTTCAGACAATGACAACATTTTTCCCGACATAATATGAGACTGAACATTAGTTAGAATTGATGATTAAATATGATTAACGTCTCGTCGACGGCTGACGCTCATCGTCGTTGCTATAGGACTAATAAGACTCTTCAGCATGATAGCCTACACGTCTTCTGAACCACTTAAAGCCTTGTTAGGTTGAACACACAGAGTGCAACATAGACATACTGTATCAAAAGTCTTTGAACATTGGCTGGAAAGACGAGACACTGATGTTGTCATTATTAAATGTCTGGCAGCATTTCGCATTCAATGAAAATGTAGCATACACTTTTTTATACAGCGACCGTGTGTATGGCTTCGACCTTCTAGGCCTACTCGGGTGTTGTATTCGCGTCAAGGCCTACCTCGACCACGAGGTAGGCATATATATCCGGTTGCCTATGCGCGAGAAGGCAGAAATGTAGCTGGTTTTAAGATAGAAGAAAATTACTTGATATATTGACAGCACATGGCTATCATCTTTAGAACTAAATGAATCTGACCTACGAAGTCTGTCACGTGACAACGACCTATACGAACTAGCCTCGATTTCACCAGTGACCCGGCCTTTATTACAGAGATTATATAACGCAAGGCAATCATCATTACGATCACATGCAGGCAGCTAGCAAAAGCCCTACTAGACTCTTTAGATCAATTCTTCAAACTCGTCTAACATCATGCTTCAGACTGTTTGAACAGGACGCTGAATATTTTACGCTGAATTACAACGAATTTCTGCCATCAAACTATCTGTTGTATTCAAACATTACATTCAAGAGTGTGGACTTGCTTCATGCCAGCATACAGCAAATGTAAGCCACTAGGCCTAGGGTATAGATCAAAAATCCTTGCGATGTTTCATCTTTGTGTATAAAGAAGTTGCAGGTTTATGTCCGAAATAGCTCGTCTGTGAAAAATGTGTGTGTTTAGGCCTACTAGTTTTTCTGAATATTTCTGGATTCCAGGGCTATAACCTATAAATTTTCGGAGTTTTTGCACTTAAAGAAGTTTTCTCTTTACCGCATGACTGAAAAAGGTCTTAGGCAAAGAACGAAATAACATGAGCGAAGTAAGTAAGTAAAGGCACTTACTTACACCTCTCTCTTTACCAGTGAAGACACTGACCTGGGTCGGGAGCGTCTCTGATTTTGAGTGGCGCTATATAAATGCTCGATTACGATTATGATTACGACTGAGGCTAAGCAGAAAGAAACAGTTACGGAAACCGAGGTCTGGCAAACAAAAAACTCTTCCACCGATAACAGTTCTTTTCGTTTGTTGTGAAATGCTCATCAGCTGCAACAATTTCGACGGGTTAAGAAGAAGCTTTGTTGGCTGCCATCTCCACAGTCAGTGACAACAGCTGAACAGATGACAGGACAATCAATCCAATGAAATGAGAAGTTGAGTATAATCATCCGCTTAGTAATTATATCCAACTGAAGCCAAGTAGGCCTATACTGTATAGCCTACCCCGCGGTGTGTTGCACATCTTGAACAAAAGAGCGCCAGTCAACGAACCTTGAGGAATGATGTTCCTTTTCTTCTAGGTTTATTGTCAACTGAAATCTATTCACAGACGTATTTATGGTGCGGCTATCAGTTAGGCCTACAGACCTGCCATGTATTATAGACCTACTGTCAGAAATTAAGCCTCTCCCAAGACTTTGAGATCTACCCTTCTCGTTATCTAGTTTCAGTGTTTTACCCATCACAGAGTCTCTATGGAACGGGAATCCTCTTAGTACCCTCCGTTATAGCACTTCTCAGAGTGTCCCCTTTCTATATTATTTTATTGAATACGTTTATTAATTTTAACGACGCTGTCGAAACAAGGACGATTGGAGTCAGCATAGGCGTCAATTTTCTATTGTGACGTTGGTGTCCGGGCTCCACTGTTCTTAAAAGTCGTGGCGACAGTCACCACCACTTTTTGGCCCTTTGAAGGTGAATATTATCAAAGCGAGTGTATTACTTGCATTAGGTTTTACTGTAATTATTCACATGTGAACTGTGGACGTTGCACAAACAACACAAAGATAGATTGCTGGCATTTGAGATGAGATGCAACAGAGGATCCAACGCATAAGATGGCAGCAGAAATATAAAGTCCGAAGATGAGTAGGCTACAATCCAGATGAAACATCATACATGAAACTAAAGGAAAAGAAGCACAACTCATTCAGATAATATAATCTGTATAGGACGCGGCGTTGCATGGGACGCGGTGGTGTATAGACTATATAGCGGTATACTATATGTTCTGTGCCTTGTAACCGGAATGTGTCGCAGGTTAAAATCTACCTCAAGCCACTGCGTACTATAGCGACCCTGGACGAGTTGTTCACCCACAATTATTGTCTGTGAAGAAGGCAAACGGTAAACCACCTCACTCATCTCATCCCCGGGTGGCGTAAAAGCCAATGGTTCTGCCTTCGGGCAGACTCATCATCATCATCTTCATATTTAGGATGGACAATACCAGAGTACCAGACTGATTAAATAGGTCGTGTCCTGAATGATTGACAACACAGAGACTGGTTTGCTGATGTCAGGGATTGATGCGAATCGAATGTTCAAAGACTGAGGCTGGTGGCACATGATCGAAACGAATGGGGAAAAAAGACAGTGAGACATGCGATCAAAACCATCGGGTGATGACTCACCATGAACAGAAAAAAGAAAGAGAAAGAGGTATACATATATACTCTTGTATACCAGGTCTTAACTATCGCAATGCTGATATAATCATAGATGACTTCACTTTAGCTTACTTACAGTAACTGACTTCTTGTTTTTGTTCAAAAAATAAATTGTTGACGTCATCCATCTCGTTGTAGTTTACAGTAGCTATCTATAAGGGATTTGGTCATCACCACTTTTACGCCATACGGCGGCAGACCCCGTTTCTGAGAATCCTCCCCTATTATGCGTTTCTATTGCTCTTAACTTACCCATTTACCTTTGCAAGTAACCTTTCTCCAAATACCTCCCAACATTCTTCTATTTACTGCCCAAAGCGGAACAACCTCTAACATCATTCCAGTATCCTTTCCTGCCCATATCTCCACTCTCCTCCTCCCATTATTGCTTACTCCTACTGGCTTCTTGGTAACCTTTCACGACCAGGTTATCTCTGCGCTATCGTTTTCCGTGACGTAGACTTCCTCCGCCATTCTCTTGCAGCTGTAAGAGCCTAAGAGGGGTTCTTTGTCAATTAGGTCTACATAATAGGCCTACATGTCAATCATTCGCTCATACAGCGCCTCGGTATTTACGTCAACATATAATAAATTTATGTCTTTCTTGGAATGTCTATCTTACTTCCTTGTCCTATTTTCATAATTAAATCTATTCTAGTTTATATGCGCCATTGTTAATCGCTCACATACTTATAATTTTCCATCTAGTATTTTTCCACTTGTTTTGTATGATCGTCTCCCTTACTTATATATATTTTTCCACCGTGTATTTTTCAAGTTGTTTCGTATCATCATCGTCTTCATCAGTTTCACAACACGATGCCAGAAATGATGTCTGCATATAAATTCAGGAAGTTATTGGTAAGCTCATGGATAAAGACGGCGACGATGATGACGACGACGACGACGACGACGACGATGACGATTATGATGCATAGGCTTATTTATATAGTATATGTAATCATGACTTGCATAGAGGAAGATGAGTACGAGGAGGAGGAAGAGGACGACGACGACGACGATGATGATAAGGCGTACGGTATATGTCAAGATGCCATGTTCAAGATGATAGTGGTGATGATGATGATGCCATTTCATGATTATAATGATCATACTCATGATGGTGATGGTCACCATTATGATGTTCATGATGATGATTATGATGATGACGATGATCATGGTCACCATGATGATGCTGATGCATAATTATGATGATGATGATGATAATTATGATGATAATGACGACCATGCAAAGAGTGATGATGATGATCATGATGATGATGATGATGATGATAATTATGATAATGATGATGATGATCATGATGATGATGATGATGATGATGATGATGATGATGATGATGATGATGATGATGGTGATGATGATGATGATGATGATGATGATGATGATGATGACTTCATCGCCATCGTCCTCTGGTCGTCATTATCATCGTCATCAGCATCCTCATCGTTTTTGTCATTAAGCAGTGATTACTAAATTTCAGCGTGTATTTCGTGTTCGTAAACGTTGTACTCCGCAGCAGTATGCCTACTACGCAGTCTATCAAACGATGTTTACGCATTAAATGAACTTTGACTGTGGATGCGAGAGTATAGCCTCGACCCTGCAGCTGTACACGCCGTTCACAGACGCATTAAATGCGCATTTAAGTGTGCGGCGAGATGTGTGGGACGAGAGTATAATATAGCCTCGAGCCCTATAAACCGACACGCATCTTCTAGATCGAGCATCATTAGTGTAGCGCCTGGGCCCTATTGCTTCTGCACTTATTGGCTGATGATGCCTGTATGATCGCATTTCTGCATGCATTAGTGTTTATTCGTCGTCCGGATTACTCATAATTATGGTAGGTAGGTGTAGACTCATTATAGCCTACGCGCGTGTGTTGCCATATAGGCCTATTGTATGTTTATTTATCCCTTTGTTTATTAAATTGTTCACAACTCGCGTATATAATTGTTAGATTTTTCATGTCGGCCTACATAAATTATTGGATGCATCGGCTTCCCAAGGAAACCAAGGCTAACGTTATTTTGTAAGCCTGAATCTGCGTACATAAGCAAACAGCCTTATAGCAGTAATCGCTGATATGTGGGAGTTACTAACAGTAAGTGTTTACAGATATACGCCCATCAGTCTGCTGACATAGCGTAAACAATCTCAGAGAGATCAATGTTCCGAGCGCATCGTAATCAGTACTTTATTACGCCCGAAGGCAGAAACAAAAAATACATGCACACATCTGAACAAACATAAACTCAAACGCACAGACTGCGAAAATGTTCGTAAAGATCATTTATGCAACTAAAGTTACCGTTCAAGATGCCGACGAGTTCAGAGTAATTATAGTCATCCTAAACTCCAGATTTCAAACGCGCTATGTACTCTGAAGCTAAGCGCAGGGCACCAGTTTACTCAAAAGCGCTGCGTCGTATCAGAGGGGTTGTCCAGATATCAATGTTCAGAGGAGGTCAGAGTATGGAAATGTAGCAAGAAAGGAGGTCGTTGAGGGAAGACGTAGGGTTAAGAACAAGTTGGGAGTCAAGAATATCTTGCATGAAGGCCTTCCGAGCTCATATTTTAAATCAGAGTATAAGGTAATGTAAATCTTAGAAAAAAATTTCTCAGCGCCCACAAAAGCCACGTCAGAAAGTTAGACAGTTAAATTTTGCGTGTGACTTGCAATCAGCAAAATAAGGCAGAGTTCAGTGAGCGAGGGAACAATCAAGCGAGTCTTTCTGTTTGTCTGTCAGCCTGACTGCCTGCTTGCCTGTCTGTCTGTATGTCTGTCTGTCAGTCACTCATTTATTCAGTGATTTAGTTATTTTTTAGTTAGCGATTATTTAGTTAGCGATCTAGACACTTTCAAAGTTTTCAAGTACCTCTCAGTAACGCTGCCTGCTCTGTGACTTTAGCCTGATCGATACGCAGTCGGTCTAAAGAACGTTATCATATTGACGGGCTCTCGAGGTCTAGTAGGCCTACTGCATGGCGCTTTCATAAATCGTTGTCTCAGTCAATAAATGCACACATTTTCAAACGACAGTTTGAAGTCTCTGATTGCTTCCAAATATAACCTCTGAACGCGTTGATACATGTGTATGAGTTTGCAGGCTGTTCAATAAAGCACGTACTTACTTACTTACTTACTTACCGATTTGCATACGGATGGTGTGTTCTTTCATGGATCTAAATCTCTGGCTAGCACGATCTATGCACGGGAAGTTTAAAAGGTGTGACACCCATTCAAATGGGCAGCGGTGGTAAAGGATCTCACCCGATCAATGCAGGGCCGCGACCATAAGGTCGTAACAGAGAAGCGCGTACATTTACATTCTACATAGCTCCACTTAACAAAACGGCCTTGAGCAAGCTGTTCACGCACGACTGCCTATCAATGGCTATCATATTATGTCAACAAGCAAGTACCAGCGTCAGCTATAGTGTATAGGTCCTTATTAGACGTATTTGCTCTGAGTTGTTTCACATCCGCTTCTTGTCGTTTCACGAACCGAGATATGCGTACGAATGGCAATGCTAGCCTATAAGTTAAATTAAAAAAATGATAGCCTAATAATGAAACTTTGCTTTAGCATTAAAATTGATGAATATGTTCACTATATTTTGCAATTATATTGGCAACAACGATGAAGCCATCATAAACTTTAATAACTGGAATAATATAAAATATAGGCCCTAATTGTAATGTATAACTTAAATCGCGCCGGTGTCTAGTGCACAAAGCATCATCCGATGACACTAATGACAAGTACAATGGCGTACCGGTACGTCCATTGTATACGTACGTCCATTGCATAGACAAATTGTACTACCATCGACGTATATTGGGTCGATGAGTACTGTCATACACCCGAGCGTATTGTCCCACGTCGATCAATATTATTATTATTATAGGCCTTCGCGTTAGCCTTTCAAAGGCCTACTGCACTATAGGACACGCCTCTGAGCTTGAATATTAAATGGCGATCCATGGCAAGACATAGAAAATCCATGCGTAGGCCTACGACTTTCAGTTTCGATATCTACCAGCGTTGCACAGGCGAGGTTTAGCCGATCGCTTCTTATACCACGTGGTTTCAATGATCAGAATGGCTTCTCTGGGAAAATACAACTCGCACAGTCTGTTCGTTTCGGTCACTTATGCAGATGAATGGCCTGCGGTCGCTCTTGCTTACTCTTGGATATTGGAAGCGAAGACTACGTTTCTTGCTGGTTAATAGCAACGACGACGAGTAGAAAGCGCTAACTCCGGGAATATTGTGCTTTGATTTTTTTGGTAAAGAAGTAGGCCCTACTTGTCAGATTCACTGAAATTCGTATATAAAAGGCTTACAGAGATCGATCTTAGCATAAACGAGTCAAATCAGGTATATTTAGTGTAACATCTGCATGTGCTGTTGTTCGATAGAATTCAACGACTTAGCAGATAATTATTTGTTCGATAGGTGGTCGTTACGTGAATTAATAATTTCAAAACAAATTAGTTCTTAATAAGTATACTCTTATTCAAATATTAACTATATTGTTTGTATTTGCGATGACGCAGACAATCGATCTTCACTGTTGTTGCCATGCCAACCGGAGTCAACTGTCTTTTACGAGTCAGATACGGAGACAGGTAAAGAAAGGCTACTGCTGACGTTTATCTCAATCGCCCAGTATCAGACTCAGACTGTGTATGAGTCTGTCTCTCTCGATGTGCTTCTTTCGTTTTCTCTTTTTGTAGGCTTATGTGTCTGTGTGTGTGTATGAGTCCTTATGTGTTTGCTTTTTATATCTCTGCAATAGTATTTCAGTGCTACAATTCCTGATTCTCTTGCTCTGTTCTTCTTCTCATTTCCATTGTTGTTCTAGCTCTTGTTCCTCTTCTTCGTCACCAACTTCTACTTCTGTCATCGCCATCACCATCATCATCATCATCATCATCATCATCATCATCATCATCATCATCATCATCATCATCATCATCATCATCATCAACATCAACAACAACAACAATATTGGCACTGTAATTGCAGTTATTATCAATTTCATTAATGACAATTATTAATCAACAATGCCTTCGTTATCATTGCTCTCATCGTTATCGTTGTCGTCTTGGTTAATATCAGGTAAAGAAATTATGTCCGAAGCCAACATCGCCAAGTGATGATGGCAGCTGCAGCAGTGACGTCACAGTGACCCTGATGGAAGTCGGAAGAACCGGAAATGCACGACGGTCTGCGGAAATAGTAAGCATTTCACTCGACGATCACGCTTACCTATTCCTACTCTAGCGTCTGCACCTATTATTCCTTCTGCTACTTCTACTGCTCCTACAGTCGCTACCACCACCACCACCACCACCACCACCACCACCACCACCACCACTACCACCACTACTACATCCATATGTTGGATAATTATATGGAGCCCTTTTATGGGTTCATATAATATTATAGGAATGCAGCACCCATATATGGGTTCATTTGTATGTATTTCCGTAGTAAGTAAGTAACCGAATACTTGCTACAGAGCATTTTAAGTACTTAACAAAAAGACTGCTTATGTGGTGCTTTCGGGACTCCATAAGTAGGACACATGGAACCCATACCATAGAGGAGCTCATATGTTGAACATCTGTAGGATATTCTTCTCTGACGATTTTCCATCCGAAGACGAGTCAGTGTTATTGTCCTCTATAATTATAGCGATCGAGGAAATTCATTCGTTCTGGCCGAGTAATCATAAAGTAACCAAACGCCTATAATTATAGGTCTATACGGCCTAATCAAATGTCTGCGACAACAATTTAAAACAAGTCCATTTGTCTGTAGTTTTGTTTTGTCTAAGGATCTGAGGAGTTTACCTGAAAAGACGCTATAAAATGTACAGTCATTGTAACTATTACCAAATGTTCTCTTATCTTCATAGGTTCATGGTTCAGACGACTCTTGTGTTGATGTTTACCTTCAAATCCTGACTGCGCTTTCTGCCTTCGAAAGACGATCTCGCAACCTTTTCCTGCCTCTCCTTTTGTCCCTCGTTCCAAACCACTTAGAAGATACCTACGACCGTTTCATCGATAGAGAAATATTTCATATCGCTCTCGTTCGCCAGGTGGCCAAGGCCGTCGCCTTGGAAAATGGTAAGGTCCACGACCACACGAAGGACGCCTTCTACGCATTCGTCACCTGCGGAAAGTACGGTGGCATCGGTGCTGACGGCAGACCGGGGTTCGATTCCGTCTTCGCTGAGGAGGTCAACCGCCATTTTAGCCTCGAACCACATCATCCAGAGTTCGAACGCTTCCGGCAGACGGAATGCCGGGATTGCGACATACAGGAAATGGCCATCGATCGACTGTCGAGGAATACGGTGGCCTCGAACGGACCGATCGATTGGGACACAATGGAACGTTATCTGCCACAGTTCGAACTCAGCGACGTCGATCGGAAACTGGCGCTATATAAAGAAATGGCGCGGAAGCTGGAGTCGATCGTTGTCGAGGAACATCATAAGCTTCAGACGACCTACAGTCAGGGTCAAGGTCAGGCACCTGCGGAAGTGTTGTCAAACCGTCCGGGTGCCTGCAACGATGATTGTCTCCGCGCTAAAATTTATATACTGGCTCCCAATAAATTCCATATTGAGTTACAGTCACTTCTGTAGATGTAATTTAACATAGAGTTATGGTAATTGAGTAGATGTTGTCCTATATGAGGACCTGTGCATGATGTAACCGTAGACCTCTTTAATTTTCTTAATTTAAAACTTGAATAAGTTATAAGGGCGATTTCCTGCATTCGATTAGCCTATTCGACTTTTACAAGGCCTGCAGGCCTATGTATACGCTTGTAACTCTTCTGTGATCAGTAGTATAGGTGCCACGCAAACTTATAATCCATTTAATAGTTTTATACCTTTATAATCCGTTTGAAACCTAATCGTAATCGTAATCGCAGTCGTAGCAACAACGGAGCAACAGCTTATTCACGAGGGCTGGAGTTTATTCACTCATATATACACGTCGCCACCTATTGACCTACCTCATTGTGCGGATAATCATTGCAATATTGTTTCTTTCCAGATCGAGATTACAAAATTCTACCTCCGTTAGACGGACATATAATCTTCAAAGGAAGTTTTTTCTAAGATGTAAATTTCGACAGTTGATGTAGCAAACTAGGCCTCGATGTAATATCTTACTACTGTGATAATTTACTGTGATTATTGGAGCCAGGGACACATTGAATTTTGCAATTACGTTAATTTGCATATGACTCATTAACAGAACCATTATGCTAACAAGTATAAGCTAACTTATCTGTTCCATTGAATTTTGCAATTAAGTTAATTTGTATATATAACTTATTAAGGAACCATTATGCTAACAAATAAGCTTACGTGCTTGTTCCATTTATGTTTCATTCGTGTAGTTTTCATATTTTATTTTTAATTTACAATACATGCTGATATCACAAGTTAAAGTGTGTTTTCTTCTCTTTGCATAAATAGCCAATCCTCCGTGTTTTGAAGTAAACTTTTATTATATCAATCACTCGGTTCTCCATTACAAAAGCTCTTATAGCACGGAGCTTGTTTTATAGGAATAACCTCACTCGGTTCTCCTTTACAAAAGCTCTTATAGCACGGAGCTTGTTTTATAGGAATAACCTCATTCGGTTCTCCTTTACAAAAGCTCTTATAGCACGGAGCTTGTTTTATAGGAATAGCCTCACTCGGTTCTCCTGTTCAAAAGCTCAAACACGGAGCTTGTTTTATAGGAATAGCCTCATTCGGTTCCCCTTTACAAAAGAACTAACACGAGCTTGACTTAGGAATAACCTCACTCGGTTCTCCTTTACAAATGCACTAACACGGAGCTTGTTTTAGGAATAGCCTCACTCGGTTCTCCTTTACAAAAGCTCTTATAACACGGAGCTTGTTTTATAGGAATAACCACATTCGGTTCTCCTTTACAAAAGCTCAAACACGGAGCTTGTTTTTTAGGAATAACCTCACTCGGTTCTCCTTTACAAAAGCTCTAACACGGAGCTTGTTATAGGAATAATCTCACTCGGTTCTCCTTTACAAAAGCTCTAACACGAAACTTGTTTTATAGGAATTACCTCACTCGGTTCTCCTTTTCAAAAGTTCTAACACGGAGATTGTTTAATCGGAATAACCTCACTCGGTTCTCCTGTACAAAAGCTCTTATAGAACGGAGCTTGTTTTATAGGAATAACCTCACTCGGTTCTCCTTTACAAAAGCTCTAACAAGGAGCTTTTTTATAGGAATAACCTCACTCGGTTCTTCTTTACAAAAGCTCTTATAACACGGAGCTTGTTTTAGGAATAACCTCACTCGGTTCTCCTTTTCAAAAGCTCTAATACGAAGCTGGTTTTAGGAATAACCTCACTCGGTTCTCCTTTACAAAAGTTCAAACACGGAGCTTGTTTTATAGGAATAGCCTCGCAATGTTCTCCTTTACAAAAGCTCTAACATGAAACTTGTTTTAGGAATAACCTCACTCGGTTCTCCTTTACAAAAGCTCTAACTCGGAGCTTGTTTTATAGGAATAACCTCACTCGGTTCTCCTTTACAAAAGCTCTTATAACACGGAGCTTGTTTTATAGGAATAACCTCACTCGGTTCTCCTTTACAAAAGCTCTAACACGGAGCTTTTTTATCGGAATAACCTCACTCGGTTCTCCTTTACAAAGGCTCTATACCACACGGAGTCTTGGCTATAGCTACTAACATAACCTAAATGCCAAGATCCGTTAACTGTAACTTTACAGGTTTATATAAAGTTCGTTTCTCGCCAGATGGCCCAAGTTTTAATACGCCTTACAAAACTGGTCAAGAATAGCACGCCTACCAATCCTTACGCATATGGCCATATAATTATATAGGCTACTCTTAAATATAGTAAATCCTCCTCCTAAAGTAGCCAGATATTGATATTTGCGTCTTCAAGTTGAACAATTCTTACGTTCAACTTCGATTTTTCGCGCCTTTGTGATCGATGAGTATCTACGAGTTTCTGTTCGAAATAATAATGTCGTGTGGATTAATTATTGGTCGATTTGTGTCTTCAAAAGGAGCGGTTTTTCGTCGAATTTCGAATTAATTTTTTCTGATCTAAATTTTCGATGATCTCCTGTTCAAAGTTACATGTGTCGCGCTTTCGATTTGTCCCATCAAATGGTAGGCTACAGTGTAACAGTTCTTTCGCCGAATTTTATCTTTCTATTTCTCCTGATTGACAAATTTCGATACTTTTCTCCTCGAAATGTTTGCCATTAGGCCTACGTCTACGTCTAGTCTCCTTCACGTCTATTTTCCAAAATTAATGAAGCTCGATTGTCGACGATTGAGTCGTTTCCAAGGCGCAAAACAATCGGTCCAAAGATTACGTCATTAGGGCAACAATCGCAAGATGACGGCTTTTATAAAATATTACGTCATCAGTATTTTCGTTGGTTCGCAAAGTAAGTTATTAAGTAAGTTCATGCCACGGGGTATCTCATTTCTTCCAACGTCAAAGAGATTTGTTGCTGTAGGACCTACATGAATTGTCTGGTAGGCCTAAACTAGTAGGCCTAGGCCTAATTCAAATGCCGACCTTCAGTGATCGAAAAAAGCCGGCTTGAAACGCACATTATGTATGATTCACTGTATAGTGTATACCCTACCTTTGTGTGAAATTGTGAAGCTGCATTAGCCTACCCATCACTGTTCAGGCTTTTCATTCAAAACTATAGACCCTATTCTTTTATAGTCCCAGCTAAGCTTTTCAAAAAAATCTTACTCAGATCCATCTATTCCGGCGGCCACCTTCCAACGGCTGTCATCCTAAACTACAGAGTGACGCGGGGAGACAATCTCGTCCCCATCCCCTCCCCGCAACAAGTAAGTCCCACAATCACAACTGACAACCTGCCTGTTTACTAAATAAGCCTAGCCTATATATACCCAAACAATTAGTGTCAGTCAACTCTATATCAGTATCAGTATAGTTTTCGGTCAACTGTGTTGACTGTGTCAATATCGTTTTCGGGTGGTGCCAGTCTCAAGCCTGGATAAAGGAGGAGAGCAACACTCTAATCGTATTCTTTATGACAGTGATTTTAAACAGGAACTACACGTATCTTGAACTGCTATATGAGCTCCACAAGGCTCGGTTTTTGGTCTGCTCCTGTTTTCTGTTTCCTGTTATATATAGGCCTACTAATCCATTTGGTGTGCTACTTACTAAAAAGTTCTCCAGACTGCCGTTTGTATGCTAATGATTGAAATCTGTTACTTTCATAAGTAGTTCCACTTATAATTATGCGCTACACCTATAGCCTACTTGCATCTGTTATTGCATGGTGATGTTCATTCTTGAATGGACAGCAACAAGTTTCTACTGAATCCTACAGGATCATAATGATATCACTTGCTCTCTCTCTTTCTCAATCCAAGATGCGCCGGTAAACAGCACCTGCACGCAGGTTTATATTAGGCACAATAAATTTTATTTTCTAGTGTAAAGTGTGTTATGGTTTAGTTGTAACAAAGGGGAGAAAACGAAAAATAATTTCATGATTGTTTTGTAGAAACAAATCGCTAAACAAGAAAACGCTTCCGTTAGAGAGCTTCAACCGATCATATAACCACGAGATTAATCTCAAGAGAGATAGTTCACCTGAAGGATTTTCTTCTGAATTCAGCAGATGTCTCCAGAAGCGAACACAGGAGAGGGCTCCTCGCTTACAGTCTACAACTCAATCGTCTTTTTCACATGCTGGGCATTCGCCGTTGACATCAACATTTGAAGTGCAAAATGTCGCCAATTTCAAATGTCTATGATAAGAAGATGATGACAAAACCAGCAGTATTCTTACTGGACGATGTAAAGTACGTTGATACAGTGATACCGTATTTTAAAATTGTCACCGCAGATTTCTACACCGCCACTTCAAGAAACATGGACCATTACAAAGGAGGATATCAACAAATTGGAGGCTTTTGAGATTTGGGTATAGCCTACGGTATACATGATGGAAAAAGTTAACTGGACTAAGCATAAAACAAACGAAGAGGCGCTATATAGCTACATAAAGTGGAAGATGAAAGATCTCTTATGGCTACTATAACAGAGAGAGAGGAAGTGGATTGGTCACATAGGGTATACTCAGATTCCCTACTAGGCTACTGAGAACTATCATGGAGGGAAGAATGAAAGAAAAGAGAACGAGAGGAAGACCTAGACGGAAGATTCTGCTGGACTGGAAAATGGTGCACGTATAGATACAGTAAACTGAAGGAGAAAGCCCACAATTGAGAGGAGTGGTATCATTGGACTGTGAACCTGTCCAAGAAAAAGATTCAAGAAAAACATAACAGGAGCACTACTTACATCAGTAAACAAGTCGTTGTAATATATATATATGTGACTATGGTATACTGGTATATCCACGTTACAACATAGGATTTATTATTGTGTATGTCAATAGGGCATCTGGCTGAACTTTCTATCTTTATGGTGAACAAACGTGTGCCTGCATGGACGTTGTGCGTGCTTGCGTGTCCAATGACTATGGTATGCGGGCAGAGACAAAAAGCCCGCTTCACAATTTTTACCTACCTACTTCCTAGCAATATATTTGGGTTTTCCGTCTACCACAGTAGCGATAAGTCTATTGTCTCCCTTTCGTTGGAAACCAAGAAACATAGGTTTTAGGCTAATTACTGAAGTTTAATTACTGAAGTTTTTGCGAAAATTAAGGGCTATTGTCGGCTTTCGGTGAAAGTCAAATTTGACATGATTTCTTTGACCTATACACGTATAGCTGTATGCCAAGATAGAAGTCATTTTACTCTATACAAAAGTCCAGGTACAAAAAATGCATACATACATGTACGTTATACATACAAATATACATACAAACATGCAAATATACATACATACACGCATACATACACACATGCATACATACATACAAGCACATATGTATATACTGTACATGCTTACCTACGCATATAGGTAGTGTAGCTAACGCACATATATCCATGTACGTATATATTCATATATATATATATATATATATATATATATATATATATAATACGTACATACCTATACATGCATGCACATACGTGCATACATACATACACACAAACTAAGGTTCTGCAGTCTACATGCATATATACATGTATAGGCCTACCATAACGTTGGACAAGGACAAAACGGTCGACAGTAATGTTGCGCAAAAAGTTTCGGATTTCAGACAATGACAACATTTTCCGAACATAATCATGGGGCTGAAACTAATTAGAAATGATGACTAGCTAATAGCTATATATATTATGATTGGCGCGCCGATGGCTGACGCCAATATGGTCGGTACTTGCCCTAATCGACGTCTTCAACATAGACTAACATAGGTTCAAATAGACTACACCTCTTCTAAACCACTTAAAGCCCTTGTAGGCCTATGTTGAACGCACTTAGTGAAACATAGGACCCCAAACACTCTGAAACAGATTGGCTGGAAAGACGAGACACTAATGTTGCCACTATTAAAATAGGCCGACTTACTTGCTTCCTCACTTTCTTACTTACTTACCCACTTACGTGAGATCATCACTGACATGTCGACGAGACTGACACACATGGCTATCATGTAAACTAAACCGATGTGACCTACAAAGTCCATCACGTGACGACGACATGCGACATGACACGGCAGCAATTCTTGAGTCACTTGACTTTTTATTTTAGTTCTGAAAAATCGCGCATACAACACAGAGGGTCTAAGCAAATACGACGAACACTATGATTCAGTAAACATGCCTTGATTGCAGAAATTCGCTGTAATTCACCGTAAAAATTCAGCGTCCTACTCAAACTAATTTGTTATGCAGGCAAAGCTTTCAAGAGTGTGAACTTGCATCCTGTCAGCATAGACAGAAAATTACAGCCACTATCATGGTAGATCAAAGACTTTTTCGTTGTTTTATCGTTGAGTATAAATAAGTTTATGGTTGCAGGTTTAAGTTTGAAAATGGCTCCTCTGAAAAAAATTGGTGATCAGAAGAGGATTTTATGACATGGCTCAATGGTGTGGTATACAGAATGAAGAGCAGCGGACCCAGGACCGAGCCTTGAGGTACACCACAGCAGAGCAGAGGGGGGTAAAACGTATCAGCGATAGAGGGAGAGGGAATGGGGCTCGGCAGTGGGGAAATGGATATTTGCAATGAAGAAGAGAGTTGACAGCTCTCCAGATTACATAATAGGCCCACATGTTAATCATTCGTTCATACAGCGCCGTAATATATTTACGCCAGCATGTTATGACTTATATCTTTCTGAAAATGTCTAGACCTATCTTACTTCCTTGTTAGTGTCCTATTTTCATACAGGCCTATGATATCTATTCTAATGTATATGTAATAATTATGTACGATTGTTAACCGCTCACATACTTGCATAATTTCTATGTTGTATTTTGCCACTTGTTTCATATCATCGTCTCCCTCTGTTTCATAACGCTGATGCCAGAAATTACATTTGGAAATAAGTTCAGGACTTTATTGGTAAGATGATGGATGAAGACAGCGACGACAACGACGATTACGATGCATAGGCCTATAGTATAATTATGTCATCATGACATGCATAGTGATGATAATGAGGAGGATGACGACGATAATGATGATAATGCACATGGTATATGTCATGATGATGATGATGGTGGTGGTGGTGGTGGTGGTGGTGGTGGTGAAGATGACGATGATGACTGATGACTGATGACAGTATAATTATGTCATGATAACATACGATGATGAAGACGACGACGATGCATAAGTCATGGTGGTGGTGGTGGTGGTGGTGGTGGTGGTGGTGGTGGTGGTGGTGGTCTGCTGTACAAGCTGCCCATCAAACGTTGTTTGCACATGTACGTCTACTCTGGGTATAAGAGGATAGCTTCGACAATGTGCATGACACGCATCTAGGTCGAACGTCAATTGGTGTAACTAACAGCAACAGGTATAATTATTGGCTGATAATAGGCTACCTGTTGGCGCCAGTTAGGCCTACACTAATTATGCGCTATTGCTTCGCACTAATTGGCCCTATGAGCACAGTTATTTATGCATGCATTAGTGTCTATTTGTCGCATTGCTCATAATTATGGTAGGCCTATGTATCGTAATCGTAAACTCGAAACTTCTACAGCGTCCACTAAGCGAAGTCGCAGGTTATTCACAGGCACTCAATCGAAACAAAATCGATAGGCAGGGGTCAGAGAGAGAGAGAGAGAGAGAGAGAGAGAGAGAGAGAGAGAGAGAGAGAGAGAGAGAGAGAGAGAGAGAGACGGAGAGAGACGGAGAGTAGCAACTTTGACCGAAAAGAATGAACAGAATGACTCAGCTATTTAAGAAGATGGAAGAGAGTTTGGAAATGGGCTGGCGGGTAGTTGTATTGAAGGGTCGGGGATTTTCTTGATCTGTTCGGGGAGGATAAGGATAATGAATTCTGTTTTAGCAGCGTTGAGGCAGAGGAGGTTGGAAGATATTCATTTAGAGAACGCAAATGCGTAAAGATTTTAGCAGCTCTAAAAATTCAAACCGTTTAGAATACTTATTGACATCGTAGATTACTTTTATTCGTTGAATTTATAATTCTAGGTTACAATTTTTTATAAATCGCATGCTTTTACAAACGATCTATAGATTAGCCTACTTACTTATTTTCCTCGATCAATGTCAATTATGCCGCCGCCGCTCTTTTTCCGTAAATCTATGCTACTCTTGCAGCGTCTGAATGCGTCTTCTATTGGATTCGTTAGACGTTAGAATTATAAACGAGGCTGTTCCAACTGCGACGTAAAATGAGTTTGTTTAAGTTCGGATTTTCACACAAAAAGCGATTTACCGATAGGCCTAATGAAGAATGTGGTGGAGAAATTGAGACTGTCAACACTAAATTAAGACGTTATGACAGTGAGGATGAGATGGCTGAAGAATCTAAAGCTGGTAAGTGTGAATGAGAAATCTTGTAGGCCCAATGAAGGATATTGTATTTGAATAAGCTATGTTAAAGAACATGCAGCGTTAGGAATTAAGTTAAAGATGGTTATTCTCGAGTTAAGGTGCTCAAATTGTTTTGCATGGGCATATTTGATATTGTCAATTTAAAGTGGAAGCTGGATTGATGAAAATAATTGTTTATCCTACCTAAATGGAAGCTGAATTGATGAGAATGATCGCGTAAATGGAAGCTGGCTTGAAGAAAATAATTGTTAACCTATATAGAAGCTGGACTGATGAAAATAATTGTATACCTAAATGGAAGCTGGATTGTCGAAAATAGTTTCTCGTTGAACTAGAAGTTGGATTGATCAGAATAATTCTTTGCTTAAAGAGAAGTGGGATTGATGAAAAGAATTCTTGCTATATAGAAGTGTTATTGATGAAAAGAATTACTGTTAAATAGAATTCGGATTGATGAAAAGCTAAACTGGTTAAGTCTGGCAAGTATGGAGCCATGGATAAAGCGACACAGGCTTGCCAAGGACAGCTGAATTAGCTAGTCATAGTTCGAAATTGTTTGCTTAATTAACCAAATACTATTGCTTTGTTTTTGCTGTTTTCATTCACACCACTTCAGTATTGGCTAAGTCACAATTTTTTGCTAGAGCTTTTAATGTTCTGAAAACAAACCTCGAGTTGTCCAATGAGTACTGTTTTTTTGTTGACACAGTTAAAGTAATTGTGCATTACGTATGCATCACTCGAGGTCAAAAGCGCTAGACCTGAAACAGACTATCAATCTCTGCCCGACCTTAACGACGAGCGTGTACTAAAAGTGACTGGGAAACCAATGCAGCTTGCAGTACGCTCGAGGCACTGGCGCTGATATGCCTGAGGGTTCTCAGGCTGGTGCACGGAGCCATAGCCGCTAGGCCATGAGCTGAGAAATATCTCTGGCTGTCTGTGGACTTACATAGCAATACTTGAAAATAATATTGACATTCCCTCTGGACCACTTTCTAGATTCGAACGCTGTTAGGTTTATGTATTGAAAATTGTACCACGGTTTAAAAACAAAAATGCCACATTGAACCCTATATTTCTTGTTAGTTTGAGACGTAACATGTGTTCTAATAATATAATATGTTTCTAATAATATAATATGTTGACTGGATTGTGTAAAATATAAAAGATATGTTTAGGTTGTATAGAGGCGGATTCACGCACTTGTTTGGGGACGTGGGAGACATTAGGTTAGAGCGGGGACTGTTAGGGGCGTCACCCGGGCGTGCATGAGACCGTCTGGAAGTAATTAATCGCTGTAAATATCATACGCTGATGTATACGCCACATATAAATAAATGTGCCACGCGCTTTTCGTGTTCCGCCGTCACTCTATCCATATTATGTCTCATATAATGTATATACACTAATGATTCTGGTATACCTTGTAGTAAACCAAACTGAAACTTAGATATGTAAGCTAGGCGGCCTAGGCCTACGTGAACCGTTTAAAGAGAATTCATGTTAGCTACCTGTATAGTATCATATAATATTCTTTATTGAAGCAATCCGGTTGACAGACCGCAACCGGTTACAGTGTACAGTTAGACAAATGAAGCAATTCACAAGAACGCAAATGACAGAAGACATAAGTCTTAACTACTAACAGAACAGACAGCCTGTAATACACGGCGCTAATAGCAGCCTACAAAGCATGTCCGCCCTACGGACTCGATCTCGGTACCTCTCGCTCTCTATGCCAGTGTGTTATCCAATGCGCTATCGCCCCCCCCATAATGTGCATTTTGTTTGTAAATTGCTAATGTATGATGTCTCAGGCTCATCATCCCCCAGTTAATATATGACAAATCAAGTTGATACTGTTGATTAAAACATATAACTGTATACTACCCATGGTTCATCTGTATTCTGTGCAGATATGACAACTATCTCGTGTAACACTGTGTCGCCATCATCGTACTCGTTTGGGGAGGCATACAATGTTATAGATGTTCCATATAATGGAGATTGTATGTTCACCTGCCTGGCATTGGGTTTGAATAGACTAGATGCGGCTAGACAAGTACGCAGTGAAATTGTTGCCTACATGAAAGAACATCCTGAACTGGTGAGCAAATTTTAAACTTAAAATACCGCGTTGCTTATACTTTTGTGTGTACAACTTACTGTGGATGAGTGTCTGAATCAAAAGATTCATATAAATTCGAGTATAATGTTATATTTCTTGCTGCCTTTGTTCACGAAAGTTTCTTGACATTCAATGTGACATGTTGCTTCTAGTTGTCATGATAAACAGGCAGCCATTGATAATTTATAAATTTCCCCTCACCGAGATACCTGGCAAGGGTGTACCCTTCTTTATAAGTTTACTTATTTATTACTGTTCGCATTCTTATTGTCTGTAGCCTACGTTTATTTTACTATTCTACTAATTTTTTACATTAATTATTAAAATATTTTTGTACTTTTATTTTCTAATACGGTGATGGAATATCAATAAATTTAAATTACTTTTTTATATCTGCGATTCATTCCCGTGTTTGTATTGCAGATCGCAGGCATACCATTACAGGAGACTCTGGAGAGCAACTTGAGTAAATCAATCGCAAGCATTGGAAACAAGGCTGAAATAATTGACGAGGAATATTTGGCACGAATGGGACAATCAGGAACGTGGGGAGATGGTATTGTATTGGCGATGGCTTGCAGACTGTACAAGCGAATCGTGGAGGTTAGAATGGCGGATGGAAGAGTTACATTATTTTCAACAGAGCAACAATCGGTTGAAGGTGCGCTAGGTGCCGACGACAAGCCACTCTGCTTGGGATATGTCAAATCAATTGGATCATCTACCAAAAATCACTACGTTTATTTGCAAAAGAAACACCAGTCAACACCTAAGACGTCACCTGTCACGGGTAAAGTTCTATGTAACATGACTATCAGCTTCCAGTACTGTATTCTTTTATTCTCAATAATATAAGCATTACAGTAGCCTAGGTCGATGTCATATCGGAAAACTCTGCCAATAACCGTAACAGCTAAGCTGTCATTTGTTACTAAATTTATGATATTATGTCTTCTTTACAAGTTATAGGAATTAAACAATCTGTGCAATTTACATTTTCAGCATCTGCACAGATCGCATTGTCAACGGATATCAATGACACAATAACGCCAGCGTCAACAGTCTTGCCTGACCAAGCGCCTTTGTCCATGTCGCCACCGTCAAGCGCTGCTCGTCGTCCGACGGATGTTTCCGCCTTAGCGCAAAAGGCAAAGTCTGGATTATGTGATTTAGATCGTGTATCATTGCTTACTGAATATTTTATTCCGCCGCCATCATGGAAAGGACCGTTCAGGGAGATTGGGCAAAAAGCTAGGCGTGCTCCTGCTGTGCTTTTCGACAGAGTGCACTATCCTTATGTGTCATACTCTCCCGTGGATGACGGTGCCTACTGTGCAGCTTGTGTTGGCTTTAGTAACAAGGGCGATAGCACGGTCTTGGTGTCTAGACCATTAGTTGACTGGAGTAATGCCAAGAGAATGTTAGACTCCCACGAAATGGCAGTTAGCCACAGAACAGCAGTTGCTAGAGCTCAAGAGTTTTTGAAAGTGTGCGGTCAGCAGCAAGGTTCAGTTCGGCAACAGCTTAGCAAAGCCTACAATGACAAGGTTGAGAGAAACAAAGCTGCTTTGTTCTCTATTGTGCAGACTTTGTTATTGTGCGGTCGGCAAAACATTGCCCTTCGCGGACACAGTGAAGACTCTGGAAATTTCATGGCACTTCTGAAATTTCGATCACAGACCGACACTATTTTAAATCATCATATGTCATCTGCTCCACACAATGCCCAGTACATAAGTCCGTTGATTCAAAATGAGCTGATCCACCTGTGTGGCCAACAAGTTCGAGACAGTATTGTCGCCGAATGTCGTGCGGCCAAGTTCTACACTTTATTGTCCGATGAGAGCGCAGATATCAGTAGCACAGAGCAGATATCAGTCTGCTTACGATATGTTGATGGCGGGAACAACCCCGGTTCACAGCATGTGGTAAAAGAACAATTTATAACTTTCATCCCAACGCGTGACACCACTGGCGAAACTATTGCGACACTCGTCAAGCAGCATCTTTCTGAGGTCGGTCTCGATACATGCGTTATGGTAGGGCAAGGTTATGATGGGGCTGCTAATATGAGCGGCCATACAAGGGGTGTTCAGGGACGAATGAAGGAGTTTTTTCCCTCGGCAACATATGTACACTGCAAAAGTCACAGTCTCAGTCTAGCAATATGTGACACGTGCACAATACCGGCAGTTCGCAATATGTACGCAACTGCCAGCAAAGTTCTCGTATTCATTAAATCATCCCCAAAGCGCTTGCAAGTCTATATCGCACACAGCGACAAAGCACGGTTGAAGAGATTCTGTCCAACGCGCTGGACTTATCATAGCGAAAGTATACACGTCCTGTTGGAAAACTTTGCAGCTATTCTGGAGACGCTCGACGCGTTGAAATTGGACAATGACACTAACACGAAGAACGATGCCACGTCGCTCAGTGCCGCATTAACAAGCTTCGAGTTTCTTGTCACAATGGTTTTGGTCGAGGCACCAATGCAACATCTAGCATCACTCTGCAGTACATTACAGAGCGAGCAATGTGATCTTGTGAAGGCTTCATCTTCGGCCATGTCTGTTATTGGAGTGCTGTATGGGAAGAGGAATAGTGAAGAATACTTTGAGTCTTTATGGCATAAAGCATGCGGAGTAGCTAAGCGTGAGGAAATACCTGTGACAAAACCGAGACTAAGTGGCAGGCAAAAGCACCGATTAAATGCCGCTGCAAGCGCTGATGACACTCCGCAGCAGTACTGGAAAATAAACTTGCACCTACCATTCCTTGACCATCTCATTGTCCAGCTGGAGGATCGATTGACTATCCCTCTTCCGCGTCTCAATGCACAATACCTAGTGCCATGCAACATCAGCATGCTCGACGACTCCATGTGGACGTCAATTAAGGTAAAACTGAATTATCCTGCCACCCGTACAGATTTTTAAAGAAAAGCAATTACTCTTTTGTGTTTCGTCGTAATTAAATTTTAATTCCTTTTAAACATAATTCTATAATAGTATGACACAACTGAATAATAATGCGTGCGTGTTCAACCACTAATGTGCAGGGACTTGTAAAATGCATTAGCACTGTAGGCCTAGTTATACATTATATTCGGCGTGCCACGAGTTACATTAAATACATACCCCGGTAGTTAAACACAAGTTTAAATTGTTTTAATTCAGAATGAATATGATCCGCTACTGCCATCTCCATCTAATGCTGATGCCGAGCTGGAAAACTGGAGACGAGCAATTGCTGACAGTAGGAAAAGTGAGAAGTTCAAGAATTTGTCACAGATCACCGACCTTCCTACAACTTTGGATGCTACGAACCACTTGTATCCTAATATCTACACAATATTGAAAATTCTCTTAACTATGCCCGTTTCTACCGCGAGCGCTGAAAGATCGTTCAGCGTTTTAAAACGCTTAAAGACATATCTACGTAACACCATGGGAGCGGAGAGACTGTCATCGTTGGCACTGCTAAACATTTACCCCAGTCGAGAAGTCAACGTTGAAAATGTGTTACAATCTTTTGACGCTTCTGGTCATCGACGTATTGCGCTTGTCTTTGACAGCGTAGAGACAACTCAGTTATAAATTTAGTCTAATGTTCATGATGGACAGGCGCGTTTTATGCGTTTTTAAGAAACAGCATAACTATAGATATGGCCTATATACAGTTAGTCTGTTGGTTTAAATTTTATTCCAAATGTAAAAAACTGACCGTGCATAGAAAACTGACAACTAGGCCTACATGTTCATTGTGAAAGTATAAAATTTCAATGCTTCAGCTTATTGCAGTTCTTTGTTGAGTCTGCCTGTTTGACTGTTTCCAGACTATACGTTGGTTGCTGGGACTTTACGGTTGAGCCAATTTTATTAAGAAGATTATTAAATTATATAATTTGCCAAAGAACAAGTGTAAAATGCTATTACTTTTAACCAAAAAGATGCTCTCCAAAACGAACCTTTACAAAACCTAATTAAAAATTTTTCTCTGGGGAGGGGCACAGACCCCTCCCCTCAGTGTTGGAAAATGCGTAATTTTTTCCCAGCCCTGGTTACGCCGCGTAGGTAGATAGTTAACTATATGAGTTTAATGTTGCGCTTTTAAAAGTTAAACGAAGCTAAATTTTATCAGTAAAAGAACCCAGAGTTCTGTCTGTCTGTGTGTCACTCAGTCCTCTTCAATCAGTTATTTAGTTAGTGATCTATAGACACTCGCAAGTACTTCAACGTAGACCTGCCTGCGTGCTCTACTGGCCTAAATGCCGTTAAAGTGAATTTACGAAAATAAGTTCATCAGTATGCAGACACTTCGTGCTCGGATAGCTAGAAGGATCCACACTGGCGAGCTCCCACACAAACAGAACCCAGCCAATAGATCCTCATCCTGAGTTGACAACTGACGTATATATATGCAGAGACTCTTGACCGCGTTCTTTGTAGGCTACGCCTGATCGATACGCAGTCGGCCTAAAGTAGGTTATCATATTGACGAGCTCTCAAGAGGTCTCAAGAGGTGTTTGCGTAAATCGTTTTCTGAGTCAATAAAATGCACAGCTCTTCCAGAAAGACAGTTTGAAATTTCTGATTTCTTTCAAATATAGCTTTGGTGGTCGCGGAAACTGGTTTGCATACAGGTGGTGTCTTCTTTCAAGGAAGTAAATCTAGGACAGGCAAGGGCCATACACGGGATCATAAAAGGCGTGGCACCCATTCAAACGAGCAGCGGTGGTAAAGGGTCTCACCCGATCAGTGAAAAGCGAGCAGTGTCGGGACCATTCGGTCGATACAGAGAAGCGCGTACATTTACATTCTACATAGCTTCACTTGACATAACGGCCTTGAGCAGAGTTGTGTACGCACGACTGCCTAATGTCAACAAGAAAGTACCAGCGTCAGCTGGGGCTTAGGGCCTAATCGACAGACGTTTTTACTCTGAGTAGTTTCACATCCACTTCTTATCGTTCACGGACCGAGATATATTTACGAATGGTAATGCTATAAGTTAAATATAATAAAAAAAAGATAGTAATGACACGTTTACTTTAGCATAAAAATTGATATGTTCACTATATTTTGCAGTAATTTTTACAACAGTGACGAAAACATTATAAACTACTTGGCCTTCTTGAATAATTTCAGATTGTAATTGTAATTTCTAACTTATATAGCGCCGGTGTCTGATGTATAAGGCATCAACCCATGACAATAATGACAATTATACTGTAATGACACTGTAGTTAGACACGGTAACCGATTGGTAAGAAGGCTTGACTTGACAATGCGGAGAGTAGATTTGCGTCTCCCATGAGATGATATCTGTGAAGCAAGTTCTTAACTCACTATTTCTCAGTGTTATCGATTGATGTTTGGTCGTTAGGCAGTGGCGCATAATAAACGCTTAATAATAATAACAATAATAATAATAATAATAATAATAATAATAATAATAATAATAATAATAATAATAATAATAATAATAATAATAATAATAATAATAATAATAATAATAATAATAATAACCGTTCCAGACTTTTATCATTTTAATTAATATTGAAGTCCCTGAGGGATCATGTTTACCTCGGTAATAAAAAAAATAATAATAATAATAATAATAATAATAATAATAATAATAAATTTCTTAATACTTATTAATAATAATAATAATAATAATAATAATAATAATAATAATAATAATAATAATAATAATAATAATAATAATAATAATAATAATAATAATAATAATAATAATAATAATAATAATAATAATAATAATAATAATAATAATAATAATAATAATAATAATAATCAGTCTGTACATAAGTTTGTGTTGGCTTTATGAAGAAATAAATTTGGCATAATAATTAAAAAAAAAAAAAAAAATAATAATAATAATAATAATAATAATAATAATAATAATAATAATAATAATAATAATAATAATAATAATAATAATAATAATAACCATAGGCTGCTTGCATGTCTAGTCTACATGTACAGACAACTGTGCTACGAAAGACAATGGGAGGAGGAATTTAGACCCATTGTATAGTCAAATGTTAATACTTACGCCCGTTTGTAGGGTCTACTGTCAAGCTGCGATCAGTAAGCAGGCCTACGGTGCAAAGGCCTACGCGTGAACCTTCGATTGGCCTACTCTACTGTTTGCCTTGGCGAATGAATAGCCTAGCACATGAATATGCGATCAATGGCAGTGCATTAAAACCCACGCGTACGAGTTTCGATGTTCTAAAAATGCTGCACAGGAAAAGTTTTACCGACCGCTGTTTAGGCCTATACCATCATGTGATCTGCATGATTGAGGATGGATCTTCAAGGAAAAAACGACTCACATAGTCGGTCGGATTCGGAAACTTATACAACTCAGTGGCCTGTGCGGCTGCCATTGCTTTCTCGTGGGTATTGGAAGCGAAGACTACGTTTCGTGTTGTTTAATGGCAACCAGGATGATTAGAATCAGCTGACCAGCGGAATATTGTGCCCTTGATTTCTTGTAGAGAAGCACTTCGTGTATAAAAGGCTTGGAGAGATCAATCTTAACACAATCGAATCAAATAAGGTAGCTTATATTGAGTGTGACACCTGCATGTTTCTACTAGAATCCAACGAATTAGCAATTATAGGTGCGATAGCTGGTCGTTACGTTAATTAATAATTTCAAAAACAAATTAGTTATTAATAAACGCATTCTTGTTCTAATATAAACTACATTGTTTGCAAATGCGATGGCGCAGACAATCGAGCTTCGCTGTTGTTACCATGCCAACCGGAGTCAGCTGTCTTTTACGAGTCAGATGCGGAGACAGGTAAAGAAAAGCTACTGCTGAATTTTATCTCCATCGCCAAGTATCAGACTCTGTGTGTGTCTGTCTCTCGAGATATGCTTCTTTCGTTCTCTCTCTTTGTATGTGTCTCTCTGTGAGTGTGAGTCCTTATGTAGGCCCTATTTGCTTTTTATATCTCTGCAATAGGATTTCACTATTTTTAGTTCTACAATTCCTGATTCCCTTGCTCCTGTTCTTCTTCTCATTTTCATTGTTGTTCTAGCTCTTGTTCCTCTTCTTCTGTGTCACGCACTTCTACTTTGGAACCACCACCATCCTCTTCCTCCTCCTCCTCCTCCTCCTCCTCCTCCTCCTCCTCTTCATCATCATCACCACCACCACCACCAGCACAAATTGCACAATCATCAACATCGTCATCAACAACAGCAATATTGTCACTATAATTATAATTATTGTCAATTTTCATTAATGACAATTATTAATCAACAACGCCTTCGTTATCATTGCTCTCATCGTTATCGTTGTCGTCTTGGTTAATAATATCATCAGGTAAAGAAATTATGTCCGAAGCCAACATCGCCAAGTGATGATGGCAGCTGCAGCAGTGACGTCACAGTGACTCTGACGGAAGTCGGAAGAACCGGAAATGAACGACGGTCTGCGGAAATAGTAAGTATTTCACTCTAATTAGCGACGACGACGACAGCAACAAAAACAACAATTATATATATTCCTAATTATAACGTCTAGTCCTATAGTATTCGTCATTTAAGTTTTCTGCTCTTACTTACTTGTTCTTCCTACTTCCAACTTCTCAGGGCTATTTGTAGATCTGTCTCATCCTCGACTTTTACCTCAATAGTCGTCTGCTCTAGAACAGACCATTGCAATTTTCTCCTTATTTTCCTCCCAAAGGTCCGCCTATCTCCTCTTCAGTCTGCATTTAACGTTGCTGCTAGACTGATAGCTCGTCTTCCTCTCTTCTCCCATATCTCTACCTTTATGAATGAACAACTTCACTAGTTCCCTCTCTCTCTGCCCATTGGAAACTGAAAAACGAAACTGTCAACAATTAAAAATATATTAAAATGTAAAAATTTTCCGTCATACGAAACCGCGTCATATAGCCTATAATAATCGTGAGATGAGAATATTCGACGAGTATTAAAAATTATTCGTCAGTAGGAACCAGCTTATTCACAGGCGCTCATTTTAAACTATTCGGCAAACGAGTGAGGCCTTCAAGTTCGGTCGGAAGTTCAGATCGAGAGGACTGACAGACAGATGAACAGAAACAGACTAGCTATGTAATGTATGGTGACTGGATGTGGAGCGACAAGGAGATAAGGAGAAAATGTGTAATCATAATTGGTCATAATTATGATTTGGTAAGCCCGGTAAACGAAATCATGATCGGTTTCCATGGTCCATATGCTGGGCATATGTAGGACATAAGAGTCCATATAAAAGACACATGGTGCCCATATATTGGTCTATATGTAGAAAATATCGAGCCTATATAATATATATCCATATGTGTGATATATGGATCCCATTTAAATATTTCCTTAAGGGTGTAGCTATCCATGGACATGATACTAGAGCATCCTGTAAATATCGAACCCCAGGGGCACGAACCAGGACTAAGCAGTTCTCAATTAAATGCTCAGGTCCACCACTTTGGGATTCTCTTCCTCCAAATTTAATAAATATATTACACATGGCTCAATTTAAAGCTCAACTGAAACATTATCTCTTGAACACATAAAAAGAATATGACTCGATAGATTGTACCTTAGTTAAGATTGTTTATAATGTACAACGGTGAACATTATAATCTGTTTTGTTTTGATTTTATTTGTTTAAAATCTAGTATTGCAATGTTTTGTTATTTAGTTGTTTGGCTATGATTTAGCCCTAACATTGTTATTTAAGTTGAATTTTCTATATGAACATAAAAATCGTCTTGCCATCAGTAAATGTAATATGGAAAAGGGGCAGCCCTGCAATAGCGGATTACTTTATCCTTTAGGGCTGTCCTGTTGACGGCATCAGCAGATTAACATTTTTTTAAATGACTGATTGTTAATTAATTGTGCTGTTGTTGATTCAATAAAAACGGCTGATTGATTGATAATTGATTTATGGGTTCAATATATCGGAATATTACAGCACCCATATATGAGTCCATATATATATATATACGGAACTGCGTAGTTAGTAAGTAACCGTTGGCTATACTTGCTACAGAGCATTTTAAGTACCTAACTAAAGCGCTCCTTACGTAGCACTTTATAACTCCATATGTAGGACATACGGAACCTATAGATAGGTCCATATGTTGAACATGTGTAGGACATTTTTCTCTGAAGATTTTCTGGTCGAAGGCGAGTCAGTGTTATTGCCCTCTAGCGATCGAGGCAAGTCATTAACTCTCGCCGCCTTTAATATCAAAAAGTAGCCTAACAAAGGCCGTTGTTGTCAACCTTGTGAGGATATTTTAAGCTACTAGTAGAATTAACTGTTGACACTTTATCATATGACTCTCTGAAGATGTATTGTATTAAATGGTGACCGTCAATATAATTATACTAATGACTGATGTAAATAGGACGTCCCTGTTAGCGGAACCATAGGCTAATTATGTTCCCTTAGGTTTACCTATTGACCCATTGCATACGATTGTTTGAACTACATGATTGCATTATTATCATGGTGGTCAATAAATATTGATTGATTGATGTATTTATTTATCTATTTATTTATCTATTTATGTATTATTTTATTTATTTGTTTATTTACTGGTATGTTTTCGACAACAATTTAAAACTTGTCCATTTGACAGTAATCTTGTGCTGTCAGGTCGGAGGTTAGCCTATACAAATGAACAGCAATGATTACGATTACAAAATGTTCTCTTGTCTTCATAGGTTTGTGGTTCGAAAGACTGTTGTACTGATGTTTACCTTCAAATCCTGACTGCGCTTTGTGTATTCGAAAGAGGATCTCGCAACCTTTTCCTGCCTCTCCTTTTGTCCCTCGTTCCCAGCCACTTAGAAGATATTTATGACCGTTTCATCGATAGAGAAATCTTTCACATCGCTCTCGTTCGCCAGGTGGCGAAGGCGGTCGCCTTGGAAACTGGCAAGGCCCACGACCACACGAAGGACGCCTTCTACGCATTCGTCACCTGCGGGAAGTACGGTGGTATCGGCGCTGACGGCAGACCGGGGTTCGATTCCGTCTTCACTGAAGAAGTCAACCGCCATTTTAGCCTCGAACCACATCACCCGGAGTTCGAACGCTTCCGGCAGACGGAATGCCGGGATTGCGACATACAGGAAATGGCCATCGATCGACTGTCAAGGAATACGGTGGCCTCAAACGGACAGATCGATTGGGACACAATGGAACGTTATTTGCCACAGTTCGAACTCGGCGACGACGATCGGAAACTGGCGCTATATAAAGAAATGGCTCTGAAGCTGGAGTCGATCGTCATTGAGGAATATCGTAAGCTTCAGACGACCTACAACCAGGGTCAAGGTCAGGCACCTGCGGAAGTGTTGTCAGACCATCTGGGGGCCTGCAGCAATGATTGTCTCCGCGCTAAAATCTATATACTGGCTCCCAATAAATTCCGTATCGAGTTACAGTCACTTCAGTAGAGGTAATTTAACATAGAGTTGCAGTAACTGAGTAGACGTTGGCCTATTGGCCGGTTCCAAGGCCCACGACCGCAAATGATGTAACTTTAGGCCTCTTCAATTTGCTCAATTTACGAGCCTATTTTTTAGCAGTTTATTTTTCAAACTTCACAGTCTGTCAGTCTGCATTAGATAGGGCCTAACACTTGAATGAGATAAAATAGGGCGATATACTGCATTCAACTTTTACTAGACCTGTAGAATTACAGCAGACCTATGTATAGGCTACGCTTCTGTGATCAATAGTATAGGCGCTATGCAAACTTTTAATCCTTTTTATACTTTTATAATCCGTATGTAACCTAATCGTAAACTCCAAACTTCTAAAGCGCCAATTGAAAGTTGAGCACAGCTGCACAGGGCACCAGCTTATTTACGAGCCCTAGAGCTTATCTACACCCGTATACATGTCGCCAGCTACTGACCTACCTCAGTGTGCGGATAGGCATTGCAATTGATTCGTAAAAGATCGAGGTTCCAAAATTTTCTTTTTATTAGACAGACATACGTTCAAAGGAAGTTTTTCCTAAGATGTGAATTTGGACAGTTGACGTAGCAATGTAGGCCTCAAGATAGGCCTACTAGTGTGATAATTTACTGAGATAATATGAACCAAGAACCCATTGAATGTTGTAGGCCTAATTATATTAATTTGCATATGTCTTATTAATAGAACCATTATGCTAATGATCAACGTCTCTGTTCCATTGTATTTTGCAATTAAGTTAATAACTTATATTAAGTCTTACTCATTGAGGAACCATTATGCTAACAAATAGGCCTGCGTATACGTGGCTCTTCCGTTTATACTTTATTCCTGTAGTTTTCATAATCTATATTTTTACTCTTGACTCTTATTGACAATATTATGAGGAAAACATTTTAGGAAGAATATGCTGCAGACTACTCCTGTTGATTTTGTATTAGGCCTAGTCCCGAGATGTTTGTACACCGGAGTGCGGCTCTTCTGCAACCTTTTTAATAACGAATATACTTACTTACCGTACTTACTTACTTAATTTACGATGAAAAGAATTATAGCTTAAATTTACTGATATGACAAGTGAATGTGCGTTTTCTTGCCTTTGCACAAATAGTCAATCCACCGTGTTTTGAAATATTACTATATCAGTTGACCTATCCCGCGGATGACATCTGCGCGCTATTTCAGCACAAATGTCCCTTCTGGAAAAATGTTCAATAGCTCTCGTTAGCAACAGCCTTTTCTCATAATTATTATTATATATAGGTCCTAAATTGGCGTATGATAGACTCGGAGTGCGAGTTGTAGAGTAGGCTAAAAGGGAAAATTCTAGTGGCGTCTAAACCCGGGAATGACATAATTCCCTTAATTACTGCTGGTAAACTCTAATCACGCCCTGCCAAGAAGCAACTACGACTTCATAGTCACTTTTGATTGTGCATGCCATTGTTTGCATATATTAACTTAATTCAAGTTTAACTATTATCGAGCCAAAGGAACTAACATCCACTTCGATCATGCTGTAAGACCTCATCAATCAATTAATCAATCAATGAATCAATCGGTTGGTTGGTCGATCAATCGATCTGTTTGGATGTGATCCTGTCTGTTGTGGATCCGCCTGGAGTAATTAATTCCACTTTGTTCCCTTTTCCTATGTTCATCAGCCGGTCTATTATTCGCTCTTAAGGTGCCTTTCTTGAAATAGACAGAAGAATGAATAGACAGAAGAATGATTCCGCGATGGTTAAGCATTCGATCACTTCTCTCTCTCTCTCTCTCTCTCGTGTTTGGAGAACACCAGTATGATCTTCCATCTCGAGTCCTCTGTGATTAATCCTGTCTGCCAGAAACCTACCTGAGCCATCTCGGCCCACTCTCCCCTCTTCTTGAACACCTGGGAATCGATTATACAGATTCCACAAGTCTTAGGCCTACAATTAGGGCCCATTCATAGCCCGAACTACTTCGGCCACTGTCCGTTCCAAGGGCCACTCCAGATTAACATCTAGGTTCTCGATCTCCACCTGGAATTCATCCTGGAGATAGTCCATAGGGGTTGCTGGTTGAACATTGATTCACAATGCTCAAGCCATCTTACCAGTATTTTACAGTCTGAAGCATAAGCAGGTCCCATCCATGGTGAAAACATCGGACTTTCTCTTACACCATTTCAATTGGTGCTGGACTGAACCCATATGAGCTCAATGCGGATCCCATGAGGAATATGTGGGTCCTATATGGGTTCCACGTGGGTGTGCTTGTTGGGCTAATCCGCTGTCAATGGATAATCGGGGCCGTCTACGGTTGGCAAAGGTGTCCGTTGGTCTTTCACGGCCAGTGCCCAACATCGTGTTTATGCTTCTGTTGGTCATTCGCTCTGGAGTGACCTCCCTCTGCGATTCGCAACACGGCGCTAACTCGCGATCGGGGCATTAGTATTGGCTACTAGCTGTCTTTACTCGTTGTCATAAGACTTCTTTTTTCAAGGGATTTGCGCACTGGGAGCGCCTCTGATTAGGTTGTACTGCGAGAGCCGCGCTTTAGTAGGCCCTAGTTGTTGTAAGCTATAGACACCGGTACGTTATGATACTGTCTAAATTTTCTTAAGCAGAATTTAGCTTTCTGTTCGAGGCACTGTAGGCCACAGTAGGTCTATGCGCATTGGTTTTCGCATGTTGCCTAATTTTTCGATATCCTCAGTGCACAAGATATCTAACCTGTAGGAATCAAACTAGGGCCTAATTCCCACACAATCATTCAAATTGAAATTAATTGGTAAGGCAGATAGACCTAAGCTTAAGATTGAACTCGGTTCGGCAAATTGATCTAGGCCTATAGGCTATAGGTTACAGGCAGGTAGTCGTAGACAGTCGGGCAGCATTGCTGGGCCAATGGGCCTAGGCCTATATCCAGGGGTGTCTATCCCCTCTAAGTCATTGGCGCAACTACCCCCTCCGCTCCCCTTCCTATGGTACGACATTAAAAAATTTAAATTGCCCCCTAATTTCGCAACGAGGTCTCCCCCCTATTTCTTGGATAGAGCATTTGCTCCAAGGTTTACATGGTGTAGACGCCCCTGCCTATATCTATATGTAGGCCTCATAATTTGTTGTGTAGGCCTATATTTGTTGGCAACATAATTATTTAGCGGCCAGGACCGTTAGCGTCAATCTACTTTAATTCAAATCGACTCGAGGAAACATGAATGCTTCAGGTTTACCGAAACTGCAAACTGACATTGTTTACAGCATCGAAACAAAGGGTTTCCAAGGCGTCTAAGGAAAGACTGATTTATTTACAAAGTTTTAGATTGTTACTGAGGTTCAATCCAAACCAAATTGATTAGGTAAAGTTCTATGGTAGCTAATCAAATATTGCATCTGTCTTTATTGTGTCGGTTTTTTCTATTCCAATGCGCTGCCTGCCTTAGTGAGAAAACAACAGGACTTTCACTTTTGTTTTCGTGCCAGCGAGCAGCAACAGGCAGGAAATGCGCTACAAACAGCATAGCTAAATAAACTTGCATCACTGTAGTTGACTTAATTTTTCCCAACTGTTTTTATGATGCGTTTATAATACTTTAAAATTATCACATCAAACTAATCGACATCTAATACTTTCGAAAATATTTAATTTTGTCGTAGCACATTTTAAATATTGAAATATTGAAAGTATTTAACGCGTTAGACGTATCAAAACATCCTGGGAAAGACGCCTCTATACTCATAGCTGAGTGCGACACGTTGAAAATATTTGCCGGTAGAGTTTGTTTTATTTCTGATCAATATTGAACTAAGTTTTTCTTATATTCAGGAAAATTCTGTTGAAATATAATGCGTATTATTTCCGGCAATAGCTGGTTGGAAGAAAATACGCCATTGTTTGCTCATTGGTAGGCAACGCCTATAAGCGGTGCGACTAAACGAAGGAAATGTTTGAACGTATGTAGGGCTGCGCAAAAGATATTTTCACTAAAATACTTGGACAGTTTTTATCCTCTAGCATGCCGTACGATGCGATCTAGACGACTTGATAAGTGTTGTCTTATATATATGTCGGCCATAGTCGCCGAGAGCAGGAAGCACACTATTCGGTCAGAAAATGGTCCAGTTATTGCATTTTTCGAAACCAAAAATACCTTTAAGTGGTTGATTTTTAAGGTGCCATATGAGTTGTCTGTGGTTGAAGTATTGGACCATAGTGATACTGATACTAATTTAACAGCTGCCCAATCTATTTATGGTATCGTGTCACACATTGTCATGGTATTAACACATGGTGTAATCAACTGACTGACTAACTGATAGTTTGTAGCTATTGGTAGTGTTAAAGTGGTAGCTGTTGAGTTCATAGATTGATATATGTATAGTTTTAGAACATAAGTATAGTATCTTGGTGTTGGTGGAAGATTAAATAATTACGCATTATCCTGAATTTTTTGCAAAAAGAAAGGTGTGTAGTTTGATTGGCTGTACTGGTGATAGATTTCTACTGTTGGGTACAAATTGGCTAATTGTATTCATTTTTCTAGGGCACCTGGTGTATTTCCTGTAGTACAACCATTGTCATGGCGACAGACAGCTGCAGCAGCGGACGATCGGGGTCACCAGAGAGCAATGGGGATCACAGTGATCGAGGAATGAGAGAAATGATCACCCTAAGATTTCTTGCTAACAGTCGGGTTCGTTTGGGCAATTGGTCTTTGGTGCAGTGAATGAATGAGTAAATGAGTTTGATCTTTGATAAGTGTCCCAAAGCTACCATTATCAGCATTCAGCCATTCAATGTATTGTGCATTAAATACTTATTTAAAAAATCACTTCATTATGTCACAAATTCTGAAATGATGCAGTCAGGGATGTGGAGCCAAAATTAATTCACCTATAGATACTAAACGTGTTATAAAATGCCCTCGTTACAAAGTGGTTCTCGATATGCTCCCAAAGACGGCATTATAAGGAGTTTCTGGTATATTTGTAGATATTTATGTTGCTGTTTCTAAGAATATCTTAAAGGAACTTCTCGCTCTTTCCAAGTATTCTGAAACTTGGTTTTATGTTATTGGTTGCATTGCATAACTACAGTTTAATCACGTGTAAATGTCATCCCTGGTTATGCTCTGAAAGCGTACAAGGTCTCAACTGACGGTTGCTGACAAGGATGAATACATAATTACATATGCATGGTACTCATGTCATTGCTTTTTGTTTCAGGAGGTCGGAAGCATTATTGGCAAGGTTAGTATGTCATGGTTGGTTGGCGTAGATGGGTGGGGTAAGGTGGGTTTTATGGGTTGCAACTTGCTGGTTACTTGGTTGGTTGAATGAGTAAGTGAGTAAAGTTGGATATCATATGATATCATGTGACCTTTGCTATAACATGGTCTCTGATAGCTTAGAGTGCTTATAATGAGAAATGTGCAGCTGCTGTCAGAACCTCATATGGAATTGTCGGGCAGGAGCAGATCTGGACAGGGACACGATAATGGCAGCATTCCCAGATTGGGAACCCCAGCTCATCATCCAAGACCTTGGCATGCTCCTGGATGAAGATCTATTGATGGTGAGCCACATCAGCTCTATCTGCAGATCCTGTTTTTACCATCTGCACCTCAACAGTGTCATCCAACGGAATTCCTCACTGGACCATCCCTCATGGATTGGACACATTGTTCCTTCTCTTGCCCTCGACCATCTGTATGGAACTGTCTTCCAATGGAAATTTAGAACTTTATGGCCACAAATAGGGCCTAGCTCTAAAGACTTTCAGCTTACCTTGCAATGCAGCACTTCAGAACTTTTAGATAGCCGTGTCTGTGGTGCCTTTGCGAACTTCTTAAAAGGCACTGCAAATGTTCAGATACATACTTACTTACATACATAGGATACATACATTTGTTACATCGTAGTGGATCCATTCACGCCCCAGGCGTTAGCGGAACCCCAGAACTACATTCACGCCCGTCGCGTTATTGGCTAAAACCTGCCTCGTGAACTTGTTGTCTTCCCTTGGAATTTCAAAATGGCGGACATCTTGAGGGTCGGTTGACTCGGTTAGGATCAGATTAGGATTCGTGGGGTCGTTTAGGGTCAGATTAGGCGTCGTGAGGGTCGGTTCGGGTCAGGGTTAGGGTTAGTGTCGTCATTAGAAAACACGATGACCAACCTTCCACTGCAATCGGGAATGTTTGTCGGTCGATTCGTTTCAGGTACTCAAAATCATGTGACATGCATTGACCAATTGTGAGGCGGGTGTGATTCTAGCCCCAGGTATAGGCTCACGTTGGGCGTGACTGTATCCACGACCTTGTTTCATACATACATATTGCATACATACATGCATGCCAGCATACATACAGCGCATGAATTCTTTAATTCTAAGTACTTCATAGTGCTATATCATCAGAAAATAAAAAAGTATTGTGTATGATGTTTTCAAATATTTAAAATGTGAGATATTTTTATTTGTTTTGCTCTGTCAGTTCTTCAAATGAACCTCTTTGACATGCTTATTTGTTATTGTCCTTCAGTGTTGATACTTTAGAATTGGCTCACATTAGTTTGCCTTCTGTTGCTGTGGTATATTGCAATTTTGAAACTACTTTATTAGATTTAATCATTGTAGTCTTTTCTTGCAGAAGGGCGACAATGTCAAGAAAGTTCGGGAAGAGGTAATGGATTCTTATTGTGATACTATACATGTATGTATGGAGACACTTAGAATACTGGTAGCGCCTTTAACACTTTAACGACAATCGTGCAATAAAAGTGACTGGGAAGCCAATGCAGCTCATCGTTGAAGTATTAAAGTACCTCTCAAAAGTACTGCGGTTAATATAAAATTTGAAGGAATTAACCCAAGGAAGACCATGACTGGGATGGATAAACAAAGACATATGACTGGGAATAGACTGATTTGTAAATTTTACTTCTTATATTGGAGATTTTCAAAGCTGAAAATATGTGTTTTCTTGACAATGGCTGTATTGGCAAAGCACTGAGGGCTGGTTGCATTGCAGAAGAGGCACAGTAAGGATTAGGATGTGATGTAAAATTCCCTTCCCTTACATTCCAGAAACATTTTGTGTTTCATTATATTAAATCATTAATTTATAATGAAAGATTTGATTTATGTTGTAAGATTTGTTTAAATTGATGAATAGTTTTCTTCATTCGTCCTAATGTTTGATTCTAGTAATTGATAGTTTTACCGATGTTGTAGTGCAAACTTTTTATTGAATTTTAAAGTAATTGGTGAATAATCAGCCCGTTATTAGCCCTAAATGTTTTGATTGATATTTATAGTACAGGTAATTGATGAGTAATCTGCCCAGTTGTAGTCCCAAATGTTTTATTTATTTATGTTTAGTAATTGATGAATAGTAAATCCATATTTAATGCAAATGTTTGAATAATTCTCTAGAGTGGTTCCCGGGTAAACATCTCTGATTCGTCAACTCCCGAACGAATTGTGACGATAACAGGTTCGACGCCTGAGGTCATCAAAGCGTTTTCAATGATTTGTGCTAAGTTTGAATCGGTCAGTGTTTTAGAAATACTTTTAACCTAGCTTTCACATAATGACAATTGAGACTTCAGGCTCTTTTAAAATTATTTGTTGTAATTTCAGATAACATTTTATGCGTGGGTTTGTTTGTTTGTTGATGACCCGTTTTTTGTTATGATGATTTGTGGACAGATGTGACGCCAGGGGTCAAAACCCGTCGCTGGTCGCTTCCTAGATACTGAGCTATAAGCTGAAATAGGCGAGAGGGGTCAACAATGTAAAATATTCTTCAATTCAGCAGTTGCCTGTGATTTTGCCATAACTTGCAAAGTAGTTATCCGATTTTGATCCAGTTTGTTTTATTTCGACGCAGAATAGAGCCTTTTATTGTGCAGCACAATTCCAGAATAATCAAGTAATGGTTTTTGAGGACTTTAATGACATGAATATTCCGAAAATTTGTTTCATTCTTTCACTTTAAACACTCTTAACCTATCTTTCACATAATCAGACAATTGAGACTTCAGGCTCTTTTAAAATTATTTTGTTGTAATTAATTGTAAAACATTTTATGTGTGAATTTGTTTGTCAGTTGATGGCCGTTTTTTGTTATTATGATTTGTGTCACAGATGGTTTTTCATAATTTAATGTAATTGAAATGGAGAGAACTTGTTTCATTCTGGTGGTTTAAACTGTAGAATGTAACGAGTTATTCGTAAATGAAGAAATTTTTCTCTTTTGCTCTGTTCTAATTGAGATTTAATATTGTTAAAGGCAGAAATTTTTTAAAATCTATTTTGTTTCAATTTGGAAAAATGCACTATATGAATGTGTGATTACAAATAATTAACAGTGTGATTACAGATAATTAACGATAGTTATGATTTTATTTTGTTCTTTGTAGGATGGGCAGAACTTTCAGTCGAACAGTGCAATGCCTTTGATCATGTTTCGTCTGGTCATTCCAAACAGCCACTGCGGCTCCCTCATTGGCAAGAGTGGCTCGAACATCAAAGAACTCCGGGAGGTGTGCTATTCTTCCTCATGATGGATAAATGGATGGATAGGTGGATAGACATATGGATGAATAGATAGACTGACAGATCGGTGGATCGACAGATAGATAGGTGGATAGATGGATGAAGAGATGTCTTATCTGTTCTCATTGTGCACAGAAAAGTGCTTCATTTACGTTTTGCTTGCCATACCACTTCAGTCAATGTTAGAGGTGACCCTAATGAAGTGGGAAACTGGTCCTTAATGGGTTTGCCTTTTGTGTACTGGTAAAAATTGTGTGCTACATGTAATATGTGACATGCTGATCACTAAAGACTTGATTATGATAGATGGATAGACAGATGAGTAGATATATAGACAGATGGATAGATGAATAGACAGAATGATAGGGGATTGGATAGATGGATTGGTGGATGGATAGCTGGATGGACAGACAGATTAATGGACAGATGAATAGATGAATGAATAGGAACATGACTGGAAGGATAGAATAAGCCAGTGTATGATAGAGGGGTGTGGTTGTTTAAACCAGTTGATGATTTTCTCATGGCAGATGACTGGTGCAACCATCCAGATTTCGAACGAGATGCTCCTCAATTCAACGGAGAGAGCAGTTATGATATCTGGGTCAACGGATTCCGTCATGCAATGTATCCAACGACTCTGCAGCATAGCAATTGAGGTACTATTGACAGCTCTTCTATGCTTGTAGCTGTGCAAGTGTAGCACCACCATCACAAATGTACCAACTATAACTGTACCAACTATAACTGTACCAACTATAACTGTACCAACTATAACTGTACCAACTACAAAATGTACGGTACCAACTATAAATTTACCAACTACATATGTACCAACTATAACTGTACCAACTACAAAATGTACCAACTACAAATGTACGGTACCAACTATAAATTTACCAACTACATATGTACCATCTACAAATGTACCAACTATAAATGTACCAACTATAACTGTACCAACTACAAAATGTACCAACTACAAATGTACGGTACCAACTATAAATTTACCAACTACATATGTACCATCTACAAATGTACCAACTATAAATGTACCAACTATAACTGTACCAACTACAAAATGTACCAACTACAAATGTATGGTACCAACTATAAATGTACCAACTACATATGTACCATCTATAAATGAACACCTCTGAGTAGGTTCCTTGAAGGGGCGCTATATAAATGCTCGGAATGAATGAACCAGCTACAAATGTGCCAACTACATAATGTACGATCCACAAATGAACAGCTACAAATGTACTACACTGCAAATGTACCAACTACAATTGTACCAACTACATATGTAATGCAACTACAAGAAATTAAAGCCAGTATAGAGATGTAAAAAAACATGTTTTTTTGGCGTTGAAATATTGCAATGAAATATTTCAGTTTTATTTGAAATATTTCAGTTTTCTTTGAAACATTTGAAATTATTTTTTCTTTACATTTTACAACTAATTACAACCATAATAACAGTTTATTTATTTCTCTCATATTACATATTATATACATTATTGTGTTAGTGATGACCATCCTCGAGATACTCAATTTATTTCTAATTACCTGTTTTTAAGAATGACTTTTATGAGAGTTACATTATATGTTGAAAAACATATTTTATTCACCAAATGTCACAAATTACAGTTTGATCTAATAAAGTAGAATTCATTGTTATGCTTAACATTTATTATTAATCACTTGTTTTGTCATAAATGAAATAAATGTGATTTTAGCTAAATTCTGCTAGCCTAGGACACAGTCAATCGTATAGACTTCGAAACACTTTAGTGACTTTACAAGACAAATTATAAATCACAAATACTATGTCAACTAGACTCAATAATAATCCGGCAAACAAAATTTTACAAAAAGTTCTAAGAATAGAACTTAGAACACAAACATAAATAGTACTATCAGTCAGACAGAGTAAACCATCATTAATAGGAATTATACTGCTAAAATCTGTCAGTTACAAGATTTCCTCATTGTTATTCATCATCGTCCATGTAGAGATGTAAAAAAACATGTTTTTTTTGGCGTTGAAATATTTCAAAAAAAACTTTCAGAAATGAAATATTTCAAATGAAATATTTCATGCTCACATCACTAAGCCAGTAATAGAAGAAAATAGAATAGAAACATTAAAGACTTCATGTTCATGTCATCTGACTAAACATGGCTACTGCTAGAGTGCATTTGTGATGTATCATCTAGTTGGATGGATCCACAGTTTAATGGCAGCTTATGACAACATAGGCCGTTGTCGCCGACAAGGATTATTTTTGGCATATTACAAAACTTCTTATTTATATTCTAGTTATGTTAACTTGCATTTATAAATCTTTATGTAATAATAATAATGCAGGTGTGTTACAGCATTTTTTAGAATGGTACAGTTACATGATCTAACCAATGTACGAAGAGTGGTGGTTATCAAAGACAGAGATAGTATTATGAGAAAAGGAGATAAATTTCAGGATATGGAAAATTAATGCCTAGAAAAAGGGAATTCACAGGATAAGAAAGAATTTGATGGGAAAGAAGGGAATTCCCAGGAAAAGAATGGAGTCCTAGGCACATGTATGAAATCTGAAAGTGATCTAAGTTGACCTTGTTATTCAAAGTTCAGTATAAGTTGGTATTTGTTTTAGACAAAGACCAAGAGTCCCATTATTCCCTATCAGCCTGCGAAATCGGGTGGCTATGGGCCGGGAATGTACAACGGCAGAACTGGATATCCACCCTTGGCAGGTGGAAGAAACTACATGCCACGACAAGCAGTATGTTGAAAGTTTCTTCCCGACTTTTGTTTTCCATCGTAGAACAACACAAGAAATTATCTTCAATGCAATAATCATAATATTGTTGATCTCAAGAGTTTTTCTATAGGCTTGAGAGGAGGAGACAATTTCTGACGAGTTTCTTTCTGTCAAAGATCTACTTTTTTTCAATAGATCATTAAAAATCAGAAAAAAATATAATAAAATAATAAAAAATTAAAATGATGAAACTTCAATAATGAATTTGATCATACTTCAACTGTGATAACATTTCTCCTTCTGCTAACAGACCAGTGGTTTTTTACGAGTGATTGCACTTTTGAGTGTGTGCCTTGAAGGGAGAAATGTGTACAATGTACATGTGTAAATGAATATATTCTGGTTTCCTGCAGCTGAGCAGTGTACTATCTGTTTCTTGAGTTAAATGAATTATAGAGTACAGATGTGTTGGTTGTTATAATGGGCTTTTTTCAAAAAGTTCTGCATAAATGACCTGTTACATTACAATGACTTTGATGTAAAGCTGGTGTTGTAATAATAGCACCTTATTATGGGCTTTTACGACACTGGTTCCACAACAATGCCACCACCACACTTGTGTTATGTATGCTCTCTGCTCTTGCCAAAGACATGTCTTAATTCATAGCATGCTGGTTGGCTTGTTTGTTCTTGCCTCAGTTATTGCAGGTATCTCAGATCTTTAGCTCAATAGACTTGAAAGCATCCTAAATTCTCTGGCTCTGGTGGTGCTCTGTGTATCTTCTCGTACCAACGCCTTAAACCTGCATGGATAACTGCATTGGTTTCCTGTAGAATTCGGAGTAAGATTTAAACTAGCCAGTCTGGCCTATGAAATCCTTACTATGAACACTCCTACCTACCTGCAACTAGTAGTCTCTCCCTACGACCCTTCCCACACGTTGTGATCTTCAGGTACAGGTCTCTTGGCTGAGCCACAATGCAGAACTCCCTGAGGTTCTTTGTTCCTTGGAACAGAGAACCCAGAGAACTCCAAAGCTCAAACAGTTTTTCTTCCTTCAAAAAGTGCCTCGAAACTCACTGACTTTCGTCATTCTGGATAGTGACTAACCTGGTGACTGCCTCAGATTCACATTGTTGTGCCATTTTGTATCTGTTTCAAATGTTTCATAATAATTTATTTTTTCCGTAGATGATGAAAGGGCAATCACAGCTGAGGATGATGGATGATATATCGTCCTTATATTCTAACCCAACTCCAATGTCCAACAACTATTCAGGTTAGGAGCTGTTGATTATGACTGTAGCACTGAAGATGATGATGCTGAATAGCATTTGCTTTGACATGAGCTGGTTATTAGGTTGAAGTATCCACGATGATAGTTACGGTGTCGCTTTTTCCTTTTAAATTTCAAAAGCTGATTGAAAGTCAGTGTTTTCATTGCTTAGTGCATAAAGCTTATGAAAGCTTGTGTGATGGACTTAGCTTATGAAAGCTTATGTGTATTGTAAGGAGGCTCTCATATTAAAGGTGATGAGCTCTGAGGTAACACGTAGTTTGAGACTTTCATGATTCACTTAGCTTATACCAGCTTGTGTGATTCACTTAGCTTACCGGTATGCCAGTTTGTATGATTCGCTTGGCATATGCTAGCTTGTGAGATTCAGTTAGCTTATGCCAGCTTTTATGATTCGCTTACCTTATCAATCGATCAATTTCGTTTATTCTCAGTATCAAGCTGACAGGTCGCAACTTGTAACAAGTAGCAAAAATTGTTTCAGCTCTGACAGTTATTTATTGCTTGTGTGATTTCTTAGCTTATGCCAGATTGTAAGATTCAATTAGTTTATGCCAGCTTGTATGATTCAATTAGCTTATGCCAGCTTGTATGATTCACTTAGCTTGTATGATTGATTGACAATGTCTTGTTGACCTATTTGTTTATTTACCATATTTGTTTATTTGCACATTTCAAGGAATGCTTGGCGGTTATGCAGGCGGTGGCAGGACGCAGACACAGGAATTATTTATACCGAATCACACGATTGGTTCCATCATTGGTAAACAGGGATCCAGAATAAACGGAATCAGGTACCAACCAGTCTTTCGTCTTAACGTCATGTAGCTACAATTGCTCACTCATTATGGACCTGTAACAACTAATTTGCACTTTATTACGCCACAGGGGCAGAACATCAACTAAACGATACAAAAATGAGAAAAAGAAAAGAAACATAGAGCATTAATAGTCCACAAAGCATCAATTATATACCACAAAAGCTCAAAGTTATGTCTTTGAAGTATAAGATATGATGACAATTTACATGGTTGTGCTCCATCTTGTATATGTGACACAGTGGTTTATTGCAACAAATTTACAATCCATAGTAGCTCTTTGTGAGACACTAGATTTTTGCGCATCGTTGGGTGACCGGCGATATGAGACCCTGGAGACTTCACTGGTAGCCCGCCACTGAACTAGTATAAGTGTTTATATTGTGATATTGCATTGTTTGGTGGTGAATAAACTGCTTACCTTGCTTATGTGACATGATGGCTCATTATTTGACATGGTGACTCATTGGTCAGTACAGTGGCTTATAGTGTGAAATGATGGCTCAATGTTTTGACATAATTGATAGTTGTTAGGTGGTTAGTTAACTAGACACTTAATATGGAGCCTTTTAAGTACCTTGCAACAGTGCTGCCTTTGCTGGTCTATAAATAGTGTTGAAACACATTTGGAATAAAAGTTCATCAGCATGCAAACTCCCTTTGATGAAAATGACGAATGAACTTATCTGGATACGTTTGTGTGTTTAGGCAGTCCTCTCAGGCCATCATAAAGATCGCCGACCTTGAGGAGGGCTCCACCGATCGCAAGGTCACCATAACCGGGTCACCAGCAAGTGTCAGCTCTGCCTTATATCTCATCCATGGCATACAAGCAAAATACGGGTCATCTCCAAAGAGGCTGTGACAGGCGTGTCACGAACCAGTGCCCCCCGATGCTGTTCGCGCATCTCGACCCGCTTGCGATGATTCTCGGCTGTTGTTGTGGTCCGAAAAATGCGCCACCGTCATCGCTCGAAGATGGGGATATTAAACGCTTAAAAGCTGCTATGTCTGTGGTCTCGGATGTGAACGCGTTTCTAAGCGTATGCCATTTTCTATGTGTATCCTATGCTGAGGCCTGCTTTATTACAAGGCAGATATGATTATTTATTATTTGGAAAGTGATCAGCAGACTTTGCTAATGGGTGTTTACCAAGCTTCACAATGAAATCATGATGAATGGATGTGTTTGATTTTGCTGTGTCGCTATGCAGATGCACACGCACACACACAAACCATTTATCTGATATGTTGATTGTATATGCACAGACACTGTACATGTTGAATAAATTATATGTCTAGATATTTGTGTAATTAATGTATTATTACACAGATCTGTTAAATATATATGTATATCGAAGTTATATATATAATATATACATACATATATATAGATCATGGGATGCATGTTTTTAAGAAAGGTGCCATATAGTAGTAGTAATGCATAAGATATGGTACTGCAGTGTTGCATAATGCTGCCAGACAGGTAATGCAAATCTGCATATTTCAGTGGTGTCCGATAACTGGTATACCGGAGAAAATTTTTTATACCGTTTAGGACTTGCATGCGCACATCTTTAAGAACTAGTCCGTCATTTCAAACATTCTGCCGCTCTGGTTTTGTGACATGCACACACAAATGTTGGCGCCTGTAGCTACAGTTGTTTTTATTTAAAATATATGTATATTAGAACCATTTAAATAGTTACAAGTGAGGCGTGATGAAGCTGCTAGAATGGAAAAATGATACCGGTACTTTAATATTGTTATTTCAGGCAACTGTTTTTGTCTTTGCTTATCCTTATGATTTTGGCTGGAAGCACTCCTGTTAATAAGCTTTTTCTTGTACGTATTTGCTGAAGACTGCATACTACAGTTACAAAACAAGAGAGCGACAGTAACCGTTGCTTTTCGGTGAAATAATTTGTTACGCTGTACCATGTAGTGCATGTAATGTAATGTAATTCGTCCACAGGACATGAGTCTCTGTAATAATACATCTGTACTCTTGTAGGCCATGTTGTGTGTATGCATGCAATAATATTTATACTGTGACACTACACAACAGAATTTAATTTTTTATATTTCATTAAATAAAAATGCAATTTATTCATCATTATCTGAATCACGCGTGAGGGGTTCCTAATATGCAATAAGTATTGCCTGAAGCTTGGAAAGTTTTAGTAGACGCCAGCTTAGATGGAGTCAGTGGCAGCACCAGCTATACAATTTCAGCAGGTCGCGTCAGGGTAATGGGAGTTATTCAGCAGGTCGAAGAAGTTAATGTTTGTGTTTGACACAAAGAATACTTAAGCATTTCAGTTTTAATTTACAACATACTAGAGAAATCGTAAAAGTCTTAGATCTAATAATTGCACTGGTGATCTATTGGGACAGATGTTGTTTTAAATGTAAAGAAGGTAATAAATATTCCAAAGAATTTTACACAGCAGTAGGTAGTAAGTATGCAGATCATAAAGCAGGTTAAGAGTAAAATAGACAGGTCAAATGACCTACCACGACCCATGGTAGTGCCACCGCTGGATGGAGTTGCCAAAGTCAATCCTAGAACAGATCAGTGCATGGACGAGGGTGGTGACCACGTGAGGGAGAGCAAGTGACGAATGGTGCTTATTTCTTTACTGCTAAAGCATAATGGGGTGCCATTTCTGTTATTAATCATCAGAACATCCTAAATTTACAGCAGTATTTTGGATTAACTGGATGTCAGGCAAATTGTTAGTCACGTTTGTCAATCCTACGGTTTTATCAGTAACTTCGTGCTACATGTATAACCTTTTTTTGCCTTTGGATAATTTTCTTGGTGTCCTTTGGGGTTCTTTTCTAAATCTTGCATTTATTCACAACTTGTATAATAAGGTTTTTATGCAGTTCTTTGTGGGTATTTACCACATTTAGATTGAAGACCATTTATGCTGCACATTAGCACAACTGTGGCCGAAGAAATATAAAGGATGCTGTACATATAGTAAAATTAATAGTTGAATGACGTAGTGAAATGGAAAATTTAGTTTTTAACTTGAAAGCGGAGGAACGAACGAACTGCATGGAGTGTTGCAATTTAGGTGTATATGCAGTGAACTCGTGTCCACAAACTATGCTTGAAAGCAGTGTATAATTCTTTCTGATCTTTATGTTGTTTCATGGTGTCTTACTGGAATGAATTCATTGGAACATTTTTCAAGTTACACATTTCTTTGTGAACCCATTTATCCAAGCATCAAAACGCTTTGCATTTTACGTTGAGCTAGTAAATTATGCTTATTGTCTAACTGCAGTTGTTACTGTCAAAATTGTTATACTTTGGCATGATTGTTGATTTAGGTTTGGAGAATTTATTATTGAAATAACAACGATTTTTTCATTAATTAAACATCTGTGCAAGATCAAGTTTTGGTAACATATAAACGTCTGGTTATTCATTTATTTTATTGCTATACAGATAATTGCTGAATATTTCACTGGAACTATGGCCACTGCCACATCAAAACTTTGCACAGAATATCGGATGATTTTTTACAAGACTATTATTTATACATCTGTTGTCTGTGCTGATTTGAAAACAGAACAGGGAATTAAAGTACGTTCAAATGTGCTATATTCATTGTCCCGAAACATACATACTCTAAGACAACGAAAGAAGTCTCAAATTAGGAGTGAGATGAATAACAATAATAACAATTAGATCGTGGTACAATCAAGGCTGAAGAAAAGATGTGCATGCAACAATATCTGCCATATGCCACAAATGAAAGATTATGTAATTGTTAAATTTGATAACTGGTGTAATTAGTTTTGCTTTCAGAAATTAAGGAACATTTTATGTAATTTCTTGAAACAAAGTATTGGCATCCATATACTGCAAATTATCACAATTACTACTGTCACAATTTGAATGCTGTTTCATTTCTTAAAGTGCCACACTGTTACACAAATTGGAGAATTATAACTGGATTTTTATACTAACTTATGAGGTTGCTACTCTAACATATGTCATAGACCTTGGGCAATTTATATTCCTAACCATAATTCGTTAATTTGTCAATGTTGATGTCAATACCCACATTTAAATCAAAGAGCTTTAAATGCCTAAACTGTTTAAGTTCGATGACCTAAAAGTGCATACAATTCACAGAACCATTGAGGTTCACAGCTTCCTGGCCTTGTTATTGTTGCCAAACATGCCATTGGCAAAACTGTGTTTGTCACCACAACTCACAAGACACAGAGATTGTCAGCATTACAGATTCCCATGTTGTTTAGACAGCGGCTGCCAGGAGCATTGTACATTGTAACGTTCTGAAATCCAAGCCAGTCAAGTGGCAAGCAGGCAATGGCATCTCTTGCTGGGCAACCACAGCACAACCTGCAGGCGAGTGTCATAATGTTGCACTGGCATTGCACCAGACCATAAACCTCGCACTGACTGACGCTGCAGACCCCGTCAGTGCAGATGCCTCTGTGGCTTCGTTCACCACATGGTGTCCGGTTTTTCTTCTTTTTCGGTAGTGGACAGCTGGGTGAAGTTCCATTACAAACTGACTCCTCTGCACAGTCTGTGGCCTGTCTACATATCTTCTGCAAGGACGTCTGGATGACCTGACAATCCGATGTGCAGCACAGGTGTACCTGTGCACAATGATAGCCAGACATCAAAAAGAGAACTTCAGCCAAAATAAAATCAGATAAGGTATACCTAGTTACCTACAGAATATATAGATATCAAGACCTGTAATCGCAAACTCCAAATTTCTTAAGCACTTCTGTAAGTTAAGTGTAGAGCACCAGCTTATTTACGGACATTGTGTCAGTCAGAGAGTGTGGGGTTGCCTATAGATGCCAAGACCTAACTAAAGTCAGTGTGAATACAGAAGATATTACACTAAACTAAAGGCAATGTAGCCTAACAGCTTATAAAGATGTTTGGACCAGTTGGTGTAAAATTCAGAGAAAATACATGTACCTGTAGAACAGGGCCGGCCCTACCCCAAATGGCGCACCAAACAAAGCATACATTTGGCGCCCTCTGACCCCCACTCCACGGTCCACCCGGACCACCCGACGTCACAACTCAATGAGGAATGGTTCAGGGACCAGCCAGAACATTACACTTGACTGAGTTATTTATTATAACAGACACAGACTGGAGTACAGACTGGCATGAAATAATTGAATTTTAATGGTTAAAATAAATTTCTGTGGTGTTTGAAATTGAAATACTTGAAAAGGTGCAGTGAAATCAATAATTTTCTGATAATGGTCATAACAATACCTAATGTACAGACTAACCTTTGGGCTACAGTAATGGTTGTTTGAAGGGTTAAACTTGCATCCAACTCCATCTTGTGCAAAGAGAAGTGATGGCGGCGTACAGCAACTGTCAACCCGTTGGCAAGTGGTATCGGGGAAGCCACAGTCACATTCCTCACCTTGCTCAACTATTTTATTCCCACAGATCGCGCCTGTTGGAACAAGAAGGCACAGTCCCCGGTTGGCAATGACCGCTGCAATTGTCTTCTTGCTGCACGATGAAAATTTCCAGTTGTTTGGCAGCTTACCATCGCTTACTGTCTTGAACATAATGAAGTTACCAGATGGTTTGTCGACTTCAGAGACGCAGAAGGGTTCGTCATGCTCCGCCCCAAAAGAATGACCCAATTCGTGAGTCAGCGTAAGCGCCAAAATATCTCTGGTTAGCAGGTTACCATGAATCAGTTGGCTGACTAAGAGTGTGTTCAAGCAGCGAAATGTCCTGTCCTCTATCAACTGTGGCCCTCCACACAAGCCCCCGCTTGACAAACTTGGGTCTGGATTGCTCTTGTGTGCAAGACCGATGACATTGCCTCCAAAATCACGGAATGTGAATGCAACACCAAGACAGTACTCAGAAAAGTCATATTGTGAGAGCTGTTTGAGGTAGATGACAGAGTCGACTTCACCAACATTTCTCATATGGTATCCAGGAGCCAGAGGAGAAGTGAAGAATGTGACTTCCTGTAGGATGAAGCCAACATTGTCTCCAAACCCATCCCCATCAAAGTCTGTCGTCCGAAACACACGGTCAGCCTCTGAAATCGCATAAACTATCTCCTGTAATGTCTTTATTTCATTTGAGCCTCCAACACTACGAAAGTATGTATGATCAACGACAGCACGTAGTTCACAGTACAAGGCATTGTTGTGTAAGTTACTTCGTTTTTTCTTCCAAGGTCTGCTTGTTTTATTTCCAGGCACACTTCCTCTTGCCAAAGGTTGTGCATTTGACAGGAGTTTCTCCTTGGATGGATCCACCTCTAATTCTCTGTATTGAATGTTCTTCACAAATTCCTCAAGATTTATCAGATCTGAGCGCTTGTATATTACGTGCTGACCATAACCACATTTTTTATTAACAGCAAGGGGATACTTGGAAGATGGTTCCACGAAATAAGACTCCGTTTCAGTTCGAATAATTCCATCAAATTCTTGACCATTGATTGACCCATGAGCAGATGACACTTCACTGCGCAAGTGTCCATGAAAGTACGATATGTTCAGATCCTTAACAGATGTAGTTTTAACACCAGTGTCCGAGTGTACAGTTATTTTTGCAAGGGGTGGTAAAACACCAAATGTCTGCACTGAAGAAAACAGCTGTACGTGAAACTGCTTTCCAAATGCATGAAAACCAATATGAAGCATCGTGGATTCAGTATGGATAAGTTCATCAATGGAAATTGTTAAATTTACGAGCTCATAAAAACTGATGTGCCTCGTCAGGTTTTGGCATGGACGTCCTTCAGTTTCGGAAGCTCGCACGATCGATTCGGCGAGGAATAATGCGAGACTAAGGACGAAAGAACTGCGAAGAAATAATTGTATTACTAATCTGTTCGACGTTGTATACTTCATGGCATACAGCCATCAAAACAATGTATTATGTATGCAATTGAAAGAATGCGGGAAGGACTCAATCTGTGCTAACATAGGCCTACATACAGCAGACGACATGGTGACCTGTTTGCAAGTCGACCACTGAAGCAGCAATAAAGTATTCCAACTTCCAAGAATACATAACGTACACCTATTCAAATAGTCCATCTAGGCCCTCTATCAAGAATTCAAGATTATATCTATATCTAAACAATATTATAACATATAAACTGTTTCACACCATAGGCCTACAATATAAACAAATGTACAAGCGTCCAATTTGAAGATCACGTGACAAATTTGAAAGGTATACTTCCAGCAAGGATATTAGAGTCGTAGACTACGACTCTAAAATCTTTGCTTCCAGTTTTAAAAGGTCAGCTTACGTTTATAAGATAACTAGATAAGGATAAGATAAGAATATTCTTTAATTGACCAACTATTGCAATCCGCATTTTGGTGTACAGACATGGTAATAAACATACATCAATACTTAGAAGATCAAGATAGGGGTCGTCCATTGATAGGGGGGGGGTTCGGTAAAAGTTGACGTCAACAAATTTTTTTCCAATGAATCAACACAGACCCTTCAAAATGGTAGCGAAAACATTAAGTAATGCATAAAATGTATAAAGTGCTTAATGTTTAATACTACTAAAAAGCTGGTAATAAACTAAACTCATATATTTTGAAATTCAAGATTGCATTTTTAGTGTAAAACAATTTGAAAAAATGATTCTACATGTATTGAGCCATTGTGTTTCTTTTTGTAGGGGGGGTCTGGGATTGTTGACATGGTTTTTTAGGGGTCCGTCAATGTTTGACAGTTGTTGACAAGGGGGAGGGGTCAAAAATTGCCTAAAATTTGTTGACATAATTAATATTGACCCCATAGTCAAATAATTTCTAAATTGCACATTATGTTCATTATATCCTATGATTTTTATTGGAGGATATTATTATCACTAGAATTGTGTCTCTTATTGTTGCACAAGCAGTTTAAAACAAATTTCGTAAGATCCTTTTAAATATTTTTCTTAAAGTTGCGCCTAGGCTAAACTAAGCGTATACCAAAATATAGCGCTATATAATTTAATTAATGGTTGTTATGCAAGAACGCGTAACAAGAAAGCGAGAAAAATTTATTACAGACATTTATTAAATGTTCTTCTTTCGAGTAATGCACAAGTATCACTATTGCTATTTAGGTATTTCGAATCGTTTTTGTGTCTGAAAGCTTTTATAACCATCCAGAAGCAACAGCGACCAATTTCAGGAAATGGAACTGAAAATTCGTGACAATAGGCTAAATGGACAATACGCCCCAAAGATGCCGTTAATAACATCAGTGCGTAAACGCATCTGCGCGATGTGATTGCTGATGTGCAGCAATGATTAATTTCTTCGATGGCTTGGCCCTCAATTGGCGGAAAATGACACTTTCACTTTACTAGGGTCCAAATGCAGTTGTCTGTCTACGACCATGGTTTACTTCAATTGACTCGATCGGAGTCTACATGGAATTTAATCACACTAACATTGTAGGTCAGTACTTCAGTCCTTTAGACTGCAGTATGGAGTCGTCGGCAGAAAGACCTTACCCATGTCTGCTTTGCAACAAGAGGTTTGTGCTTCCCAATCACCTTAAATTGCATGCTAAAGTTCACACTGGTGAAAAGCCACTAGATTGTGAGGTGTGTATGAAGCAGTTTGCCGAGCCTGGCTCATTAAAGAGACACATGCGCCTTCATACTGGAGAAAAGACACACGAATGCGTCATATGCCTGAAACACTTTGGTGAGCCAGGATCACTGAAGCGCCATCTACGTCTTCATACTGGCGAACGTCCACATGGTTGCACCATCTGTGGTCGGCGCTTTGCGGAAGCACATGGATTGAAGAAGCACCTCAGAGTGCACACTGGGGAAAAGCCCTACGTGTGCGAGCTGTGCCGCAAACCATTCTCGGCATCAAGCACACTCAAAAGACACCACCGCACACACACCGGGGAGAAATTATACGCCTGCTGTATTTGCGAAAAGCGCTTCACAGTGCCAAGCCACCTTAAGGTACACCTGCGAATTCACACTGGCGAGAAGCCGTATGCATGCCCCGAGTGTTTTCGCGCATTCAGTGCGGTTAGCTCACTGAAGCGACACATGTCGGTACATGTTAAGACGAGCTACGTCTGCCGAATGTGCAGCATGCAGTTCGGTCATCCGCTGAAGCTGGCTCTGCATGTCCGGCTACACACCGGCGAATCGCTGTACCCCTGCATCGAGTGTTCAGAGAAGTTTCCCTCATCCGACCAGTTGCGCTCACACCTTCTCAATCACACCGGCGAGAAGACGCACGTCTGTGGAGAGTGTGGCAGTGAGTTCTTGAAACCGAGTTCGCTCAACCGACACAAACTCATCCACTCTGGAATGAAACCGTTTGCGTGTAGCTGCTGCAATCGGAGGTTCACCGCCTCACACGGCCTGAAGAAACACATGCGCACTCACACCGGTGAAAAGCCGTACGCTTGCCTACAGTGCGACAAACACTTTGCGTGTTCGAGCAGCCTGCGCATTCATGAGCGAATTCACACGGGTGAGCGACTGTACAGCTGCTCAATCTGTGAGAAGAAGTTCATTGTTCTGAGCCACCTGAAGGTCCATCTGCGAACGCACACTGGAGAAAAGCCGTACGCGTGTTCGGTGTGCCCTACGTACTTTACGGCTAGTAACTCTCTCAAAAGACACATGCTAACACATAAGAAAGCCGAGGCTGTAGATAATTAGCTTTGCAAGGTGTTGTTTGTGGCTTTCCATGCCATGTATATGCCGCTATTTGCCACATTCTTGATCTGCCCAAATTTGACACCAATATCAGTCGGATTGGAACTAGTTCTTTTTGACTGATAATTATTGCTGGACTCTTTGATGGGCTTGTCTGGTAAGAGGAGACACTAACATGGCCAGAATGTTCAAAAGCATGCATGGTTCATACAGACACTAGCGTAAAATTGACAGTGTGTGTGTTGCTGTAAGCCATGGTTGGTGTGTTGCAAGTTGCAACCCGACTAATTGTTGTAAACAGGTCTTCTGGCCACATTAATGTGTAATGTTGTCAGACACTGCATTAAAGGGAGAAGGTACAGACAGTACTGGACAAATTGCTGGGTGCATATTGTAATAGGTATTCAAAGCAGGTCCAATGACTTTGGGATTATCTTGGGGAATAACTGATTGTCCTTTTATGTGTAACTAGCCCTTGGCTGCAAAGCTCAGATTTGCAAGCCATTTTGTAGAAGGCTGCAATGTTGATGTACTTCTTCTATTCTGTTTAAGTCTATCAGTTTGTTGATCTACTGAAACTAGTACTTTTGTGTAAATTGAAGATTTGTGATCTGAATGCCCAGCATCTCACAGCCATAGCCAATCAGAAACTAATGTCCAGGGGTCAGCATGTCAGACCACTACCAGTTTCATCCAGTGAATTTTATTTAGGAGAATACATGACCTGTTACAGCAACTTACGGGAGCTGCTTTATGTCTAAGTAGGGCATAAGAGTGAAATTTCTAATCACCAGTGATGGGCACTAACTAATATTTTTTAGTTAAACTATAACTATTTTTCAAATAAAATAAAAAGTTTAACTGAAAGTTGGCAACTGATTTTGTTAATAAGTTAACTAAGCTAAAAATATTTAGTTAAACTTTTTTTTTTTAAATTCACAAACATTTTCACAATGACAGAAGTTAAGTGAACTGTAATAATGCAGAGCGTCAGTGACAATTTCAAACTATGTAATCTGTACTAGGCTAATAGTCCTAGTACAGTTCTACCAGAAAATCATGAAGAAAGTTGCTAATACAAACAATGCATCATGCAATGCAGTTCACTTGACTTGAGTAATAAACCAGTTACTCATGACAATCATTGCGGAAGATAGTTTCGTAGTTGCTGACTTTGTTAGTTAAACTTTGTAGTTAATAACTAAAAAATATTAGTTAAACTTCTGCCTTTAATACTAAACAATTTTTTAGTTAAAGTTCTGCCGTAACTAAAAAATTTAGTTTAACTAAAAGTTTGCAACTTTTTAGTTAACTTTTGCCCATCACTGCTAATCGCTGAACAAAAGTCCAAGCCCAGCCAAACATCATTTGGGGATTGATTTCAGAATTTTCCGTGGTTTGTCAGCTTTCCACAAAGCTTCGTACACTCAGACTCCATACTCTAACTGTAAAGATCTTTCCGTGATAGCAAAAATCTTTAGTATCTTCTGAGTTTAATGGCCTTTGCAGCAAACTATTCTTGTAGGCAAACTACTCTAGGCCTTTCATCACCTCTTACTATTATTACTCATACATTGCATGCCATTAAATTCTTGAAGCTACAATAACATGTTATGTGTATCGCACGAACTTTTATGAAATTGTATATTTAAATCATTCTGACGGACAGCGTTGACTTGTACGCATGGTAGAAAGCTCGACATAGTTGATGTATACTATTGATTTAATTAGTTTAGTAGCTGCAGTTTCCAGATAAGGGTGCAGGTTCTGAGGTCTAAGGATCATTCGACTGAGGTGCAAACTCAACAACAGCTTGTTCTCTGATCCTGATCCTGATGGATAGCAGGCCGAGTTATTGCCAAGGGTCAATCATTCATCCAGACTTCATTTGTCCTGCCTGTGTAATATCAACAAAATTAAGCAGTCATGTGTTCATGTAACTGACCTGCGACCTTTTGGGTAGTCAGTGGTTGAAATTATAGAAGTGGTGGACTGTAGTGTTGATTATCAAAACAAATGAAGATGACAGTTGCTAATGGTTTCATTTAACAGAGTGTATGCCATGTGTAAAGTTCTGTTATGGTCTATTGATCAGTTATTTGTAAATTATGAAAGATGTAAATTGAACTGTTCAGTATTTGTATAGAATTCTAGTATTCATTGTGACTCATTGTGTTATTATGACTACAGATCCTACAAGTGACCTGTGTAGCCCCATTATCATGATAGTCAAAGCATTGATCAATCGTTCATTGCTTTAACCCTCGAAGGCTTGGGGTGAAATTTTCACCCAGTGCCAGTTTATGCAAAGTACTATTTCAAAGCTAGCTTCATAGCTGAACTGTGTGGTTCTGGGTTACTGTTCCAAACCTAATTTTTGCACCAGTGAGCAAGAGAAGAAGCACAAAAAACAAAGCATTCTGAAGGTCAGTGTTACGGACATGAACAAAGAAACATGTGATCAGTCTTTCATGTGGCGTGTTTGTTTGCGCACAGCATCATCATGTGACAGATGTACCTATATGTGGTGATGAATGTAATCAGGATGTCTGAGTTGACCCAAAACATTTCTTATTTAGACAAATAGTCTATAAAATTCCTGCTCTGTATTGAACATTTAAATTCGTTTACTAGAAACAAAATTACTTGCAAGAAGAGCTCTGAGACAATGTGGGTGAAAAATTCACCCTATTTTAGCCAATATGTAATTGTTTATGTGATCACTGAGTCTCCAAGGGTTAAGTGAAATCTTCGTTTGTAAACAGTCGTGACGTTTGCATGGCAAGAAAATCCAGAGTGGTCGAGATGAGAGGAGAACCACTCATAATGAAGTGAGGACATGGGCGTTAGATGCATAGGCAATTAGATGGGATATTCAAATCTGAGGGAGGTTATATATATATATATATATATATATATATATGTATATTTATATATATACATATATCATATATATGAGGGAGGTCATGTATTCGAATATACATACTCAAATATGAGGGAGGTCATGTACGAATCGATCGCTATTAACTGAGTAAACTGCGCAGTCAGCGGGAACGTTAGGCGACTAGAGATCGAGCTAGTAGATAACTGGCCATCCGCCGTAACACGCCGAGGCAAAGTAAATAAAGTCGCTAATTACGATTCATGCCCATAGCTAGCTTTCGGAGGTTAAAGAAGACTTATTTTCTACACAAATTGCATACTTCTAGATTTTCAGTTCGGCAGTTATATTTTATTAGTAGAAAAGCATTTAATTTAGGCCCGTACTTGCCTATAGGCCTATAATATATTCATCTAACTTCATTTCGAATATGGCTACTGTAGGATAGCTTAATGTCATCCATAATGTGCTTAGCCTAAGTTTTTGTACACCAGAATGCGATATGCAATTGGTTTCAATAAAGAATAGGCTATTCTTCTTACTTAGGCCTAATTATAATGTGATTGAAGCCAGTAGGCCTACTGTATGCGCCTTAACTAAATTACTCATCCAAACGTGGTGAATATCCAAAACCTAAGGGAATCAGGCAGGCAGGCACGAGTGTAGGCTGTGTAGCCAATAGGCTACACACTATTTGTTGTGTGAATAAACATAAAATGTTTGAATTTGATGAATATCGTCAATTACCAGGCCTATATTTTAAAACAGGCCTAGGCCTACTTGCGGCGTGCTCTCGATTCATGCCTTGAGCGTTATGATACTGGCGATACAGATCGAAGTCATTTAGACCTAGATTAGATTTTTGAAATGAGAAGGGCTCGGAAGTGGATATTCAAACAATTTTGAGAAAACACGCTGCTGTGTTGAGCGCAATCGTCAAGCAGTTACAATAATTTAGGCTACCATTAGATTTGTCACTTGTGTGTCAGCAGCCTAATTCCCTACCGTGTCCCATAGGCTAGGCCTACATTCTCCTATAGTGGAAATTGGAGGAGGCACTCGTTTCATTTAGCCTACTGAGGTGCTCGAGCAGGCAATCGGCGAATCCCAAGGCCATACGCGGGGTCAGCGTATCGCTGAATTTACCGTGTAGGCCTACTTCCCGGCTCGCTCTGGTTCTAAATTTTAATTCTTTTGTCACATTGAGAAAATTGGCGAATTGCGATACAGCACATATTACAATTGTTAACGCTCTAAACTCCTTAAACAACGTGACTTAGTGTGGCTCTGAGAAATTTAGGAATTTTGCATTACATTACATGACTTAAAACCGTTCTGCCGTCTTCAAAGTGCTATATGAATTTTGGTTCGTGATCTTCCTCACTTATCGGTTTCCGCGGTTGGCGTGCACTTCCGCTTATAAAGTCTTTGTTTTCAGGTCAAATTTTTAAAACAAAATTTCGTTTAAATTCACATCTGCGTAAGGTAGGCGTTAATTCCTATAGTTGACTACAAGAGGAAACTTTAAAGTTCTGCGTTTGCTGTCATTATTTTAAAAATCGGAAGTGTTTTGTTATTTTTTAAGAATATTCCTTTTTCCCGGGATTGCGATGGAAATTTAGTGAAGGCTTATTATAAAATATCGTTATTTCGATGCTGAAAGCCATTCGATAATATTTGAGTATTTTAGCGATTATTAAAAAATGTAAGTAAGTGAAATGTGAATAATTAACATGTAAGTAAGTAAAATATAGGTAAGTAAGCATAAGTTTCTATCGAAATTAGTTAGTGTGTTAGAGGTCCGGATTCGGCGTCGGTCTAAAATGGCGGTCGAGCCTGATGCAACAGGCGTCGGTGCAGTGATTGTAGATTTACTTACTTTGTGCCAACAACCTGGACTATCAACAATAAACATAATAATAATCTTTTCTTTATTAAGCGCCTGACAAACGCACTGCGCTGTACATTTACATGTTATGCAATTTAAATCTTAACTACTAACAGAACAGACAGCCATGTAATACAACGGCGCTAATAGCAGCCTACAAAGCAAATCCGCCCAACGGGGGCTCGAACTCGGTACCTCTCGGTCTCTGTGCCAGCTGTTATCCAAAGCGCCACGGGCCCCCCCCATGTGTATAGTAATTTCTACATGGCCATGGATGAAGAATGTAGTTGAGCTATGCTTTTTTAAATATCATATAATATTATATTGTCAAATTGTATATCATATATCACATTATCAATTGTCATTTAGATACATGAAAAGGTTAAAACCGTAGTTCACTTTGCCAAATTATTTTATATTGTCACTTTAAAATGGAAGCTGAATTGAAGAAAATAATTCCTTGCCTAAATGGAAGTTGTGTTGATGAAAATAATTCTTTGCTTAAATAAAAGCTGGACTGGTGTTCCAAATAATTGTGTCCATAAGTAAGTGGATTGATGAAATTAAGTCTTTGCTTCAATAGAAGCTGGATTGATGACAATAATTCTTTCCATAAATAGCAGTTCGATTTATGAGAATAATTCTTTGCTTAGATAGAAGTTGGATTGATGAAAATAATTTTTTTTATGAAATGGAAGCTGGATTGGTGACAGTTATCATGGACTTTGGGAGAATGCGTACTTGCCAATGTCAAGCATGAACTATGGGATAACCTATCAAAAGCTGATGAGATTTGATATATAAGTATGACAAAGTACTCATTTCAGACTAATTAGAAGAAGCTTTGCTTAAGTGTGGTATATCTTAAAAATAAATTAATTTGTAAACTGTGCTAACAATTTAAAAGTATTCTTAATGCATTCTGTACTTTTGATGTAATTTTTTCGTATTAGAAATAAACTTTCACCCACAGATTTGTTTTGAATTTTTCTATTTCAGATAGCTACTGTAATTACATGTAAATCTAATTTTATTTAATTTACTGTTGGTAATCCTGGAGAAACATACAACTTATGGTATTTCGCATAGAACTGTAACAAGAACTGCCGAAACTGGTGTTAACTAGATTGCAGCAACTGTGAAAAAGAAATTTTTAACAGGTGATTAACTGGAAAGTAATTATTTACAGACTCAAATTAACACAATAAAATTAAATTTAGAAAACTTGTTGCTTTAATTTTAGAAATTGCCTCTTTGAAATGAGTTACTCTGTCCCTGTTGCAACTTAATGTAAGGCGGTCTTTGATTTAACCCCGAAGCAGTTGTGTAAAGAGATTGTATTGTTTTGCTGGTTTGTCATAACTGAAAATGATTATGCTACTCTATTTTACCAACTGTGCCTTTACCTTCTTTTGTGTGTAGAAGAGTCTCTTCTGGTTTGCAATGGATGCCCAGCTGAACTTGGAAGCGTGGAACATTGACACAGAGGATGATGGTGCGCGTCTGATGCGCGGCTTCAAGATCAAAAGGCCTCGGGTCACTCAGCCACGGAGTTTTGCGGTGGAAAATGAAGATGGCGTGAAGAAGGAGACGGACGAGGGGGTGGTAAAGCAAGAAGAATTAAGTGATGGTGAAGGCACAAATGAAGATGACGATGACGAAGAAGGCGATGATGAGGACGATGAAGAGGATGAGGAAAATGATGCATTTTCACCTGTCAGTTTGTCGAATAGAGGTGGTGCAGGGGAGGCAGCAGCTGATGTTACTTTAGGTAAGATGACTTTTGTTACAGAGCATGTAAGACATGGAGCTTACTGTAGCAAACTCTTGAAGTTGCCTCTGTCTGGGTCTTGGTACTACATTTGATTGCCAGTGTGTTGTCAAGTTGTTTAACTGGTATGGAAAGGTTGCCCTGTTGCATTGCAGTTGTATTTGTGTTAAGTTGTACCAAATAGCAGAAAGTGTGAGTTAAAAACAATAATTTCATTTATTATTGTATAGGATTTTTAATATCACAGCCCTTAAATCTGGGCTTTCATGAACTCACTCATTCACTTGGATACATGTAATGGAACATTGCTGTTTTAAGTCCAGCCTACTTTAAGTGAACTTTACTCAACATTCCAAAAAGTAAATTGAGATTTAAAATCAAAACATGCATTGTTATGTCTGTAGCAAGCACACCTCACAATGAGCTACCGTTTTGCCCATCTTTGACTGACTCTATCAAGTAGTGTACAACATTTTTTCATAGGATCATGAAGATGAATGATAATTTATATAATACATTTGATTCCAATCTGCAGAAGCTACCTTGCATGCAAGTGCTTCTTCCTGAGTGTTTGCATTTTCCAGGTGCATAAGTCGTGAACTTGTTTGAATGATTATGATGTACTTGCTTCAGAACTACACAACTGAGCTGACTTTTAATGTATATCCATGGATTTATGCATAGTCTGTGTGCATATTTCATGGAGTTATCATCTGGCACGCCTTGTAGAATTATTGTGTATACTTTGCGTACGTATGAAGGTCAAAGGAAATAAATAGTCTACTTGAGGTAATCTCTCAAAGAACTAAAGCTGAAAGTGTTTTATGTATGTATGAGCACTTGTTATGTCCTGCATCGCATGTTATCAAATCCAATGATCTAATGATGTATTTATTTTTTCAAATTTCTGTAGTCTTGCATGCTTCTAAGTGTGAGATCATAATTTGTAATTGTAATTGCAAATTTTATAGCACCACTTCAATGCAGACTCATCGTAGACGCTCTAGACCTGACACAATGAAAATACAATCAATCAGAATGGCCTTCAAGCATTCACGGAAAACAGGCAGAGGCTGAGGGGTTCATGTCACAGGTCATTAGGCAACTGATTCCCGGAGAATGTGCCGACCACAGCTTGATGCCAATAAATAACGTCAATGTGTAATTATGCATTTAGCTATGATGCAGGGCTGGCAGTTGGGGTCTATGAATGCATGAGTGCCTAGGGCCTACGACGACCTTAAAACGGCCCTGGCCCTAGTGTCTAGTTCTTTTTGCTGGAAAATGAAGATCTCCATGGGTTACTGATTGCAAATGATGCTAGTTTGGGGAGTTGAGATATCAGTGTGTTTATTCTGATGAGATTGTCAGAAGCCAAATGGTAAAAGGCAGTTGCATATGAGTGACCCCTAATTTAAGGTCATTAGCCTCTGGGGTAGCTACAGATATCAGAGCTGTACCGATATCGTTTGCAGCCGATTATGTCATATCTGTAAGCCGATTATTATATTGCCGATATGCATGTAACCGATTATTAAACTGCCAATACCCATTTGAGACCGAATATTTCATCATTTGTTCAGTCAAAATGTTCGGTTCAGAAACATAAACCAGTAATCTATCGTCACAACTATAAGGGTAAACGTTTACATTAAGTTGGGAAGTTGTTAACGATATGTTTTAATGCGTAAATAATAAGGGACGTAAAACGATAGATGAAAATTGATGAAAAACCTTGGAATATGCAATAATTCAAGTAAAATTATTAAATTATAACACAATTTTGACATCGGCACCGATTAACCGATTATTTCTGCCGATACCCGATTATGCCGATTGTTCTAATAATCGGCCCGATTACGCGTATGGCCGTTTAATCGGTACAGCTCTAGTAGCTACAGATATCATACTGTCCCAGTGATGCATTTGTTGATGTCATATCTGCAACAGGGTATCTCTCGTATGCATGTGTATTTGTATCATTTATATAGCACTTTCTAAGAATCTCACGAAGTGTTGGACTTGGTCAGGGACATGAATGCAAAAATGAATTCACCAATATAAACTAAACATCTAAAAGCATGACCTCCTTTTAATGTGATTTTGAAGCAAGTAATATTAAACAAGTTTCTGGTGTATTTTAGAGCTGGTACAAGCAGCTTCGTCTCGTACACAGAAAAAAAGAGGACGCAAACGAAAGGGTTTGCTAGCTGGAGGCGAATCTGCACTCATATGCAGCGTCTGTGAGAAGCCCTTTGCGTCTTCAACGAAACTGATGGCACATCTCAAATACCACACTGGTGAACGGCCATTCTCATGCGACATTTGTGACTGTAACTTTTCGACAGAGACTGCGCTGGCCAACCACGTACGTAAGCACACGGGCGAACGACCGTTTCGCTGTGCCGAATGCAATAAGTCGTTTTCACAGTCCAGCTATCTGACACGTCATATGCGAATCCACCAGGACGAAAAGACAGGCTATGTGTGCATGACGTGCGGTACGTCGTACACGTCTCTGAGCGAATTTAGGAAGCATTGTCGCATTCACAACGAGAAGCCGTACTCATGCGGCCTCTGTGGAAAGCAGTTCAATTCGACGAGCAATCTGAAGGCGCACGAGCTGTCACATACTGGTGAACGCCAGCATGCATGTTCGATCTGTGGTAAGCGATTCGTGCTGTCAAGTCACCTCAAGAACCACTTGAAAATCCACACAGATGAACGTCTCTTCAAGTGCAACATCTGCAACAAGGATTTCCGCGAGGCCGGGTCGCTGCGCCGGCATACGACGGTCCATACCGGCGAAAAGCCTTACAAGTGCGAGGAGTGTGACAAGATGTTCCCGATCGCAAACAACCTCAAGAAGCACATGCGGACGCACACGGGCGAAAAGCCGTACCCGTGCACGATGTGCGGCAAGATGTTCTCGTCGGGAAGCAACCTCAAGACGCACATCAAGTCACACATCGGCGAAAAGAACCACCAGTGCACGATGTGTGAAAAGAAGTTCATCCTAAAAAGCCACCTCAAAGCGCACATGAAGACCCACACGGGCGAAAAGCCGTACGTGTGCACCATGTGCGACCGCAAGTTCAGCGTCCAGGGCTCGTTGCGTCGGCACATTTTCCAGCATGCGCAGGAGGCCGGTAACATGAGCTTGATGATGGATCCGCTGCTCCACGAGAGCAACGTGGAGAACGTGCCAGCAGAAAAGCCGTACTGCTGCCCGCAGTGTCCGCGCGGGTTCAGGTCCGAGACAACCCTCATAGAGCATCTGAAGTCGCACAGTGCGGAAAAACCCTTCAGCTGCATACACTGTCCAGCTCAATTCACAGAAGCCAGCTCGCTTGGTCGACATATGAGAGTACATTCACACTAGCCAATCGTTTGGACAATAGACATTCTGTTATTATATGGGATACTTGTATCGAATCTGGCAGCAGTGTTCCCGTCGGGCAACTTTAATTTATGTTTTCCAAATTAGCAGCTTTGATTCCTAATGAAATGAGCGAGTCATGGATAAGGGCATTGATAAAAGTTACTTCTGGTGTAAATTGCTGCAAACTTGGCTGTGTGAAATGACTTTCCTCCTAAGTAAGACTTGCAATAAAAACTGGCAACCATGTCAGGTGAATGCTTCAATTGTCTGGTAATTGATTTAGTTACAGTCATCATGTTTGAGGTCGTCCATATAGGATTTCCACGAATGGGAGGAGTTGTTCCCAAAGCGGACGTTCACATCGGGTTGATATAATATATCTTGTATCCGTACAGCCTGTGCCTTAAACACCAACTTCTATCAGACAGTCTGTACAGTCCTGGGTCAAATTGGAATCCCTTTGCTGGACGTGGCAATGTCAGGTTTCCCACCCCATAGTACAGTTAGACCTGCATCATTAACAAGGCTGCCTATTCTTCTAGGCAAAGGGGGAATGTGGATGAAGGTAAGGGTCCTCAGTAGGTCATTTTTGCGACCGTCCTTTATGGATAACCACTTTTGGCTATGTTTTACCCTGATACCTCACTGCTGAGGAGTTTCCAGATAGAGATGCAGAAGCAAGTGTGTTTCTTTTGCATGAACGGTTAATGAAGTTTTTGTCTAGTGATTCAATTTTAATTGTAAATTTATATAGTGCCACTTCAAGAGAAACTCATCAGATGCTCCTGTGAGTTTTATACTTGGTTGACTGAAAATGTGGCAGGAATCTTGCTTCCGAGTACAAATGAGTGTTTAGCTTGTGGAAGTGAAGTTGAAAGTTTAAGAGTGTGAAAGAACAGAGCCCTGTTGAACTGTTATAAGGTGAAAGCTCTGCCTGAAAAAATTGTGTGTTTCTGGTTGGTTTTTCTACACCTACAAGACAGTGCTGTGTAGAAAATTTGTTAAAAACTGCTTAAGAGTTTTGTTTTTGTGCGAAAGTGCGGCTTGAAATAAAAGCTGCTAGCAAGAAACTGAAGGAAACCATGCCAAAGTTACCTATATAAAAGAACCTTGTATGGCACAGTTTTGTTTATTGGAAGTTAAATGTGGGGTACAGTTACCAATAATAATAGTTTTATGGGATTATATTTGTTTACAAAATATATGTAGGTGCTACTAGTTTCTTTGATTCAACTGGTACAGAGGATAGCGTTTTGTTTATAAACATTTTTGGAGGCCGGATTTTTGCATTGGGGGGGTAGACAGAGGGCCCAGTCACAATTTTGGGGACAGTCGACTGTCCCCTACGTGCTTTACGCCATTGGCGTACAGATTTGTATGAATTATACATGAACTCGGGATATTGTTATTAGCACGCATTCCAGTGAGCTGTGATTGCATTGTTGACCCTGAATAGAATTGTAGATAATAATAACAAACATTATTAAGATGAAAGCTCAGCATTAGAAACTGGAGGAAGCCGTGCGAAGGACCACTGTAATTCTGAATGGACTTTCTGGGTATTCAGCTGACGGTATCTTCATTTTGGTGCAAAATTGGTTGAATGTGTGCCTAATACACAGCTGCAATAGAATTTGCTAATTAGTTAACAATATTGTCCGAAGTGTTTGATGACTAAATACTCGTCACAAGCCTTGTACCCAGTGGCGTAAAGCACGTAACATATGGCTCGAGCCAAAAATTTTACTGGGCCCTCTGTCTACCCCCCCCCCCCACCCCAATGCAAAACTCCGGCCCCAAAATCTGTCCCGCAAAGTTATGTACAGATTGTTACCTCTGCTTGTGCCGTATAATAGTCATACAATTCTTTGCCCATTGTAAAGTTTGCACACGATTGTAACTAGTGGAGTTGGTATAGTGCCCGAGGGAGTCATGAACCAGAGCCTAAAGAGATGAGTGCAGAATATCGAAACTTGTAAAACCTGGCACGTAGGCATCTGACAATGATAGAACTACTGCAATCGGAAAGGAAATAACTGCGAGATAAAGAAACTAAAGTTGATCATGCATGTAATGAGATTGTAGGCCGCGCTAGTTCGACCTCCATTCTGCGCTGCAATTCGAGACCTCAAGAGATTTCTAGGGCCTATACTGAAGATCGCCTTTCAAAGCAGTGACGCGTGTCTCCAAGTAGGCTACATACGTGTCTAAATGAAATGTCGTCACCACCATACATGTACTTGGCAAGCCTTGCCAACTTCAGCTCCAAGTCGGTCTCCATTGCCATCATTTTGGCAATAGGTACGAGTCCGTACAACTTATAATACCGGTACCCAGTACGTCGATCCGGAAGCCTTGACGCGTAACATATGGCTCGAGCCAAATGTTAAGGTATGCGGTACCCGACGAACTACGTGCTTCAGCACTTGGAAAGTTTCAGGAAGAAATCGAAGACACGTTTGTTCATGTACTTGACCAGTGAGTCAGTGACCAGCTGTTAGTGACCAGTGATCCAAGCTGTCTACGCTTGTTTAGGTGCATCAACTTGCGAACATAAAAAATGCTTGTCATCAGTTTCTATGTCTCAATTCAATTAGATCTCTTCTATTCATAAAAAACGACAGGGGCACCAAGAAACGAACAAGGAACTAAGCGCATTAAGGATACTGCCTACTATCAGTCTGTCGATGAACTGTAAACAAATCAGACCTGTATAGGGACGTCAACGAACTTATAGTAGACTCGACCTATCTATACCCGCACAGTGTCGTTAAACTCTGCATTAGCCAGCCAGTCGTTAGTAAATGTAAGCTTATTGCAGGGTTGACGTCTGAAGCCCTCGCGGCTATAAGATGTCGTTATTTTGAACTAGTGCTACTTAACTACACTATTGCATAAGGTAAGCCAGTATGATGACATTTTATAACGTTTTTGATTGGTTGATTGAGTGAGTGATTGATTGATTGATTGACTGGCCGATTGATTGATTGATTGATTGATTGATTGATGACGACCGACCGACCGACTGACTGACTGACTAACTGGTTGGCTGGCTGGCTGACTGACCTGGCTGGCTGACTGACTGGGGGCTGGTTGGTTGGTTGTTTGGTTTCCAATATTAAAGAAGTTCTGTATTTGGGGACACCTTAGGCCCAAGGGCTTCTTTACTTCTTGTCTTCTTATAGATCCGCTAGTGACTCTGCGCTTGGTAGTAAGCCTCTGCCTTCGTGGCATCGTGCGTGGAATTTCTATATGCCAGTAGACGAGGATTGACGATCACCTGACTGCTATCGCAGTAGAAAGTCGGTGCTATTGTGTCCGTGAAAGGCGTCATTTAAATGTCAACATACGTACATACACACCAACATGTATGGGTATGGGTCTATAATAATAATAATAATAATAATAATAATAATAATAATAATAATAACAGTGGCAATTTATATGGCGCCGTAAGGGGACGTCCATTAATTGTGTCAGCAAATTTTAGGCAGTTTTTGACCCCCTACCCCTTGTCAACAACTGTCAAACATTGAAGGACCCCTTAAAAATTATGTCAACAATCCCAGAAACCCCCTCTGCAAAACAGAAGCACAATGACTAATGCACGTATAACCACTTAGATTTTTACACTAAAAATGCAATCTCGATTTTCAAAATATATGAGTTTAGTTTATTACCAGCTTTTTATTAGTATTAAACATTAAGCACTTTATACATTTCTAGCATTACTTAATGTTAAAAATAAGCTACCATTTTGAAGGGTCTGTGTTGATTCATTGGGGAAAAAGTTGTTGACGTCAAATTGTACCGAACCCCTCCCCCTTGTCAACAACTGTCAAACTTTTCCAAACCCCCTCCCCTTATTTTGTTGACATAATAATGGACGACCCCTAACACAGCCATGCCGTTACAAGGGCGCCTCACAGTAATTAACTTGCACAGATCTAGGCCTATATATAATAAATATTATTGTAAATTGTAATTGTTATCTGACATTTATAAAGCGCCACTTCAAAATTAAGCTCAACAGTGGCGCTCCCAAGTCCCAACTCGAACCATAAAAATAAAACACTGTCAAATAGTGCAGACTTAGGCGCTTGCTAAACATTGCTAAACATCTTATTTCCCCGGGCTGTCACGCTGAGAGCGCCTCTGAATAGCTAGTAGGGCCTACTGTGAGAGGCGCTTTACAAATTCTCAGATACGATACGATTGGAAGCGACAAACTGAGCTTGAGCCGCAGCTCTATATATATAGGCTACAGTAGCCTATGTAGCCTATACGTCTCTGCGTGTATGCCATACTTAGGTTCAACCCTTCCAATTCATATTTCAACCCTCCAGTTAATTCCCAAAAATTACCTCAGAGCTGAGGTTAAGTTAACACCCCAACACGTTTTCAGTAGGCCTAGTTCAGTGTGTCATATTTCCTTAATTAATGGAAACTATTGCTTTGTTTTTCTCAGTTTTCATTCCTACCATTTCCAATTCATACCACATAACACAGAGTAATAGGCCTATTTTCTAGAGCTGTAACGTACTCTTCTGAAAATAAAGCTGAAGAGTGTTCCAAAAAGTATTCTCCATAATTCGAGTTTTTTTTACACAGCTAAGAGATCTAGTACACCTGCTTCAGCTACAATTTAGCACGTAGGCTATACCCGTCTTAGGTTCGTAAGAAATTCTTGTCGGAGACACCCGGAAATGTTAGAATTTTTCTACCCACCCACCCCAGCTCAAATTTGACTATTGAATTTATTCAAACTCTGCTTACACACTTCAATTTGCCTGGACAATACATACAGGCTCACGTTCGTAAATGGGCAAGTAAAACCTACATGCTTACCTACATGCATGCATATTACAGCGCATATATAAACATACACATACATGATTATATATATACATATATATATATATATATATATATATTATATATATATATATATATATATATATATATATATATATATTTATTTATTTATGTTCATGTACACATGCAGGCATACATATATAATATATATATATTCATAAATGCATAAACGTGTGTATACCGATTTTTGACAGAGCTCATGGGTGCGTTTGATTTCTTAACGATTCTTTTTATCTTCGGGATCGAGGCTTCAAGTGAAGTCGACCTGCTTCTTCGACGGTGGGCGATCCCTGCACCCCTCTCAGCTTACCCTCCCGTCTCCACCCTGACGTCTTCTCACTCGTGGGAACTGTTTTACCAAAGGTAGCTCAAATTGCCCGTTTCGAGTGGAAAGTAGGGTTGGCAATATTGGCAACTGGTGAGGTTTTGCCAGTTCCTGTCAAACCCCCTTCACCAGTGTAAATTACATATGAACCATTTTCATATGATATGTACGGCTGTTTATGTGTTTACGTATCTCTGGGTGTCTGCCTTTCTCTTTATGGCGTATCGTCGTGGTCGGGTTTAGGATGTTTATGTTCCACTTTGGCTGGCTCTGCGTCTCTTTGTATGTGTGGCTTTACCTCTGTATATGTCTCGGTATGTCTGACTATGGCTCTGACTGTACGATGATACATGCACAGCGTCTATGACTGTGTTTGTGTCTCTGCATATCTGCCTGACCTCTTTTTCTGTGTGTCTTGCTGTTCGTTCCTTTATGTTTGGGGGGGGGTACGCCTCACTGTCTCTTTTAGTCTAAGTGTCTCCCTATCTCCATTATCCCTACCCTCTTTGATGTCGCTTCCCATTCCCTACCCTTTTCCGCCCTGCAGGGGTCCTTCCGTTAACTTCTCCCCATCTGCCCATTCGGTTCTCACCCTTGCCTCTGTATCATATGTGGTGGGTACATCGTAAACGCCAGTCTTCAACCGTATTCCAAAACATAATTTGTGGAGAGGTGAACTGAAGGTCATCGGACCAGGCACCCACAAGATGTCGCTAAAGTTGAGTGAGTCTGTGGCTAATGCAATGCTCTCCTACACCTACACACCTCAAAGACGCTTTCAACTTTGCATGACTCATCCGTTTTACAGCTTGTAACTGTAATTGAACATTCATATAGCGCCCCTTCAAGATATCTACTGAGAGGCGCTCTCTACGCCAGCCTATAGGCCTATAGTGTTAAATGTCATTACGAACGAATATATCACTTCAGTTAGCAAAACAATGCACAGTAATCTGAAATGTAAATCTTCGAAAATTTCTCAGCGCCCACAAAAGCCACGTCAGGGAGACCAGCTTATTCACCGGCGCTATATCAAATCAAGTCCGCAATGGCCAAACTCCTCTGTTCGTTTCGGTGCCAGGTCAAAATCCGGGAGGTCAAGCCGAGAAAGAGTCACCAGTGGCGGGTCCACGCACACACGTGAAACCAACCAACGGATTCCCGTCGAAAACTAACACATGACATGATTGTTGAGAGTCTCTGGGTCAAGTTGCGTCGATAGAGTAGAGCGGCGACAGGTGATATTATAAAATATATTATATCTGTTACAGTTCGGCTGTTAGATAATATCTGTGCGCTAAGGTAGGGTCGACGTCTGCTGCCCTGGCAACCGTAAGATGCCGTTAAACACCGGGGAAACTACAGCTGTGAGACTTCGCCATTGTCGTACTCCGGTGGTGCTAGTACCAAGCCTGGATAAAAAAGGAGGGCGACGCTTAATAGTCGTTAAACAAAAACCACTTCCCAAGCGCTAGCTTCCATCATTGCGCATATATAAGGCATGGTAAGGTATACGGTAGGGTACGGTAAGGTACGTATGTTTAGGTCGACGAAGAGGAAATACAATCCCTCTATAGCAGGCCTGAGAGGCAGCCATGGATATAAAGTGTCAGTGACTTCATTTCTTGTCAGCTTCAGCATATAAGGGTGGGTGGCCAGCCATCTCCAAGACAGGATCTCAAACAATCCTGAACCTCCCCTGGAGAGAATAGACACAGCAGCAAGAACAGTCATTTTATGTCGAAAAGTAAATGCAAATGTTTCCGATTTTCTATACATAGACCAGGTGGCCTCCACCTTCCTGATTTTTCAATGATCTTATCTGGTGAGATCCTCAGCCACCGTCCCGTTTGAATGTGTTCCACGCCCTTTAAGAACCCCGTGCATGAAAGAAGGTGCAGTGATGGGGGTCGCTGAGAGCGTAGAGTTCAGTTTGAGTCAAACACAAAGTTATGTCCCAAACCGTGACCACCCACAAGTTAACTTCTTTTTTATGAATCCAGTCACTGAGGCTGGCCATGCGATGCTAAACAGAGTAGTAGTAGTGCCCGTAGAAGTGGTAGTAGTAGTAGTAGTAGTAGTAAAACATAATAATAATGGGAAGATACACGCGGATGTTGCTGCCATCCATTTGTGATCTGTTAACAGAGAAAATAATGGTAATAGTAATAATATTTAGGCCTGGCAAAACTTGGTTTATGTGCGAGCGTGTGTGTCTGTGAGTATGTGTTTGTGTGTTACTGTGTGTCTGTGTGTGTTTATGTCCGTGTGTGTGTGTCTCTCTCTGTGACTGTGTGTCTCTGTGTTTGTGTCCGTGTGTGTCTGTGTGTGTCGATGGGCGTCGTCGCACATCTGGTGAGCATGCAGGGTGTTGCTGCGTGGCGCCCCCTATGGCGCCTGCGGCTGAGCAACATCGGCCTCAGCCGCCGCAGGGTCCTCTACCTGGGGGTGGTTGCCTGAGAAAGACCCATCGTCATCGCATCCTCCTCCTCGCACCACTCTTCCTCGTCCCACCCCTATATTCCCTCCTCCTCCTTCTCGTTTTTACTTATACCCCTCCTTTTCTTCTTACTGCACGTCTTCCTCTGTCTCTCCCACCTCCTCTTTCATTTCGTCCTCCTCTTCTACTTCCTCCTACTTTCCTGCTTCTCTTGCTCCTATTCCCTTCCCACTCCCATCCTCCTCCTCCTCCTCCTCTACCTCCTCCTCCCATACCTCCCTCGGAGTCCCTCCTCCTCGTGGCGCTCTCTTTCGACTGGCCGCATCAGTTGGGTTACAATCTGCTCCGGAGGCAGAGGTGCCCATGGGTCTCTGGGACGGGGGAAGGGCATGAGCTGCTGTCATCCAGTTCTGATCAGGGCACTGACGGCCACGGTCGAGTGAGGCAGTGGGAGCGCCAGTCTCTTCGTCTGCCTAGGCATCATATGGACTTCTTTCTATGAGCATATATACTGGAAACTCGCAGGCATGACACGTTCGCAGACTCGCAGTCAACATCTCTCCGTCTGTTAGCTGAAAACTCATCATCATCATCATCATCATCATCATCATCATCATCATCATCATCATCATCATCATCATCATCATCATCATCATCATCATCATCATCATCATCATCATCATCATCATTAGTTCCTGACGCCAGCCTTTTGCCGGCGATGGGTGTGAATAAATGATCTGTTTCGTCCTCGGTCATTTGTCCCGTCCTTGGTCATTTTGTCAAGTCCATTATTATTATTATTATTATTATTATTATTATTATTATTATTATTATTATTATTATTATTATTATTATTATTATTATTATTATTATTATTATTATTATTATCCCAAGTAGTATTTGACAGATTGCCACTCGTATTGACAAACTGCCGTTGAGGTTCCTGTTAAAACCAATGTACATATCGCGTTATTATTATGAAGATGTTGATTACGAGGACGACGATGATGATGAAGACGACGACGATGACGACGACAACTCCAACCAATACCTTTATCGTCGTTTAATTACACATTGTTATCTATGAACTGTATATAATGTGTCTTATGTACAATCGATTTGGGAGCAACATTGATTAGGCCTACTCTATGACTTATCCTCATCATCGTTGCCATCAATCGATGGCAACGATGATGAGGATAATCGTAATCGTAATCGTAATCTCCAAACTTCTAAAGCGCCACTCGAAAGCCAAGCGCAGGGCACCAGCTTATTCACGAGCGCTGCGTCTAGTCAAAAGGGTTATCCGATAGAGTAGTCCGAAGGAGGTCCGAGTCCGGTTTCCAGAGGATCAGAGGGGTCAGAGTAGCTGCTAAGGTGGGTGTCGTTTACGTCGAGAGTTGGAAGGTAGATGATCGGTTGAGTCGGGGTAAGACTTCTTGAAGAGGAGAGACTTTAGTTTCGAGTGGAAAGCCTTGGCAGTGATGGATAGAGGAGCCTGATGCGGATGATGGTGGGTGATTGGGGATGATGGTGGAGGAACCGAAAAAGTGCGGAATTCAGGAGGTAGGTCGTTCCAGAGACGTGGTGCAGTGTTGGATATTGTTGGATATATACTCTAGGATAAGTCATAGAGTAGGCCTAATAGTACCTTTCTATCGTCGATACATCCATTGCCTTTTCCTAAGGCGTCCATAACCTGAGAAGGGGGTCTTGGAAGGGGAGGGGCATCGATGAAGGGGCGGGGTGTTTAGAGAAGCGTTTCTCATCGACTCGATAGTCGCGCATGCGCAGACGGCGCCAAGATGAGTCGGATGGGCGGAGGAGGATGATTGAAAGAGGCTCATCATTGGAAGCAGGCTGGAAGGATGAAAGGGAAGAGCGGGGGAAGGGAGGGAAAGAGGAAGGCAGGGAGGCAGAGATATAGACCGGCGGTTGCGCATCTTCAAGTATCGCAAGTTTCAGCAACTGCTGCTCTCTGGATTTACACGTGATGTCATAAATACTGGAACCGTTTCATCTCCAGTCGAAGCTAAACTGACTGAATCGGAAACTGCTACCTTAGGACTGTCTTTCGTCAGATACTGATACGTTGATTTTAGCTAGTATTTATGCGTTTAGTGTTTTAGTGACGACGCTTCGATAGCACACAGTCTTCATCATCATCAGTTCCTGGCGCCAGTTGGGTACGAATAAATGATCTCCATATATTGTCATCGGTCATTTTTAAAGTCGACTGCTCTCCTTAGTGTTAGTCCAAGTGATGCTATGTCCTCATTTATGTTGTCTGTCCAGCGTAGTCTTAGTCTGCCTTTGTTTCTTTTTCCTTCGAATCTTGCATTGTGTGGGATTCGGGCAACAAGCATTGTCTCTACTGTTTCTACATGCCCGAACCAGGTAGGTCAAGAGTATCAGTCAGCGAGGCAAGAGCTACGTCAGGGAGATCAGCTTAAGCTATGGCGCTATATAAACTCGTCAGCAAGATCGAGATATTGTTTGGTTGGTTTTGGATTTCTTTCAGTCGCTTTGTCAGGTTTTGTCAGATTTTTTAGACGTGTTTGGTCAGTCAGTCTTTTGTTTGTATGTATGGCTGTCCGTCTGTCTGTCTCTGTCTGTGTCTGTTTCTATCTCATTGTTTTCGTTTGTGCTTATTGCTTTCTCTGTTGTTTGTGCGCTTTTTCTGTCTGTCTTTCTATCAGTCTGACAGCGTTAATGTTTCTTTGATTATTTATCTTTTTCTGTTTGTCTGTCTCTTTCTTTGTCTGTGTCTATTTGTCTGTTTCTCAGTCTTTGTTTTGTCATTCTTATTTAATTGAAATCGATAGAGTGACGAGGATTGCCGAGGATTAAATAGACGATTATGTTGGAACTGTTAGGTCCCTGGGAGTTCCACATCGATTGAAATGTATCCCTGTGTAAACTGATTTTCAAATGTAGAATACCGCGACGACAGGCAGATGTTTGTGAAGCTCTGCTATGATCCGTTAGAGCGATCATCTAATTGCAATTAGCAACTTCTATTGCGCCGGTGTCTAATGCACAAAACATCATCCTATATATGGTGCACCTAAACCAAACCGTAATCAGGCAATAATTCAATATTCAGAAAACAAGTTCGCAATAATTATAAGCAATTCGAAAGGTATGGCCTACGTCTTAAGTAGAGAATGACCCCTATGACCTGATATCAGACTAAGATCGACTAAGTGCAAGAAACAAGGCCTCCTTGTCTTGGCCATACGATTGCCTGAGCGCATGGGGTCAGTGACCTATAGTCTCCTGGCGTGGCTTTATAGTGCTGAGAAACTTCGGTGATTTACATTACATTACGTTTTCTCTGGTTATGACAGGAACTAGATCTGTTTTCCGTTTTTGTGGAACTAAATTGCGGAACTTAGCTCTGCTGGTCCAATCTTTTTGTTCAGTTATGAATGTAGGCCTAGAGCTCTACTGTTTAACGACGCTGTGTCGTAAGTATACCAAAGATTATTAACGTCGCACTCCACTTTTCTCCTGACTTGGGACTGGCACTATCGGAGCACGTTCAGTTTTGTTGAGTTATGATGATGACAATTCAATAGTAATAATGATGGCTGGGCGCTGCACGTGTGTATGTGTGTGTGTGTGTGTGTGTGTGTGCAATTGTGTATGTGTGTATGTGTGCATGTATGTGTGATTTGTCTATGTATTTATGTACGTTTTTATGTATGTATGTGTGCTGTGTGTGTATATGTATGCATGCATATGTTTATGTATGTCTGCATGTATACCGAAATGACAGATTCAAGAGACTCAGCGAAATGAACAGAATGCAGAAGAGAGAAAGAGAGAGAGAGAGAGAGAGAGAGAGAGAGAGAGAGAGAGAGAGAGAGACAGACAGACAGACAGACAGACAGACAGACAGACAGACAGACAGAGACAGACAGACAGACACGGACAGACACAGACACAGACAGACAGACAGACAGACGACCTAGTTGAATACAGGTACGTAAGCAGAATAAAATTTTAAGTACTGTTGTTGGTTTCAATAATAATAGCATACACTATAAACCAATAGCTCCGGGTTGAAACAGGTCCTTTGCTGAATAGGAAGCCAGTGCAAAGACATAAGAACAGGGACGGTAAACGCTTTTATTGCAGTACAGCTAGCTAAATAACATCGTGGACGATTGAGGAAGTGAAGGAGGAAGAGCAGGAGTGAGGATGACGTGTGTAGCAAGTCTGAGTCGAGCAACCGGAAGCACGTGTTCTGTTTGCCGGAAACACGTGACCGACAGGTGCTGACTGGCGACGTCATGTTCTAGATTGGTGGCAACGGTGATGATACCTATAGCCCAACAGCCGCCCAAGCAATGGAGGCCGCCATGTACATGGGGAATGGGGGTTGGGGGTCAGACGCATAACTCAACCCAGAGCAATTCCATTTGGTAGGACGTGACGACTGATGCTGATTCGAACCAAGAAATCCGTATTATTCTCAGCGAATGTATTCGGCGCAGGATGCGTCATGACATGACACGAGCCGCACCACATGAATGACCGTCTTACAGTCTGTCCGTCTTACAGTCTGTCTTACAGTCTGTCTGTCTGTCTGTCTGTCTGTCTGTCTGTATGTATGTCTGTATGTATGTCTGTCTGTCTGTCTGTCTTACAGTCTGTCTGTCTGTCTGTATGTATGTATGTCTGTCTGTCTGTATGTATGTATGTATGTCTGTCTGTCCATCTATCTATATTATATCAATAAGCCGACATAGACATGTGTTGTATATATATCGCACATTGTGTTATATATGTTAGTATGTAAGCATGGACGTGCGTATGCATTCATGTATGTATGTATGTATATATACGTGTATGCATGCATGTATGACTATGCATGTATGCGTGCATGAGATGAGCAACGTCGTTTGATCTCAGCTGTAAATAATTATTTGGGTGTTACATTCGGCAGCCGACAGAAGGGGAAAGCGACTGGCCACCCACATTCATGTGCCGAGGCTGAGAAAAATAAAGGTGTTAACATCTAATAGCCATGGCCAATTTTAGCAACGCATAAGACTAACAGGCAGGGCACGACTGTCTTTACTCCAGCTGTCAGTCATCGTATTCACTCACCTGTCTTACGGCATGCAGTGCTGAATACCGTGACGAAAGTCTACAGGGGTGGATGTCATGAAAGCGGCTACGAATTAAACCCGATCAAAACAATAATATAATTAATTAATTATATGGATCGGAAATCGACAATTGCGGTCTCAGATTGACGAAGAGGTTTTCCTGTCGACAGTCTCGAATTGGGTCTGACAACACCTTGTCCGTGATCCAGTGCATATTTTAACTGTATAACTACTGAGACAATGTTCCAGTAGTTTTAGGATTTGCCCCAGTAGTTTTGGTGATTTCCTTGGTAATACTCTACTTTCAATGTTAGTTTCCAATGACATTGAAAGTAGTGTAGCAGACTGTCCCAGTAGTGTAGCAGACTGTCCCAGTAGTCCAAATCCGTTAAAATATGCACTGCCGTGACCTGGTAGACCTCGCCGACAGAGAGAATCTGATATCCATGGCTGATGACGTGAACTCGAAGTTCAGGTCATGCTTCAACCACCTTCACAGATTCGGTCCGACTGTAACATGACCTATCCGATATCCGATATAACATCCAACTATTACCTATCTTAACCTATCCTATCCTTTTCTTGTGTAATATATCCTACCCAGTCCTATATCCAATTGTAACATCAATCTATCAAATGTGTTTATTGGCACCATAGAAAGTTAGAACGTAACGTAACATGACCTATCCTATCCGATATAACATCCAACTATTACCTATCTTAACCTATCCTATCCTTTTGCTGTGTAATATATCCCACCCAATCCTATATCCAATTGTAATGTGACCTATCCTAGTCCTACAAGATATTAGCCTATCCTTTCCTATCATATCATGTTCCAGTATGACTTATCGGATCCTATTCTGCTTGAACTCCGTGTCTGATTGCCTGCCTGATGTTTGGATTGACCGATGCATTGAATGATTGACTAATTGATTGATTGATTGACTGACTGATTGATTGATTGATTGACTGATTGATTGATTGATTGATTTATTTATTGACTGACTGACTGATTGATTGACCAATGCATTGACTAATTGATTGATTGATTGATTGATTGGTTGATTGATTGATTGATTAGCGATGATGGATGACTCCTGGTCGTGTCCTCCTCCGTCGTCTGACCTCACCCGACTGGGGGAACTGGAGCACCGGATGTGGCCGACCAGCCGGACCTCCGTCGGTCCTCTGCTCAACACCGGCGACACCACCAACCACGACGACTGCGACGAAGGTGGCAGCGGTGGAGACGAAGGAGACGGTGATGGAGAAGGGTCAACGAGTACAACCACGGAGGACCGGAAGGGCAAGAAACGCCGCAACCGAACGACCTTCACGAACTTCCAGCTGGAGGAGATGGAAAAGGTCTTCCAGAGAACGCATTATCCAGACGTCGCCGCGAGGGAACAGCTCGCCTCCAAGTGCGGCCTCACCGACGTCAGAGTTCAAGTGAGTACAACACTTAACGAGGCTGTTCGTCTGGTAAGACGAAGATCTGGGTAAATCGATATCATCTGACCCAATTCAACGTGATTAGGCCTACAACGGATCTGATGCGATGTATGATCATGATTTGATCGGATCTGAATCAGATCCGATTGAATCACATTGCATCAGATCAGGTCATCTGATAATAATCGACGTGGTTCGATCTGACTTGAATGGATCGAATGTGATTCAATCTCATTTCAATGGAGCGCCTCCGTTGAGTCCCTCTTGAAGTGGTGATATATAAATTTGCAATTACCATTATCATTGGATCTTCACCTTCCTTCACATTGTAATATAAACGATCCTATCTCTTACATTATGCTTCACATCTAACGAATGACACCCAAAGATTAGTATTACAATGTATTTCGCCGAAACTTCATTTTAAACTGTATATTACCCTATGTTCGTCCAGCACACAAATGCATTGTATACTAAATCGTATCGCTAACCAAACGATCTGAGCCTCTGAGTAGTTAACTTGAATGGGCGCTATATAAATTACATAGATAGATGGGTTATCTCCGTCGTATTCTGGCCCAGTTATCCAGTGGCGTAACTAGGACTTTTCGTTTGGGGGGGCTTTAAGCCTAGAACATGGCGAATGCGGTAGGCTGTAGCCCGAGCCTATAGTGAAGCCTGGCGGTTTGATTTATTTGGGGGCTTCAGCTTCGTTTGGGGGGCTTAAGCCCCCCCCACCAAGCCCAACGCTAGTTACGTCCCTGCAGTTATCTACATTGGTAAGAGCGTATACGCTGCGTCTTATACGCCTCTGTGTTAGAGAGCGTGCGGATCGCGGTTTGCTTCCCGATGCCGGCTTATTTAGGAGCCTTAGATTTCTGGCTAGCACGATCCGTGCACGGGAACCTTAAAAGGTCCATTCTTAAGGTCAGCGGTGGTGAAGGATCTCACCCGATCAATTCACTCAAAAATTAGCAGGATCGAGGCCATGCATATACGGTTGCTATAGAAAAACGAAAAACGCAAACATTTACATTTAGGCCTACATTTATACGCAAACGGCAGCACCGTCAAAGGTCTACAATTCTCAGCTTAAATTTATGACTTCTGACACATCATGTGTACTTTATGTAACAAAAACAATTTCTTTTTCTCTGCTATAGGTTTGGTTTCAGAACCGTCGTGCCAAATGGCGCAAGCGCCAACGCTACGATCCCATCTCAGCCGTGCGACATCTGGCACCGGAACCGGAAATCATGACCCCGTCGACCTCTCTCTGTCTTTCCGGTGTTCCGCGTCCCGCCGAAATCCAGCGGTGTGCGCCACCCGCCTCCTCGGCCTCGGCCGATGCCTACAACAGTCACTACTGGTCTGGCCCTGTCGACGCCAGCGCCACCTACCCGTACGCTTCCGTACTTGCCAGTTCCTACTCCGCACAGCAGGTGTCGCCCCTCGTCGGACTCGCCCGTCATGTGTCGCCTCCTGGCGGCGGCGGGGCCGCTTCCGCAGAGGACACGTACATCGCCTACGCTGCGGCTGCGGCTGCCTCCGGTCTCGGAGTGGGATATGAGCCTTCAACGGCGACGCTAGGGGCCCTGAACGGCTCGGAGCGACTGAACTCGAGCATAGCTAATCTGCGAATGAAGGCAATGGAACACAGCCGAGCCGTGCTCGACGTACATGGCATTTCGATGTAGGGGAAGCTTTTTTCCTAGCGACACCATCCTGTAACAATGCGCGCTAACTACATTTTCATACAACGGATCGGACCTAGTTACTGTTTCGTACGACACCCACAAAGATATCATTCGGATTTATGCGGAGTCGTTTGACCTTTTGCTATTATACGTTATGTCTTTATCAAACTAAGCGACCTTGCAGATATAACTATTACATATTATAATAAAATACATAATATTGTTACGATAAGCCTCAGACTCGCGTCACCATAACGAGGATGGTTTCCTGCGTTTGTGGGTCACCTAGACAACGATTGCCTGTAAAATACTTTTAAAATACTATTCCGTGATTGGTTGGTAAAACAATGCGTTGCTATGGTTTTTGCCTCAACGCCGGCATTACCCGGTGTTCCAGCCCTGACTCAATTCTTCTTTACGATTGCGTTAATAGATCTTTCCGGTTCACGCAACTACATTGATAGGACACTCTTGGGTTATCTAGTAATTCAGATCGGTGCTGGCCTACATGGGCTGATATATTTCGGTGAAATTGTGGAGTTAATTTATAGCTGGGTGACTTTCAAGACTGGGCTAATTATATACAAGACTCTACAAGTCACTCAACCTTATTAGGCTTATTTTCAGTCTGATGACTCCAAAGACCTCTTCTACTCAGCTTGACTATTCTGACTTTTCCGATCAGATTCTATTCCGTAGACAAAAACAGATCTCCACAGGCGCACCTTTTCTGTTCTGGTCTGCTCTTGAACTCTCTTCCGGCAAACGGCCTACACCTGTGCAAAGTCTGATCTGGCCTTCAGATCGCGACTAAAACTCATCTTTCCTGGACTCACTTCCTCTGTATACGCTGTTTCCGTGTTTAGACGGATTCCCTTCTTGGCTTTCAACTAGAATTATCATTATGACAGTAGCGCTATAGAAGCTTGTTGATTATTTTATTGGTAATAACGCTATTATTGTGTCATCATTATTACTGTGACGCCATAGAAGTTCTTAGACTATTATTTTATTAGTAGTAACGGCATTGTTACGTCATCATTGTGACTCTGATGCCATAAAAGTTCTTAGAATATTATTTTATTAGCAGTAACGCCATTATTACGTCATCATTATGACTGTGACGCCACACAAGGTTTTAGATTATTTTTATTAGTCAAGTAGCAAAGCCATTGTTACGTCATCTTCGCACAGGAAGCGCCTCTGGTTAAGTTGTACTATGAGAGGCGCTTTATATATCCGTAAATAGAATAGAATAGAATAGAATAATGACTGTAGAACTATAGAAGTTCATAGATTATTTTATTATTAGTAACGCCATTGTTACGTCATCATTGTGACTGTGATGCCATAAAAGTTCTTAGAAATTTTTTTAGCAGTAACGCCATTATTACGTCATCATTATGACTGTGACGCCATACAAGGTTTTAGATTATTTTTATTAGTCAAGTAGCAAAGCCATTGTTACGTCATCATAATGACTGTGGAACTATAGAAGTTCTTAGATTATTTTATTATTAGTAAGTAGTAACGCCATGGATGGAATGGATCCACAGTTTAACGGCAGCTTATGACAACATAGGCCGTTGCCGCTGACAAAGATTATTTTTTGGCATATTACAACTCGTTAGTAACGCCATTGTTACCGTACGTCATCATTATGACTGTGACGCCATATGAGGTTTAAGATTATTTTTATTAGTAGTAAAGACATTGCTACGTCATCATTATGACTGTGACGCCATAGGCGTTGCTACATGGAGGCACAAAGAGGCAGTTGCCTCCTCTTGCTTTTTATATATACTGGAACTTCGATTGACTAATGACCCCAATGACCAGGATTTTGCCAATGGTCTGTGAAGTTGCCTCCTCTTGAATTTAAGTCTCGCTACGTCCCTGTGTGACGCCATATGAGGTTTTAGATTATTTTTATTAGTAGTAACGCCATTGTTACGTCATCATAATGACTGTTGAACTATTGAAGGTCTTAGATAATTATTTTATTATTAGTAACGCCATTATTACGTCATCGTCAGTTAGCCGATTGTGCACGCTTACACGGTTTGCGCTTCGGCGTGTCTATATCGACATCCGGTATGTTTCCCGGTTTAGACCGGTTTGATAAGGCCTATAATACAGGCTTCTACACGGTGATTCAATAAAAAGTAAGCCAAACTTTATAAACAATTATTAAAGCTTGAACTATATTTTATTAATAATATTTTAATAATAAAAACATGCACACACTTACTTTTCATTTTAATGACTTCTGGTTTTTATTTCCTACTCAAAAAGCAGATGATAATACAATTAAAAACATAAACAAGAAACTAGCAATTTCCGAAAAAAGCCTTTTAGTATGGAAGATTTACACATGATAAAAGGTTTGAGGGAATCCAAGAATTACAGCAGCCGTCAATTTCTACAAGAGTCTCTAGAAAAACACTGGACCAGAAGCGGATTAGATAAATTGCTTCGAAAAATTAGCGGAACAGGGTCAGTCGACCGCGTCATTGGTAGTGGCAGACGAAGGTCATCGCGCACTGAAGAAAACGTTGCCCAATGGCGCCAGCGCCTCCAGGCTTACGTGCAAGCAGAAGGAGGACATTTTGAACATCTTCTTTAATTAAATGATTAAACCATACTACTGAGAGTTTCTTCACAAAAAAATTTAATACTGTTTTCATGTTAGAAGTACTTATATCAAATACAAAGTTTGGCTTACTTTTTATTGAATCACCGTGTATATGGTCTATTTAGTTTTTGATTTAATTTAGTATCGGCTTTCTTCTGGACAGTGGACACTCTTTACTCGTGAAGTTTTAGAACGATTTGATACTTTAACGTTGTTTACTGGCCAAGGCCATGCAAAACCTTACAGTGGCTGGTCCAACTTTCAGTTGGGGTGGGTTGCCAGGCACTCTACAACGAGACTGGTTTCTTTGCCTCTATACCGAAAGCGCTTGGAAACCGTTCTGCTCTATTATGGTTTTATATCGTTAGGTCTGATGAAGCCCTCTCTGACGTATGCCTAGGCGCTATATAAATCTGCGATTACAATTACAAATTACAATTTAACAAAGGATGCCATCTTCTGAAGTCAGTTATTTAAGCGACATGGGTGATCCGTTAGACAGAGAGGTCGCATAGTTTTAAGCTCTCGTAAATCACAACACACTTCAGCCACATAATACACCGTGATTCAATGAAAAGTAAGCCAAACTTTGTATTTCATATAAGTACTTCTAACATGAAAACAATATTTAACAATATTTAATATTTTTGTGAAGAAACTCTCAGTAGTATGGTTTGATTGTCTAATTAAAGAAGATGTTCAAAATGTCCTCCTTTTGCTTGCACGCAAGCCTGGAGGCGCTGGCGCCATTGGGCAACAGCATCGTCGACAAGGGCAACGTTTTCTTCAGTGCGCGCTGACCTTCGTCTGCCACTACCAATGACGCGGTCGAATGACCCTGTTATGCTAATTTTTCGAAGCAAGTTATCTAATCCTCTTCTGGTCCAATGTTTTTTCTGGAAACTCTGGTAGAAATTGACGGCTGCTGTAATTCTGGGATTCCTCAAACCTTTTATTATGTGTAAATCTTCTTTACTAAAGGCATTTTTTTGGGAAATTGCTAGTTTCTTGTTTATGTTTTCTATCGTATTATCGTCTGCTTTTTTGACTAGGAAATATAAACCGGAAATCATTAAAATAAAAAAGTAAGTCTGTGCATATTTTTATTTTGAAAATATTATTAATTGAATATAGTTCAAGTTTTAATATTTGTTTATAAAGTTTGGCTTACTTTTTATTGAATCACCGTGTATATTTGCTTCAGCCTAATAGCCAGCTGCTGTATTGCAAAATGGCACAGGCATGAAAGAAATGACTTACTCTCGAGTCTTGGTGGGGGTAAAGCACAGTGACGTAGAGCTATGTATATAGGCCTATACGTCTGTCAGCTTGTCTGTACATGATTGTGTTAGTCTACCCGTAGTCAGCTTAGCGCACGTTGACAAACGAAGACTCCATGAAATTACTTAATTCAAGTTAATTGTGATCAAATAGGCCTAAATAATACTCGTACATAACGTTACTTAGCTTCAACACATCTTAGCATAGCGTAAATTAATATAAAGTACCTGGTGCTGCTGCGAATTGAATTCCATTGCATTTTGACATTTCACTGTCGAGCTACAAATAAATGGTTGGGTTAAGGTACCTAATGCAGTATGGGAATTGTGAAAAAAATAACGGGGGCGGGGGGTTAGACGTTGATTTATGTGCAGTTTGGGTGTGAAATGTAGACTTTACTATGGGAGCCTAAGAAAGACTAGGGGGTTGAACCCCCCAACAATTCTCACCCTGACCTAATGTGCCCATTTGATGTCGGGTGTCCACGCCATTTAGTTGGCCCCAAGCAGGCCTGGGTTAGGGTTTCCCATAGGGAATAGAACTTGAGAAGCAAACAAATTCGCGATAACACTGTTAATGGACAATAAAGTAGGTCCTACGGTATATATGAAAGCTGAAGTGAAAGCAAGTGGCAACAATTGTCTTGAAGTGGGCAAAAATTATCGAATGGGCCCTTCACAGAAATCAAGTGAGAAAGAGCAAAAAGTCAAGCAAAAATCCAGGGAAACCTATTAGGCAAGTCTTAAGAAATTGTTTGGTCGTGAAAGTAGGCCTAGTCAAATATGTCCTAAAAATTCGCATTGTCAGGCTACTTGATTTGCAAGAGAATGCATGATGCATAAAACTGGATCTTAACTCAGGAACCAATTGTTTTCTATTAAGTGCCGGTCAGTAGCCGAAGTTTCTCACGAGTTAGCTTGTTGCGGGCTAAAGTAATGCTGAGCCAACGATCGCGATTGCTTTTGTATTGCAAGGAAGTGAGAAGACCGTCTGAGGCAACCTGGTATAGGCTATACTACTTGATGGTCCAGAATGCAAAACTTGGCTGCATGATCGCACTCGTTCCCCATCAGCTAAAAAATAACAGACGCTACGGAGAAGTTTTTCTGCCCCGAAGAACACTAGAAACTTGTTCTTTCTTGCAATTAGAACGTAAATCGAGTCGACGGAGTGCCGCGCACAGTGCAGATGTTTGCTTTGAATCGGAATGCTATTAAAACCGTGTAAATGGCCAATTATCGCTCAACGCCCGAGCAGACGACCACATGGCCGCCATATTTGTTTTTGCACCTGACGTTATCTCGCAGTCGTCTTGAGAGTCCATTTATTTAGCCAGGCTGCGAAGGGAAACAGGGAAAGAGGCAGCGAGGGAAGGAAAACGAGGGGCGCAGGGAGGGAAGGACTGTTGGTCGCCACGTGTGTGGACCATATGTTCGTAGGGGCGAAACCAGATATACTCGGTCGTGTACTAAGATAAACTCGGCTGATTATTAAGCGGGGCTGGGGGCTGCTTGGGGCGAGCAAGTTATCACGATGCACGAAAATTGAAGCGGGTGAGACACAGAGTAATGCGAGGGGCCTTAAGTGCGAGTGATCCGGTGCAGGAATTCAAGTGCCGTGGTCACAGAGTGCAACTCCGAGTGTGCCGGGACTGACCTGCGTCTGATCCTCCTATATAGTTCTCTATCGCAAAGTCAAGGTTGTGCTAATGCAGTTTTTGTTCAGCTGAGGTTCGAAGCGTTCATGGACAAAGGGACAAACTGATACCATACTCTGCATCCTCTAAAATGTTTACTGTGAAAAAGACAGAAAATTAGATGCCTCGAGGACAGTGTATAGTCTCGATGGCAAACTTCAGATAAAGGTAGACGAGTCGGCGGGTTATCAGGTGCAAGAAAGATAGGCCGACTTCCACATCTTCATGCATCATGTACACACACTTAAGAAATTCATTCGTTCAGTGTCTTTGTGATAGGACCTACACAAGCGCAGATCCAGGGGGCAATCCGCCAATGCCCTCCATCTGTAATGGCTTGAGGCGAAGCCATCGGAGCATTAAAAGGTCATAAGGTCATAAATATTGGAAAATTAGCTCACAAATGATCATGAAAATTAGTAAAAGCTTCACACAGACAGGTAGTTAATTTATTTGCTTAATGAACCAACAGCAGTGGTTTAAAACCACCGAAGTTACGTATTTTCTTCAAGGAAGTGGGAGGGTAAGTAACAAGGAAGTTTCTTGGTAGGCCTACTTCCCTCCATTTTTACAAACGTTTGGGTATACAGCAGCAACGTGGCTATTGAGGACTTCCTTTGATATAATTTATATAGCGCCGGTGTTGGCCTGACACGGCTTTTGCATGGCGCTGAGAAATTTCGGAGATTTACGATACATTTACTGCAGTCATCATCATAATTTAGGTAATCTGTTACAATTGCAATAATTGCACAGGGATCTGCAGGCCTACTCAGGAGTATTTCCTTTGTTTTTCCTCATTTCCTTCCCTCCTCGTTAACTCCGTCACTGTTTGCACTCTGACAGTGTCAGTCCCAAGCCTGGATAAAGGAGGAGGGCGACGCTAGTGATCTTTGTTATCACACAGTGTCGTTAAACTGAAACTACTACTACTTCCCTCCTCGTCTCCTTTCTCCACTCTTCCTTTTCTCATTCTTTCATCCGTCTGTCCTTCCCTATCTCTTTCGTGTTCATCATAGTTAAAAGCATCGATGACGTCACTGAGTTTATACTCCGCGTCAACAATGATCCCGCTGGGCGGCCATTTGAAACCCTCTTTGAAAGGCGACACCGCGTCGAAACGACACCCACTCCGTCTATTTACCCTGCTTTCGACGCAGCCCCACGCCCATTCGATACGCTAATTTGGGTTAAATTAATTGGGGGTATTCGATCCGGAGAAAGAGACGCCCGCAGAGTCAGGTGGAAGAGTCCTGCTTGGTTTAAACCGTAAACATAGTCAACGTTTTACTTCATGTGACAGTTCCTGTCAGAGTTTTAAAATTGTCACACTCCAGTTGTGATCGAGAAAAATGGCTTGCGGTGGTAGACTGGGTTGCCAGCTTCTGATGAATGGATTCATGGACACTTCCCATCCACAAGTCCCACAGCAGTTTAATACTCACACTTCGGTCAACTACTTAGGCCTACTTTTCCACTCTTCTTCCCAGCAAATCTCGGAGGCTGAGATATTGCAGGAAAAAATTAAGCACACAATATTGTACCTTTAGGGTCAAAACTGAGAGACCAAACACATATTTGAACCCACTTTCGAGTGGGAGACTCTGCCACCTGCATGGTTATGCCCTAGTTTGAAACCGGGTTTAACATGGCGTACCTAACGCTACAGAATTTGGTCAGAGTGAAATATTATTGTAGTCCATGTCTTTTTCTTTCATTTGGACAGGGAAGTCTTTTGAGAGGTTAGAAATATCAAACAGATCTCGCTACATATCTAATAAACACATTTGATCATTTCTTTGATGCCATTATGTTCTTTGATTAATATATTTCTCATGTATACAAAAGTTTAAAAGTCACAGTTGACTGGCTGCACGGTCTCCTCTTAGTTTCCACACGATTGTACAGATGCAACATATTAAATGTAACTGAACATTTTACAGAGCCTTCTAAACACCTCTCTAGTTTCGACAAACTTCAGAGAAATGGTGGAATTCCTTACGACCCCACAGACTGGGTGCAATTTGAGGGGTAGGGATGAACTTTCACATTGGTTCAGGAAAACCTCCCACCAAAGATACATTTCCCCATACAGTTTGCTCCTGCTCCAGTCTCTTCAGCCCCACCTATAAAAAAAAGTTAAAATACATTTCCCCACACATATTGCTCCAAACCGTATGCATTTCCCCACTGATTAATATTATCACCCACTGACTATACATTTTCACTACACATTTTGCACCAGCCCATACGTCTCTACCCCACTGCGGCCAACCACATCACACCCTGCCTGCTACCAAGGTCAAAGTTAGGAAAGATTAACCTCGGAGGTCAACTGAGTGTTGTCAGCTGATGAGACAGACGTGAGGTCATGTAAAGTGAGTTGGAAGGTATGGCTATTCGCAGGACTAACTCATCCAGACGTAGAAGTAGATCTTCTGCCAGATTGGAAGATATTCGAGCAACGGACCTGTAACGAAACACAAACAAAAGCTCAACTAAACTACGGCCACAATAATGGCGACAATTTCAAGGGCGCCCTAACACAGCACTTGCCGTTACAAGGACGCCTTAAAAAACGTAACACAGTCAGTCAGAGATAACCCTCAGAGACGATATATATATATATATATATATATATATATATATATATATATATATATATATATATATGGACACATTAAAACATGCACACCCAGTTATTTACACACAAAATAAATACATTTCACATACCAAGGTACACACACAGATATACATATACAGATGTAGACTCACATGCATATACAAATAAAGAAACATATCTACAGTCCTATCAGCAACCAGATAATCCAGTGCTATCCTAATACATAATAAATCCTTTCGAACGAAGCTATATATTCTGGTAAAATAAGGAATGACTTATTAATATTGGTAAGGTAAAACGGATGTCAAACGCTAAGATGTTGCTAAACGCTGGAAACTATTAGGCACATATAGAGCCTTGAATAACAGACCCTTAAGTAGCTCTCGAGTCGCAGGCACGAGTATGATGTGTTAGTGTAGCTGAATAGAGCACAAATCTCGAAAAATGTCTCTCCTGGCCAGTGGCGTATAAACGAAGGGTTTCAGCGCCCAGGGGCAAGAGTTGATGACTGCGCCCTTTTTAATTTTCTTGTTGACTTTTAATCGTTCTTGTCATAGTACTGTGTACTACTGAAAGCTAATTTTTGAGCCCCTTCCTGGCGGGCAGGTATGAAAGCCAGAGAAATCGTGAGTTTTGACTACTGAGGCGTCTCTTAAAGGACCAAAACGAGCGAGTATCGGATTCGGACGTACATTGATGGCCGGTTCCATTACTTGAGGCAACAACATCGAATGCACGAGATCCCATACATATAAAGATACATACATTGCTGTATGCATACACATATATGCAAACGCATATACACATATTCGGCCAGAGGCTCAAAATCATCCATCGGTTAGTAGCTCCTTCTAAGTACCTCTGAAAGCCACTCCCCGTCTGTGTAAGTACCTCTGAAAGTCACTCCCCGTCTGTGTAAGTACCTCTGAACCTCTGAAAGCCACTCCCATCGAACTAATGACGGAGTTCGTTAAGGTTGAAAACTGCATCCATAAGAACGGTATTGCTACGTTGTGAATCCTGCTGAGGAGTTAATTGAAGTGCCGCTACATAAATCTAAGTCTAAATGCACCCACGTACGAAGGTTCCATTTCAAACTGAACCTCTCCGCCTTTTTCTCTTTCACGTCATCCTATTCCTCATCGTCTTCCTCTTTTACCTCCTCCTCCTATTCCTATTCCTTGTCCTTCATCTCCTCCACTTTCTCTCCCTTCTCCCTGTGCTTCTGTCGCCTCTTCCTCCTTCCCTTTCTCCTCCCCCTCCTCTTGTTACTCCAACTTCCTTCTTCTCTCCCCTCCTACTCTCCACCAGCAGCTGAAGGAACTTGGCGATGTTTACAACAGCGTAATGCAAAAGCAGCAGCAGCGGCGGCAGCTGCCCTGTGTGCCACAAGCACTGCTCCACTTCAAAGACACCGACTACACTTCAAATAGATGCCGACTTGCTGGGGATTGATGGACGATGTGCTCTTCATCTTCTCTCACAACTGCCGACGGGGAAAGCGACAATACACTATCAAAATCCGAACAATTGACACGAACTACGCGAATGTTTCGACTACTGACAAAAAACTTGCTAACTCAGGATATACAAAAACTCGTAATCGAACATTCCAAACTTCTAAAGCGCCAAGCAAAAGACGAGCGACGGGCACCAGCTTATTCACGAGTGCTAGCAGATTTCTGCATTCCTGTATGATCTCGTGTAACGACTCGGGGCGAATTCTTTGCGAATATCACGGGCCAGATTACCTACACTGGTTACAGTCCATTATGAGTCCAAGTCCCATGTGGTGCTTGCGGGTCTTTTGGGTCATCCAGTCAGGACGTCCGTTTAAGAGAAGGACGGCGGATAACTAAACCGCGGACAAAGGGGAAAGGATTATGTACTAATAGTACTATGCGGACGTTCACTCGTGTAGTTGGTACATACAATTAACCTGTATTCTAGAGCAGCCTTTGCCATAAACACCGACTTCTGTGAGTCAAGTCATACAGCGGAAAGTCTGTACTGCCCTGAATTTAATTGGATTCCTTTTGCAGCACGCCACAGATCAACAAGAACCGGTAAGCTAAGCTCAGTCTTGCTGCTCGGTCTGAATATGGATGTTCGCAAAGGAGATGGGGGGAGAGGGGATGCCAATGTGGGCAACTGGAGCAGGGGTCAAAAGTAAGCAATTTTTGTGGACCTTTATGAAAGGCCCTTCTTAATTTCCTATCATCGACTCTGATAGGGCAACATGGTTATTTTTAAAGAAACATTTATCACTGCATAAAACCATGTTTTGATTGATAAATTCATCCAGTAGTACACACGTAATATAGGTCAGACAGGAATAATTATTATAGATTTGATTAGATAATGTAGGCTTGGAAAAATAATAGTCTTAGATCGATCAACTACATTTGCCGTCTTTGGGTGGTGATAGTCTCAAGCCTGATATTAAGTAGGAGGGCAATGCTAATTATCTTTGTTATGACATGGTGGCATAATTAAACTGCAAACTGCAACTACACAGATTTTTCACGTTAGATGAGCAATGAGAAAAGTGCTCTGGCATGCTGTCTTGATTTCTATGCATCATTGTTAAGAGATTTCAGTGAATGGTAGTTATAGAAAATCATGCAAAACTGAAAGGTGTGTTTTCGATGCCCTTTCACAAATGGGTCCACACTCATGGAATTCACCACCAACTGCCTGCTCTTATCTCATTTAACCTCCTTAGCGTTTCATTTTCTCCCAGAAAAACGAGCCAAAAACGTTGCATTGTTTTACGTATGCATGTATATGCATGAATATACATGTGTAGGCATATATGTGTATATGTAAACATGCATAGCCATATATGCATACATTTACATATATACATATATATATATATGTACAAATACATGTATAAATTTACATATATATATATATATGTGTATATATACAGATATATGTATGTATTTATGTATGTATGTATGTATGTATGTAATATATATGTATATATATATGTACATATACATCTATGTGTGTAAATATATACATGTGTAGGTATAATTATATATAATTATGTAGGTATATATGTATTTATATATGTATATGTATGTATGTATGTATGTATGTATGTATGTATGTATATATATGTATATATATGTACTGTCATACATCTATATGTGTAAATATATACATGTGTAGGTATAATTATATATAATTATGAAATATATATGTATTTATATATATATTTATATATAATATGTATGTATGTATGTATGTATGTATGTATGTATGTATGTATGTATGTATGTATGTATATATATGTATATATGTACATATACATCTATGTGTGTAAATATATACATGTGTAGGTATAATTATATATAATTATGTATATATATATATATGTTATATATGTATATGTATGTATGTATGTGTATGTATGTATGTATGTATGTATGTATGTATGTATGTATGTATGTATGTATATATATATATATGTACATATACATCCATGTGTGTAAATATATACATGTGTAGGTATAATTATATATAATTATGTAGGTATATATGTATTTATATATGTATATGTATGTATGTATGTATGTATGTATGTATGTATGAGCCCGAACGTGACTCGGGGTTAACCGCTTTTGCATAGAATTCCCGGCCCGAGTAACGTTCGGGGTTAACGCCAAGGAGGTTAACAAAGACTTGACTTATCTTTTTGCAGCTACACTCCTTCCACTAGGATTTATAAATGAAAAGCATGATATAAACATCTGTAATGATAATAATAATTATTATGACTACTACTATTATTATTATTATTAAATTATTATTATTATTATTAAATTATAATAGTAATCAGAAGGTAATTCAGATGAGATGAGATAAGATGATAACTTACGAGCGATAACTCTTACAACTGGGATGTTATGCGCCATGAAACCAAGAAGAAACATCAGCTTGGCTCTGAAAGAAAGACAAATGAAACCAGAAAATCTTCAACTGGACAACTTTATCCAAAATAAACAAAAACAACGATACCTGTATGTAATCAAATATTTAAATGGTGTCTCTTAGCAACCTTCCAGTGTTGTATCAGCATAAAATAAAGAAGAAATTAGTGTTATGGTTTAAGACAACCATAACTAATCTGCTTAACTTGTATATCCACTTCATGTATGATTTATCTTTCTCAATTTTCTATCATACATTTATCAAAAATTATCATAAATTTTACACAGCAGTTCAAGAAAATGCCTCAAAGTCCATGTACAATCATGGCTCTTCTAGACCACTGTAGCTAAGGGTAATTCCAGGAGACCACGCCTTCCTCCGAGTTCAAAGAGCCAGTGCAAAAACAGAGCAACTGCGCAAGAGCTCACACATCAAGACCACTCCAGGTATTTTTGAAGCCCTCCCTCAACTTCCCCTCCCTTTTTGAAAGCCTATAAGCGATAGAACAAGAAAAACCACGACACTTACCTGGAAAATCTGTCATAAAACGGCGATCGTAGAAGATAGAGCAGCATCGTAAATGTTCTCCGCTTCAGTTCCTCTTTTTCCGTTGGGTTGAAATTCTCTGGTCCACCCATCAAGACAAGGCTGAAGCAGAAACAAAGCCAGTCAATAAGTTCACAAAGCCTTTGCAAAATAAGAGCACTGCACACATGTTTTGTTTAAATTTACACTAGAAAAGTGCTGTTAAATTACACAACACAAAGGTCCCGTTACAATTTACATGATAAAAGTGTTCTGTTAGAAATACACAACATAAATGTTCTAATAAAATTTAACCCACACAAAAGTTGTCAAATTTACACAACACAAATGCCTTGTTACAATTTACACTACAGAAATGTTCTGTTACAATTACACAACATAAATGTTCTATTATTTACACTATAAAAATGTTCTGCTACAATACAATTTGTACATCAATCAATCAATCAAAATGTTTATTGGCACCAAAGAACGTTGCAACATAACAGAGTAACAGTCGTCTCACAAAGTATACATCAAATAGATTAAATCATACTAGATTAAACTAGACAACATTCAATGGGTACCAAAAGGAGGAGCCCAAAAGGGACCATAGTCCCGCTAGGAAGGGCCACCTATGTAACTTGGATCAGTTTGAGACAGCAGTAAAAAATAACTGTTGTGATTGTCGTATCATGGATATTCAATAGAGTTCCCTCTGGAGAAATTCCTCTGCATTTAATTTCGTTTCACCCTTCCCCTCCTTTACCTCATTTAATTTACGAAGATACATGTAGATTGTCTGCTGCCAATTAAGTACAATATATTAACAATATATTAACAATATATTAATATATATTCATTCGCAAATACGATTAATCCGTTCTTATTGTTCCAAAATTTGTCAAATGGCATTTATTAACGAACTTGAAATTCCTTAAATATTAGCACACCTTGAAATAAACACTGAATTTGCTTGTCAATTAACCAAATTATCATTTCATTTGCCTGTGGTGCCACTGGCTAACTACATTTAGGTGTGAATTTAAACCTTTTATTGTACATTATGTAAAACGAAACATACCTTGAAAGGTCAATCCCGCATGCAGTCAACCATGGTTTCCATGATGTTTCACCACAGATATACATACATGCTACTACAAAGTTGTCATGGAATTCTTCTTTTTCTGAGAAATTCGCTTAATTTCACACAAATTTAAATGCAGATTCAGAACAAAATGGGGCAAATATTTCTACAAGAAGAAGACTGCCGCCTTATAGTAAAATGTTCCTCCATAGGTAATTAGCTGCAAACCTCATCCATAACAATTATTACAAAATACAATACAACTGTCTTTCATATTGTTAAGGATATACTTACAAACTTACTTTTATCGCCCTCTTTCCATAGTTCTGAAGTGCATATATATATCGTGTAAATTGCACGTGAACGACTTGCTCAGGGTCCTTACATGGTAATATCCTCAGGTGAGGCTCAAATCCATCGTCTCTGCCTTACAAGTGGAACACTCTAACCAGTCTGCCACCATGTCCCCTTCTACACAGACCTCAATCAAAACCTTACACTGCCAGTGATAGTGGTAGACATCTTCATCACTTGACAGTGGCATTAAAAAAACTAGAATAAACTTAATAAAATAAATAATTAATCAAAGATCGAAACAAATAATTAGCTTCAGATCAAGTACAAAAGTAACTACATGTAATCAAGGTCTAAAGTTTGATAAAACAATTATTCATCATCATCATCAGTCATGTATTCATCATCCTCATCATCAGTCATTTGGCGGCGATGGGTACGAATAAATGATCTTCATCATTTGTCAAGTCCATTGTTTTAGTCCAAGTGATGTTACGTCCTCATTTATATTATCTATCCAGCATAGCCTTGGTCTGTTTCTTTTCCTTAGAAGAAAAAGAAGTACTACTAGTCTAAATGTGGGGCGCGGTGGTATAGGGGTATGTTCGTTGCCTTGCAGCCGGAGGGTTGCAGGTTCGAATCCACCTCAAGCCGTCCGCGTAGGGACCTTGAGCAAGTCCTTCGCGCACAATTGCTCTGCAATATAATTGCTTCTGCGCCGCCGAGGCGTGTGGCACTTCTGAACTTCGTAAGAAGGGCGATATCAAAGATCAGTTGTATTGTATTATTGTATAAATGGAATAATTGTTTCCGTAAGCGATAGGACACAACATAGTGAATGACAGAAGTCTGAATGAATATGTATGTACGTATGCATGTTTGTATGTATGTATGTATGTATGTATGTATGCATGTATATGGCCATTTATATAGCGTCTTACAAGAACTTGACGAAGGTGCTAAATATAGCTACCTAACAGATTTAAACAGACGTGACGAATGATTGAACGAGTGATGGATACAGTGCACAAGAGGACGAATGACGTGCAGACATTCAGCGAACAGCTGCCGGTCGTTGAGCGGAGTCGAACCAAGGTCATCACCAGAGGCCTCCACCCGTTCATTATCACCAGATGGCGTTGGTAGGTGGAACGTATCTCTGCTGCCTGCAGATGTTACAAGCAAAATAAATAAATTAATTAAATAATTAATTAAACATAATTGAATAACATATTTCAACTATCGTTAAATATTATATTTTGAATAACAGAAGTATTCAAATATTTGTAAATAATATATTAAAAACAATTATATAACATATTCTAAATATGATTAAATAATAGATATTTAACAAAACAAATATTCAAATAATTGTAAATAATATATTACAAACAATGATATAACATATGTGAACTAATGTTTTGCATATATAATGAGCACAGGTGTTCCTTAGGTTGATATATATATATATATAATGTGTATCGATTGTTAAGCGTTTTAGTCTTAGGCTTTAGTTGCGCTGTCGGCTCGTGGGCGCTTGGCCTAAAGTAGCCTAAACTTTGGCTGACGATAGATTCTCTACACGTGCAGTTAGCGCGCCAAACTTAGAAACTGCTGATGACAGTGAATTTTGAAATATACAGTGTAGTACAGTTGTTTTAAGGCAAGAGTTGAGTTTGTTATTATTAAACTGTGTTTGAAAGAAACATTAAAGAACTGTGTTAATTTAATTCTTAAACAGTTAATTACAAGTGATAACAATTATTTATTAGAGTTATTATTATTATTGAGGAAATGGTAAAAAGTTAATAACTTCTACAAATATGGGAAAATTCTGAAAATAACACATCATTTTATTCAGTTTTAAGAGCTCTTTCTAGCGGTATATACTGAATGGCAGTTAATTAGTTTTCAATAAGAATATTTTACAAGAAAACCTACAATTTTCTCGAAAAACGCTTTGTCTCGTAACTTTGGCCCTCTGGTGAGGGTGGAAGACATTAATTTTTTTTAAATTTTGAACAGTGTTTGATCCATGCCATTAGGCAACTTTTCGTTGCTATTACTTTTCGAATTACTAATTTTTACTTTTTTTCCACTGCACTCTTTTGTGTATGCTTGTACGAATTGATTTGTGGTTATCGGTCTCAGGAACTCACAGATCAAATACCACTAAAATGCCAATAAAAATAAATAATAAACAATCAACGAGAACATAAACATTGTAGAAATTATTTTTAAGTTGTGCTTAAGTTAAATCCATCCACCCTTTCTGTTTAAATCTACACATAGGTCCAAAAATGAGAATCAAATACATTTACTCGAAGTGACGAAAATTATTTGTAAAAATCAAAATTTCAAAGACGTTGTGCGAGTCCTAGATATTGTTCGATCCGGATAATTTTTGGGCTACATTACTTTTAAACCAATTGGCACGCAATGCCGGGTTGGCGAAATTAAACAACTGAAGTTGAAAATTTTCCATTAGAGATGCGACCACCCTAAGCACCGTGCTTTTCGGTTGTGGGTCATTCCATCTAGAATGACCTCCAAACTGGGCCCCGCTCTTTACTCGTGGTCCACCTGGCAAGGCTCTACGAGTCTTTCAAGTCTGTATTCATTAGTCGTGGATGGGCTGGGAGCGCTCATGATTAGGTTCTTGAAGGGGCGCTATATAACTGTTCAGAATGAATGAATGAATGAATGAATGAATGAATGAATGAATGAATGAATGAATGAACGAACGGAATGAACGAACGAACGAACGAACGAACGAACGAACGAACGAACGAACGAACGAACGAATGAATGAATGAATGAATGAATGAATGAATGAATGAATGTACTCTACCCAATGTAGCAACAGAAGAGTTGCAGACTCTGTTCACTAGTTTTAAATGATAGTAATATCTTTGCAATCGTTCAAAGCTAATGCCCTTTGAATAATGCATTTGCAGTAAGTGGAAATTAGAGTGAACTGTCTTTTGAGAAACATACTTTGCAAATGCATTAGTTCCAAATAGAAATATATCGGCTGGCTATCTGAAGAACTCCTAATGGCAAGGGGACAACTCTGGCACCAAACGAGTTCAAGTTTGCTTACTAGCTGATGCTTTTGGCATCAACAGATAGCATTCGTAACTTATGTCGTTAGAAAAGTATTCGGTGAAAAAGAATGATTGGATAGAATGTTTGTAAAGTAAGTGAAGTCTCAGTCCCAATAATAGCGCCCAGAGGATGAACTCATTTCCTCACACTGGGCCTTACAGCCAAAACAAGACTAATTAAAACAAACAAAACTTCGACTCAAGACTGGAACATGACAGGACTTCCTATTTACATTCCAGACTACGCTGGCACCTAATTCTACTGCTTGATTACGCGTATCAACGTACTTCTATCCGCAGCCGTTAAGTCACGGATCCAGCACACTAACTGGGTATACCATGACATGGTATTGCTTATCCAACCACAAATAAACGAATTTTAAATTCTTTCGAAGAATTCGCTAACTCTGAGGATGAAAACCAGAATTGCTACGGTTCGTGCGGTCTTGTGCAATGGAAGAAGCACACCTTAGCAGAATAAAAGAATGTCGCTGTAGACGTGTATCATCCCTTAGATCTCTGTACATGTCGAAAAAGATATCGCAGCTCAAGTGCAGCTGTTTCTGACATTGCACTCCGATGTACAAAATAAACGCAGCCGGACACAGCTGGACGACGAGAGAAGAAATCACTTTAGAATGCCAAGAACTTCTTTTAGGACGCTTCTGTTGCTCTACAGTGGAAGAAATTTTGACGAACAGAGGAGGGAATTTGATCAGTTTACCACGATTCACTTCTTTTCCATACCCGATACAAATGAATAGACCTATGAATCCAAAAACAGTCTGAATATTTTCGTCAAATACAGGCATCACGTCACTACTCAAAACAACAGGGAATAGCTCTATGCAGTATGCCCTACTGAATATGTATATATTGGTTTGATATTCAGAGATTTCAAAATATTTTCTGCACAAATCCAAGGCCAGGCGGTAATTGTGAAGGTACGTGTAGTAAAAATTTGCACAAAATGCAGCACTGATAACTGTTGATGGATTTCTGCAGAATTCGTCAACCTTGGAAGAAACTAACACACTCAAGGCATTTAGTTTTAGTAAAGCAAATTCGTAGTTCGTCGTTTGACCGCCAAATTTTCCAGAAACTCTTTCGTAACAACATACGATGCTACATTGCCTATGCGTAGTCGTAGTGTTAGAATGCCGACATAGTGATCCGCGAGAGTTTTGCTGGTCAAGCTTGAAGATAAATATCGGTGAAAACGGTTTTCTGTTGAACTCACAATGCTCAGAATTTTTATGAGAATAGTTAGTTGGACAAATGAAATCCTTCGAATCACTTAATTTGTTTGACGTGTTTTTGCTCACAATGCTTCCGAAAACGACGTGCAAAGAATCTTGTAGATTAATTATCTTCGCTAAGTAGATGTCACTCTCCTCTTCAAGACATCGTTTGAAGTGTTCAATTGTATTTGTTATATTAACCTTGTTTTGCGAATGAGAATTCAAGGACTGTAGTTGCATATGTGCCATGATCCCTTTAAAAACATTCCAAAGTTCCAAGTAAATCCAAGCGCCACCTGGGAACTCGTCACATAAATTATATCGTCCGAACGTTGGATGAAGTGGATTTATACATTCGTCTATAATAGCTAATGCACTGAAATGCTTGATTATTTTCTTAGAAGCCGTCATATGAAGACTCACACTTCCATCGAATTTTGGAAATTCGGCCATGATTGTCGAAACTTCTCCATGTTTGAAATTCACCAGTTGGTCAACTTCACTGGTAACATCGGTACCAACTGAGCAGTCCAGGATGTTGAGACATGAAATAAAATAGTGTGGACATTCTCTGTCTATTAGACATTCAATTGCCTGACAGAGCAACTCTTCCACTGATGCTTCAACAGTTTCTTCAGCCCAAAACTCTGCAGGCTTCTTTTCGCAAGCCCACAGCATCAACGTCTTGATGAGGTAATTGGTAAAGATACTTTTCTCCTGCGTTCCACATATCTTTCTAATGCGTCGTTTGATAACACGGAGTATGTGGTAAACGTATTTCTGGATGTCATTCCAGCTGTTAATCAGAACGACCTCTGCTTGAGAAAAGGAATATCTCCACTGAGTACTATCGTCAGGCTCTGTGTGATGAGACTTTGCAACGAAGTGGCAACCACCTCGTACAATGTGATCCTTTACACCTTTTTCTGGCCATCCGCTCACAGTAGTTCTTGTAATCCAATCCTGAGCTTCACTGGGCCAGTATGGACAAGAAATTGCGACGACTTCATCTCTTGTCAGTTGTTTCAGGGCTTTGCAATTCGGTTGAATCATCTTATTTATCTGTTCAATTATACCATGTCGTCCAACTAAAAACGTTCGCGCGGGCCCGTGAAGTTTGCTTCGATCGATGTTGAAGAAGCTGACATTGTTAAAATGTTCCTTTAGCAACCGTACGAATCCCGTTTGAGTATCCGTACTATCAATGATTAGGATTTCTTCTGCTAAGTTCCTGGCAAACGGTACGTCTCGAGGAATTGCACTGATATTCGGGTTGATTATCATACGATCAATGTCTGTAAGATTCGATATTACGTAGCACAGAGGAAGTTCAAAGAAACTCCCGCAGTACAAAATTTCTTTGTTTGGGGGCGTCCAGAGAAGACGTTGAAGATACGACCTACATCTCTCGGATTCTTCATAAATATCTGTATCGGATTCCTAGAAAAAGCACTTTATTCTGAATATTGCTATCGTTGACATTATGCGAAGGCGTCATTCTATTTTCTAATATCAGTTGAGTAAGTTTATCTTTCATATTTAAGCTAAAACTGGTTTTCAAGTCTTTGATCGGCATCTAAAGAACGAGATAGTCTGCTGTATTGATGGGAGAATGTCAATGGCTATCTCAGCCAAACACTTATTTGGCTACGTGTCAAAATGATTCATAAAGATTCCGAGGCTTGTCGCAAACTAACAGGTTGATTCCAAGAGCCAAAATATAAGATTGGTTGTATAAAAAATCCATGGGTATGAGGTAATATAAAATTGCTCACACAGTTTTTCCGTTCATAATTTTTTCCATGGTTCACTTTCCTCTGTTTTCTGTAAACAGAGATATTAGGGAAATAATAAAATCTTTCAATACCGGTCAACAGAAGGTCTCACTACTACCTTCGGTTGATTGGTATTGAAAGACTGGAATTGATAGTCTTTATCTCACTGCGATTAAACCAAATTCATGACTTTGTAAAACCATGATGATTTGCTCTATATTCGACTTTTTAGGGATTAGCGACTATTCACGATGTCATGAAAGAAGTTACCATTTTGATTGTTCACTATTGTTCAGCTCTTCGACACAAGTAAGAAAATAACTAATCGTTCATTTAGTTATTAGAAAATTTAGTCGATTCGTCTACATCTAAGACCTATATTTAAACCAATCTGAACCGAAAACGGCTGCGTTCTTCTCGTATATATAAACCTATGTAACGAATGCTCTGCTTAATCCATAGCACTGTCTGCCTCATTGCGGCCCTGGTCCAGGTAAATATGATGAGTAGTTTCTCTTGCATAATCTTTCTCAGCTATTCACTGTTAGACGCCTTATGTACTAGAATCAAATATTCACTTAAATATATTATATAAGTATATTCATACATCAAATAGAAAGCGTTTCGTTGATGCATGGGTCTATATATACTTTAAGGTAACAAACCAGATAGGCCTATTGTGTTAAAATGTGCCTGAGATTCATACAAAAATATAGGCCGGTGTGTACGCAAATATTTGAATGCGTAGATGTATGGGCTGATGCAGACCTTGTCGCGCTTAGGATATAAGCCTATTTAGAACGGCCGCTCCAAGTAAAGTTTCGGAATCACAAAAACTGAACCATAAAATTCCTTTTTGAACGTCTTTGCCGAAGGCTTTGTTTTGTTCTTCGTCCTCGCAAAACCCTTTCAGCGTGATTTATTAGAGCGAGATCAGAACTATAACATCGCAAATTGTGCCATTCGATGAAGAAGAAGAAGAAGAAGAAGAAGAAGAAGAAGAAAGAAAGAAGAAGAGAAAGAAGAAGAAGAGATGATTCCTTCCTGAAACCTACTGCATAGGCTACCGCATTTGGTGTACAAGAACTTAGACATACAAAAACTTTAGCAACACGACCTACTAACTCGCTCTTCTTAGCTCTCTCATAAAATACAAGTCATACACTCATACATATTAATAGCTTCATGTCCAGGACTTTAGTGTTGGCCCATTTCTATAACGACAACAGCATAACGGTGCACGCTTAATACGTACAACGCCATTAGAAATTAGCTGATCACATCCTTAAAGCAGTTTTCTCAACTAAAGACGCTGTGTTGAAGCAGGAAAATAGGCTATCCCTTGCCCATTCCAAGTAGGTTATGCATCGGAAGGCCTTTGAATATACATGAGCTTCGAGGAGGACGTCTGTGTATTTAATTCTTTCGGAGTACACATTTGTAGTGAACTTGTAAACTGCTGGCAGCTGTATTGTGTGAAAAACGCTCTCAGAATCACCTGAAGATCGTTTTCCCTTTTCACGCATATCACTGGTGTAGACAACGAGCTGATCTCATGAGTAGACACAATATGAATACTTGAGATAGGAAGGATGAGAGAATAAAGCTTAATGACACGTAGTCATATGCACCTGACAAAATGTTACGATTCAACTGGGTTGACTCGGTGACAGGGATTTTGAGCCGTCGATTTTGATGTCTGTGATCTGCTTCAGCGATATTCTTACTTCAGCTGTGAGTACAGCGCATCAAATAGGCTACCGTGATCTTCGTTGTTCGAAAGCACATGTGAAATACATTATACTCAGGTACAACGAAGATCAGGTATGGCTGCGCTTCAGTGATTTGCTTAAATAGATAGTTTCTCAGCCGTTCTGCATTCGTGACCCTAAGAATAAATATCACCTTTATATATAATACATTTGTTATTATAATATAATAACAAATGTATTATATATAAAGGTGATATAAAGGGTATATTATACATCTCATATGTTGTGTTTCCTTCATGCATGCATGCAAATTTTAATATAAAGAGTATATACTAGATATATGTAGAGCACACTCCTGAAGTTCATACTAAAGTGTTTGGCTGGTTGTATATAATTATTATGAATAATTATAATCTAATACGTAGCTGCAGGCCTCACCGCGTCTATGCGTTAGAACAGTCACTTTCAAGTTAAGTTTCAAAGCGTCGAAAACGGAACCAGAAACGCACACTTGTTCCTCATTTGCTGATCACTCTTTTAATTCTTAATCCATGCAAAACTCCATCAGCGTAATTTATTACGAGAGGACATTGCCTTTATTTTTCAAGGTTATCGTCCAAAGAAAGACAAACATGCACGTCACTAGCTTACGGTCCAGGACTTTGTGAATCACCAATTTCTAATGTTACTGGAAAGGAGGAGTTCTTAAGCAACAATATATTCGAAATTGTTGGAATTGAGTAGGCGTACGTTTCATGTCTTGAACACACTGAGCTGGCAATAAAGAATCTCTAGATCCGCAACACGAGGCAGATATTTGGGAGGACTTGTCGTCCACATGCCAGACTATGCGGGCATACCAATTTACACCGCTTTGTCAACTAATGTGCGTGAACATCTTGACACTTCGTTACAAGGAGATCCTTCAAAAAGCTTCACCAGCAACTGTGAGGTCTTAGACCCAGAGCGATGACTGGATAGATCATGGTATCATAATCAGCAGTAGCCAACCACAAAACATTAAGCGAAACGTTTTAAAAGCAAATTCTAATTCGATTCGACAGATAAGAACCAGTGTCATAATCGTACGCTCAGTTCTATCCAATGGAATAAGCACACTGTAATAGCAAGAGACGTGACTCATTCTCTGGTCCACTGTATATGTCGAAAAGGTCATCGCAACTCAAGCTCAGCTGTTTCTGACATTGCATTCCGATGTACTTAATAAACATTGTCGGACATAGCTGAACGACGAGAGAAGAAATCACTCGAGAATGCCGATAACTTTTCTTCAGACGATTCTGTTCCTCTCCAATGGAAGGACCTTCTGCGAACAGAGGAGGGATTTTTATCAGATTACCACGATTCACTTCCTTTTTGTATCCCACACAAATGAATAGACCCACGAATCCAAAAACAGTCTGAATATTGTCGTCAAACAAAGACATCAAGTCACAACTGAAAAATACAGGAAGATTGTCTGTCCAGATTATTGGCATATTGTAAGTATATTCTAACATTCGGAGCGTTTGTCTGCAGATGTCCAAAGCCACACGGTAGTTGTGAAGATATGTGTAGTAAAAATTTGCACAAAATAAACCGCTGATAACCTTTGATGGGTTTCTGCAGAATTTGTTGAACTCTGCAGACATAAAATGTATTACGAAATTTATTTTTGCTACGGCAGAATCGTATCGAGTCGATTGACAGCTTAAATTCCCAGACACCCTTTCGTAACAACATTTACGATTATACAGTTTATGTGAAAATTTATCTTCCGACATGGTACCTTCTCGTGAGCAAGTAGAAATGTCCGATCCACTTAGAACCTTTGAAAAGAATCTGTTCACAAATCTTCCGATATTGACATGCAAAGACTCTTGTAAATTAATCATCCATGATGAGTGGTTGTCACTGTCCTCTTCAAGGCAACGTCTGAAGTGCTCTTCCGTATTTGTAGTATTAACCCTGCCTCGCATTTGAGAATTCAACGACTGTAGTCTTTCATGTGTCATAATACCTTTAAAGAGATTTTGAAGTTCCGAGTAAAACAGAGCGACACCTGAAAACTCACCGCTAAAATTATATTGTCCGAACGTGGGATCCAGTGGATTTATAGATGGGTGAGGAATACAAGATAAATGCTTTATTAGTTTCGTAGAAATTTCGTTACAAGCAAAATAAATAAATTAATTAAATAATTAAACATAATTGAATAACATATTTCAACTATCGTTAAATATTATATTTTGAATAACAGAAGTATTCAAATATTTGTAAATAATATATTAAAAACAATTATATAACATATTCTAAATATGATTAAATAATAGATATTTAACAAAACAAATATTCAAATAATTGTAAATAATATATTACAAACAATGATATAACATATTTTAAATATCATGAAATAATACATTTTGAATATTAGAAATATTCACATTTGTAAATAATATATTAACCACAATTAAAAACATAATTGTGTAAATAACACATTAAAATTATTTCCGCGAAAATATGGTATTACTGCGAATTAAGTCTACTGGTACTAAGTATTTGCCTGTACTGTCACTAAACTTTTGCTCTGACAAGTCATCACGGCCATCATGAAAAGATTCCATAAACACACATACAACCAGTGTCTGATTCGAATGACTGTGTTGCTTACCAGACTAGAAATGGCCTCATCAGACTCATCATGGCCTCAGCAGACTAGACATGGCCTTAGCATACTAAAAAGGGCCTTACGAGACTCAATATGGACTAAAAATGGTCTTTATCAAACTCGAAGTGGCCTAAACAGACTCAACATGGTCTTATCAAACTGTAAATGGCTACATCAGACAAAAAATTGCCCCACCAGACTAGAAATGGACTTACCAGACTCAACATGGCATTACCGTACTAAAAATGGCCTAACCAGCTAGCCTGGAAATGGCTATAACAGGCTCATGTGGTCTTATCATTGGAAATAACTGCATCTGCCTGGCCTTAAGAGATCAAAAATTGCTTTACCAAACTGAAAATGGCCTTCACAGACTCTAAAATATCTTACAAGAGTGAAAGTTGATTTAGCAGACTAAAAAGGTCCTTATCACACACACGAAAGGTTTCTTCACATACAGAAAATCACCTGATCCCATACAGAAAATGGCCTTATCACGAACAGAAATGGACTTATCAAACACAGAAATTTATGGCCTTATGACATGCACAAAATGGCATTTTCACACACAGAAATATCCTCATTGCATACAGAAAATGGCCTCATAAAATACAGAAAATGGCCATATCACACATGTTAAACTGACCCTTGCTGGAATTGAGGGAGCGTACAACACGTCCCGTTGACTTGAGGGTAAATGTCTTTGAAGTCGTTTCATCTGCATCACTCTCAAATGAAACAATTCGTTCTGTATTCGCCTCCTACAATTAAAGTATATTCATTAATTGCAATTAATTACTTCATTGTTTAATTCTTTCTTGATTCGTCTTCTTGTGTCAAGGCATCAGTTTTATTCTTGTAATTAGTTGTTGCTTGTTATGGCTTACGTTAATAGTTCTCTATTTGTCATTGTTAAAGACTGTTATTTATTAGTATTCATTTTCAAAGCATTAGACTTTTTTTGTTAAATCTAAACCAGTTGTTTTTACTTATCGCATATTATTAGCTAGTAAACACTTATAAAATGTAATTGTAATAAAAATTATAATATTAGCAGCTCTTACAAAGATAGAATCATCAGAAATTTATAATTGTTTATTCTTAACCAGTTGTTCTTCACTACCGCTCAAGCCTGCTGTTTAACGTTTGTCACAGTCGCTTGTTCTTAAGCATTCTTTGCTTATGATTATTTAACCAGTTCATGTTTATTACAGTTGGTAATTTTCAACCAGTTACAGGTTATTACTGTCCCAATGGTGACAAGGCATCACGGCCATCATGCAGCGATGCCGTAAACATAGAACACAACCAGCATCTGACTTGAATGACTGTGTTGCTTATCAGACTAGAAATGGCCTCACCAGACTTAACATGGCCTTAGCAAACTAAACATGGCCTTATTGGGGTATTCTCACAATACATTTCCCATCACATTTTCCGAGTCAGATCGAAAGTACCTCATTGGCCAACTCTTGCGAATCTTTTACTTTTGCGTGAAGCTGTTTGTCCCGTTTCAGCGATGGAATCGGAGGACTTGGTAGAATGCCAGACTTGTGTTTGAAGAGCAAAATGAAACGAACAACGGACCTGGAAAATCATCGTTATCCATTGTCAGCATCATTATATACCGTTCTAATTCCAATATTAAAATATCATTTAAAAATTGCTCTTTTGACACACAAAATGAGAAACAAACAAACGCTTTCAGAATTTTATATCTTCACCATGCATTTTCAACCTGAAATGTTTTGCATTTAATAAAACCATCGAAAGCCATCTACAATTTATAAAATTTCACGAATTAAAAATTTATGTGATTAAAACCAGTGCCTTTTAATTAGAAGAAGTGTAGTCCCGTAAGTTAGCCCTGAAAGACAGCCATGAATGTGACACATTTGCGACTTACTTTGCTCAATAGTGTAGTGGTTAGCATGCTGGACTGTCAACCGAGATGTCGGGGTTCAAATCCCCACTAGGGCATAAATTTAGCTTGAGATTTCTGCTCCACCTGCACCACTAGCCAACTCAGCTATAATGAGCATGGACGTATTTAGGGGGAGTTTTACGGGTTCAAACCCTTCCGAAATAAATTCCCAAATTTTTTCTATGCAATTATATGCAAAATACAAAAAAACTTTTTCGACCATTTCTAATGGAAACCCTTCCCCGAAAACTTAAACCCCCTCAGAAATTTTTTCCTGGCTACGCCTATGATAATGAGTACACTGACCGTACACTGTCGGACCAGTGTCGGTAGGAACATGAGATGGCAAGGGAGAGGACGGGCCACCCACCCTCATATGCCGAGGCTTAGAAACTGAAGTCGCTAGCACTTCATACCCATAGATGCCTCAGGGCTAGCTTAAGGAAGTGCCTTCTTCTTCTTCTGGGTATATAAGGGTGGGTGGCCATCCTTCACCCTCTCCCTTCTGATATTCTCACTGACAGTGTACACTGTACAGTCAGCATACTTATTTCATAGCCAAGTTTACTAAGGCACAAATGAAGCAGAACTCTCAAAATCTGTTTCTATCCTGGCAAGGATTTGAACCCCATTCTCTCTGTTGACAGTCTAGCTAACCACTAGACTATTGCATATCACGATCCACTGTAAAATCTTACTTTATAATCTGTAGAGCAACCACCATGAACCATCTCGCCCGATCTCCACGCTTTTCATAAGCAGCAAGTTCAAGAAAGACTTCAATGTGATCTAGTATGGTCAGGCAAAATGCCAGACGCTTTTTTTGCAGAGGCTAAAACAAGACACAACATTTCATCAATAACAACAAAGTCAAAATTCTACAAACATCAACCGATCCAACTTTTCAAATATCGTGGTATACAAAAATTGCTAGTTTTCACAAAGATTTGAAACAATGCTATAAAAAATATGTATTTAAAACCTTCACAAGAGGCAATGCACATTTACCTATAAAATACCATAATATATCATAATATAATATAAAATACCATACTATAAAATAATACAATATTAAAATAATATTATATAATATAATAAATAAAAAACAATAAACTTTAATCACTGCACAGCAAATAGAGGGGTTTCCCATTATTAGGCTGGGAGTGCCTCTGATGAGTCTCTTAAAGACCTGCTGCATAAATTAGTGATTACAATTACTATTTCCTTTCAAGACCATCTAAGCAGGAAACTTTAAGAAACGTTTACAAGGAGAATGAAAGAAGCTTGCAGTTCCAAAAAAATAAGAAAAAGAATTGCAAAAAATGAAGAGGCAACGAATGTCAGAAGGCAGGTCACCGCCACCACCACCACCACCACCACTAATAACAATAATAAAAATAACCCTCTAACTTAACACAATACTTCTACATAACCTGGCATACAGTGCTTGGCCGTAACTTGGGCTTTAGAAATTGGTCTAGTTTAGGATTATGATATACAACAAGAGAAAGCAGGCAATCACTTACTAACTGCAGTTGGAGGTTGGCTGCATTTCGCAATATGCAATCATTGAGCAGAACCAACAAACTGACAACTGAACTAAACAGCTCAGAAACAGCGGCTGAACCACCTGAATTGAAAAAACAGCAAACCAAATTGTAGAATAACCTAATGACAAATATTAGGTAACCAAATCATAGAATGACCGAACGACAGAAGACTAACTTATAGATCAACCAAATAACAAAATAACTAACAATACAGAATAACCGTTTTCGTTAAAGCCTTACATGACAGATGTGAACTAATGCTACATTTTGTGGTTTTAAGTGTTAAAAATGCATTCTTTTGTCAAGAAGAACTTAAATTTGTGTATTTTTCTTAGTGAACTTGTGAATAATAAAAGATTTTCCATTAGTTGGTGACAGGTTAGTGCTTAAGCTGAAATATCATTCTAATCTAACCAGGTCAGACTGGTCAGTGCTGCTAACTACCAATAAGAAACTGAAAAACAGCGGCGATCACACGAAGGCATACAGTGATTGCAGAGTGACCCAAAGGAACGACTCTGACACCTGCATGGTCAAAATTCAAGGCACGGCCACACTGTGTATGTAGAGCCGTGACAACCGCCGACAAAACAACTTTTCACTCACCAGGCGCCACATAAGACAAAATCCGGGCGGCTGATTCAATGCTACCAACCGTTTCCGAATGAACGGTCACAAATTTCTTATATTTTTCAATTAAATCTTTCGCCACTGAAGACATATTGTCGCAGTTTAGGTTCCGACCCAGAAACACCGTACCAAGAGCTCTGATTGGATGACTAAATATTAAATAGCCAATAACATTAGTGTTTACATATGGTAAGCCAATAGAATCCGCAGATACATTTAGGACCGCCCTCTTGTCCCAGATTCAAGTACGCGCAGCAGGACTTGTTGATATTATCGTAAATATTGCGAGCAAAGTTCATAACAGAGATGACCTGTTGAATGAGGGACGCGGAGTTCAGAGTTCGCGTAAGATCAGCAATTAGGTCTGTTCATCATCATCACCAGTGCGACCACTGCTTGGGATTTTTCCCAAGATCTTGGGAATTTGGGGGTCCGACTTGGGATCTGGGGATTTTACCTAGCAATCTTGGGATTTTTTCTAAGGTCTGCAGACTAGTTTTTACTGTACTTTGCAACAGTATCAGCGAATCAGATTAGAAAAACTTGTTCAGTCTGAAAGACGTTTATCATTATTGTAACTTATTGTAAACATTGTTACTTCAATATTATGCGCCGGTTTTTTCTTTGCGAGTTTTTAACTAGGCATTTTTGTGAAGAATTGTGATTGTTAAAAGTTAAAACGTATTTCATAATTTTATTTCATCACATCTTTTTTCCTTTTCGGTAACTTGGGATTTTTTGGTACACTTTTGGCCAAACTTGGGATTTTTCTGGCAAGAGCTTGGGATTTCAGAAAATGGAGAGTGGTCGCACTGATCATCATCATCAGTTCCTGACGCCAGCTACTTGGCGGCGATGGGTACGAATAAATGTTAGGTCCGTTAAATTATCACCAAGCTATTTCAGTGGGTCTCTACTCAACATAATGTAGGCCTACATCTAAGAAGACGCGGGAACCTACAGAGGAAATGAGTTCAAGAAGTGTACGGTGTCTTAGGCCCTATATGGACTTATCTTCTGGGTTAAAAAATAAAATAAAATACAATTACAGTAGTCCACCGTTGGTTTTATTATAAAACTAGTTCTAGGCCTACATATATTTCTCAATAGGGCCTAGTCAATACTGATAAACTCGATCCATAGACCCTATTGTTATGGCCTTTAACACCATTTAGTTGCGCTATAGCGTAGGCAGCGCTATTACGAGGTAGCCTACTGAATTAAGGTGCTATAGGCCTATTAAGTGTCTAACGAAATAATTTACTAATTATATAGGTAGTAATGTTCTGCCACTATAGCCTATATATGATATAGGCTCATGTAGCCTACAGGCTCGTCCCTATAGGCCCGTCTCTAGGCATAGGCCTACGCTGAATACGCAGTTTTTATATTTCATTATTATATATAATATCTCTAACGGTAGACTAGCGTATTTTATATGGTGCAAATGCTACCGAAGGAAAGATTATAATAGGGTAGAGTGGGGCGAAACTCCCCTTTAACGGTTTTTGATAAATTACAACGTGAGTAACAGCATTTTAAGCATGAAATTATTGTAAGATCTTGTAGCCTACTTAATGTCCCAAGTAAAGTAAAATTATGTCCGATAAAATTCTCCATAAGATTACATTAAAAAATAATAGAATACAGAATGCTTCAAAGTGGGCGTTTTGCCCCTCACCTGGGGCAAAACGCCCCCGTGATCTGACCCCCCGCTACCTGAAAAGTCGATGCACATAATCATCTGCAATCACTGCATTGATGCAACAATAACTATAAGAAGTAAAGATCTCTAGATTTTTTTAAACAGATGTCATCAAAAATAATTAAATAAAAAGTGCGCTTTGCCCCAGGTGAGGGGGCCTGTTGACCCATGTCAACATTTTCCATAGGGGGCGTTTTGCCCCACTTGGTGCTACCTTGTGAGATTGCCCATATCATAAAAAAATTGATATGTTAAAGCCCCATTTTAGGCTATGTCTAGCATTTTGACACCATCAATGATACATAATTGGCGGCCAACTCTTACAAGGAAACACGAAAAATCAATTTTTCTAAAAACAAAAATAAGCCATGACTGACGTTTATCTCAATAGGGTACAACTAAGAAACCCCAGAACCTTAAAACAGGTCACTACATGGCACAGGGAGGACAGGGCCGGGATGGGGCGTTTTGCCCTGCGGGTGCGTTTTGCCCCACTCTACCCTATATAACGAAGCGCATAGGGTCACATGCCTTCGAAAACCTGTAGGCTTATATAGGGCCTAGGTAACTGCCAACCTTAAAACTGGAGCTGATAGTTTATAAAACTGTGAACACCGACCAAACAGAATATTTAAAATCAGTGCTTATTCCTCAGACATATCGTTATTCAATATCATCTGATTATCTTTGTCTGGTCATACCTAAATGATAAATCAAGAACTGTTCTTGGTTAACGTGATTTTTCGGTTGCTGGGCCCAGTGATATTTTAGTTCTTTGATTAATTTTACTTCTTGTTCTTATTCACTTCTGCTGAAGTGATTTTACTTCTCCTTCTACTTCTAGTTCTCAATTAATTTTACTTCTAGTTCTTATTCACTTCTGTTGAAGCAATTTTACTTCTCCTTCTACTTCTAGTTCTCAATTAATTTTACTTCTACTTCTAGTTCTCAAAATAATTTTACTTCTAGTTCAGGTTAACTTAACACATAATTTTACTTATTCGTGCACTTATCAAGATTAGAGATATGAACAAAACCTTTAAACCATTTTTCTCATGCACAGAGAATATTATGAATAAGAAAAAGAGGAGGAGAAAGAAGAGCAGTCCCTTAAGCTAACCCTGAAGCAGCCATATGTATGAAGTGTTAGCGACTTCATTTTCTTAGCCTCCGCAAATGAGGGCTGGGAGTCAGTTCTCTCCCTCGCTGTCTCATCTTCCAACCAACAGTGTACGGTCAGTGGGGAACGGACATTGTCCCCCCCTGGACATTGTCACCCCGGACATTGTCCCCCGGACATTGTCCCCTGGACATTGTCCCCGGACATTGTCCCCCCCTGGACATTGTCCCCGGACATTGTCCCCCTGGACATTGTCCCCGGACATTGTCTCCCCTGGACATTGTCCCCCGGACATTGTCCCCCCTGGACATTGTCCCCCGATTTTGCGTAGGACATTATCCCCGGACATTGTCCCCCCTCTGTGTAAATAGCCTATAGTCTGCATGTCATTGATTAAACCTTAGTTGCCGTTTTGTTGGCTATTTCATTCAGGTGTAGGCCTAAACTTAACCTTTAAACCGCCGCATACTATATGGGGTTAATGCACCCCGGACGTCAAATACTTTTTTGTTGCAATATACTTCGAAACGTCACAACTCACTGAGAAACCATATATACATACATATTTACATATGTATATATATATAGATACATACATATATATACATATATATATACTTAGATCCAAATATGTATATATATATGTATATATATATAAATACATATATATACAAACATATTTACATATGCAAATATATATATATATATATATATATGTAAATATGTATATACTCATATATATATATGAAAAATATATTTATTGAATAAAGAATATACTTACTTATATGCATATTTATGTATACTTACACATACATATACAAACATATATACACATATGCATAATTACATATACATATTTCCACAAGAATATTATACGATTATATCTTAGACTGGGGGGGATAATGTCCTACCCCGGGGGACAATGTCCAGGGGGGACAATGTCCAAGGGGACAATGTCCGGGGGGACAATGTCCAGGGGGGACAATGTCCTACACTCCGGGCAGTGTACTCATTAAAGCTGAGTTGGCCATGAGTGCAGAACTGTTGCGAAAGTAGGTTGGAGTTCATGAGATTAGCTACGAGATTCACAGTGTGCGCAGAGGTGTACGTCAAATCCAAATAAGGAACATGCATTTTAAACATATATTTGTATGGCGGTACTGTGAAGAATTCCTTATTTCATGACCTGGATAAACGGGTTCTAATCCCTCATGGGTCGAGTGCAGGCATGGGTTTCGTTGGCAAGAGGCTGATGGCATCCAGTGATATTTTAGTTCTTTGATTAATTTTACTTCTAGTTCTTATTCACTTCTGCTGAAGCGATTTTACTTCTTCTTCTACTTCTAGTTCTCAAATAATTTTACTTCTAGTTCTTATTCACTTCTGCTGAAGCGATTTTACTTCTTCTTCTACTTCTAGTTCTCAAATAATTTTACTTCTAGTTCTTATTCACTTCTGTTGAAGCAATTTTACTTCTCCTTCTACTTCTAGTTCTCAAATAATTTTACTTCTACTTCTAGTTCTCAAATAATTTTACTTCTAGTTCATTTTACTTATTCGTGCACTTATCAAGATTGGAGTTATGAACAAAACCTTAAAGTTTAAACCATTTCTCTCTTGCACAGAGAATATTATGAAGAAGAAAAAGAGGAGGAGAAAGAAGATCAGTCCCTTAAGATAACCCTGAAACAGCCATATGTATGAAGTGTTAGAGACTTCATTTTCTTAGCCTCCACAAATGAGGGCTGGGAGTCAGTCCTCTCCCTCGCCGTCTCATCTTCCAACCAACAGTGTACGGTCAGTGTACTCATTAAAGCTGAGTTGGCCAGGAGTGTAGAACTGTAGAGAAAGTAGGCTGGTGTTCATGAGATTAGCTACGAGATTCACATTATGTGCAGAGGTGTATGTCAAATCCAAATAAGGAACATGCATTTTAAACATAATATTTCTGTACGGCGGTACTGTGAAGAATTCCCTATTTCATGACCTGATAAACGACACGAGTTCTAATCCCTCATGGGTCGAATGCAGGGTTTCGTTGCCAAGAGGCCGATGGCATCCGCGTTCCACGATCAAAGAGGGACTCGTGGCTATTGAGCCCAGGTTCAAGCCGATCAGAGTTCATGTCCCTGCCGTGCATAGCTATCCCGTGGATCAATAGGGGAAGCACCCCGGCTGGAATGGGAGAACATTTGATAACACTAGGTATTAAATTACCAAGAGCTAAATGAAGGTCACACAAAGAATATCACAAAAGGGCACAAGAGGCCTTCCTGCCAATTCAAACAACTCTGAGGCCGATTTGACCTCAGGTCAAACAAAGTGGACCGTTTCCTTGAAATTGGCCCTCTCTGCCGTCCAAATACCAATATCACCTTAGATATTACTACAGAAAATCTTCTAGCCTAGCATATATTTCACCCTTGATCTAGGCCCTGTCCAGACGCTTCCCTTGCTTTCTCTCTCGCACGGCAGTTCTACGCTCTTCTCTACACCATAGACGACCACTCTCCTTCACAGCCAGCCACGGCAAGGAGGATTATCCCTTGTCTGTGGCCTATAGGCCTACCTTTCCTAAGTCACACGTGCCTGATCCCTGGCTCTTACCATTGGCCAATCAGATCTTACCTCACTCCTCTGGTCAGCCAGCCTGCCGGCCTATAGCTGGTGGCCGGTGACAACCCCTCAGCCCTGCACAATAGCTGCATTTACCCTGCATTTGCATATTATTATCCCCTAAGCCTCGAGGCCGGTATAAACCTGTTTATAGCTATATGACCCCACACCCAGGAAAACAGGTACAATGCCCTTCTACTGTTCTGTGAGGGACCTAATTCATCACAGTAATAAAACATGGCGCCTAAAAATTAGAAGTCTCTTAATTTTCGTTCTTAAAATAATTATGCTTCTTATTCTTATTCACTTCTGAAGGTCCTAATTTCACTTCTTATTCTATTCTCGTTCTTAAAATAATTTTTATTCTACTTCTACTTCTGCTGAACGAAAATCAAATAATTATTATTCTTATTCTACTTCTTATTCACGAAAATATCACTGATGGCATCCGCGTCCCACGATCAAGGGGAACTCGTGGCTAGTGACTAGTAGTGAGCCCAGGTTCAAGCCGATCAGAGAGTTCATGTCCCTGCCATGCATTATAACTATCCCGTGGATCAATAGGGGAAACACCCCGGCTGGAATGGGAGAACATTCGATAACACTAGGTATTAAATTACTAAGAGCTAAATAAAGGTCGCACAAAGAATATCACTATTTATAGGGCAAAAGAGGCCTCTCTGCCACTTAAAAAAACTCTGAGGCCCATTTGACCTCAGATCAAACAAAGTGGACCGTTTCCTTGAACTTGGCCCTCTCTGCCGTCCAAATACCAATATCACCTTAGATATTACTACAGAAAATCTTCTAGCCTAGTATATATTTCATCCTTGATCTAGGCCCTGGCCAGACGCTTCCTTGCTTTCTCTCTCGACGGCAGTTCTACGCTCTTCTCTACACCAGAGACGACCACTCTCCTTCACAGCCAGCCACGGCAAGAAGGATTCTCCCTTGTCTGTGGCCTACCTTTCCTGAGTCACATGTACCTGACCTCTGGCTCTTCCCACTAGCCAATCACATCTTACCTCACTCCTCTGGTCAGCCAGCCTGCCGGCCGATGGCTGACTCCCTCAGAGGGCCGGTGACAACCCCTCAGCCCTGCACAATAGCTGCATTTACCCGGCATTTGCATATTATTATCCCCTAAGGTGTAAGGCCGGTTTAAACCAGTTTAAAGCTATATGACCCCAGACCCAGGAATACAGGTATAATATCCTTCTACTGTTCTGTGAGGGACCTACTTCATCACAGTAATATAAACATGGCACCTAAAAATTAGAATTAAGTCTCTTAATTTTCGTTCTAAAAATATTTATGCTTCTTATTCTTATTCACTTCTGAAGGTCTTAATTTCACTTCTTATTCTATTCTCGTTCTTAAAATAATTTTTATTCTACTTCTACTTCTGCTGAACGAAAATCAAATAATTATTATTCTTATTCTACTTCTTATTCACGAAAATATCACTGGCTGGGCCGACTTTTTGGAACGCTCTCCCTGTCTTTGTGCGCTCAGTGCGCTGTGCTCAGTCACTTGTGTCATTTTGTTCTCGACTGAAAAAATTACCTCTTTCAAATTCCTTATACACCAATAACACCATAGTTTGCCTCTCTGTCTCTTACGGACTGATCTTCTGGATACTGGCCTGATTACTACTTGATTTTGATATGCCATCGGTTGAAGCCTTGTGCATTAGACACCGTCGAAATAGAAGTTACTACTTACTTACTTACTTACTTTTATGCCTAAGTACAAGCCAAACCGATAGTGTACAATTTACACCGATAGAGTACAAGCCTAGCCGTAACAGTACAAGCCAGGCAAGCCTAACCGATCTATAGAGTACAAGAATAACCGAAGGAGAACAAGCTAAACCGATAGAGTACAAGACAAACCGATACAGAACAAGCCTAACCGACAGAGTACAGGCCTAACCGATAGAGTACAAGCCAAACCGATAGAGTACAAGCCAAACCACTTTACATGCCTATACTATAGCCGATAGAGTACAAGCCTAACCGATAGAATAACCGAGAGTACAAGCCAAACCGATAGAGCACAAGCCAAACCGACAGATTACAAACCTAACCGACATAGTACAGGGTTAACAGATAGAGTACAAGCCCAACCGATAGAGTACAAGCCAAGCCGATAGAGTACAAGCCAAACCGATAGAGTACAAGCAAAACCGATAGAGTACAAGCCAAACCGATAGAGTACAAGCCAAACCGATAGAGTTAAAGCAAAACCGATAGAGTACAGGCCAAACCGATAGAGTACAAGCCAAACCGATAGATTACAAGCCTAACGACAGAGTACAGGGTTAACAGATAGAGTACAAGCCAAACTGATAGAGTACAAGCCAAACCGATAGAGTTCAAGCCAAACCGATAGAGTACAAGCCAAACCGATAGAGTACAAGCCAAGCCGATAGAGTACAAGCCAAACCGATAGAGTACAAGCCAAACCGATCAGAGTACAAGCCAAACCGATATAGTACAAGCCAAACCGATAGAGTACAGGCCTAACCGATAGAGTAGAAGCCAAACCGATAGAGTACAAGCCAAGCCGATAGAGTACAAGCCAAACCGATAGAGTACAGGCCTAACCGATAGAGTACAAGCCAAACCGATAGAGTACAAGCCAAACCGATAGAGTACAGGCCTAACCGATAGAGTACAAGCCAAACCGATAGAGTTCAAGCCAAACCGATAGAGTACAAGCCAAACCGATAGAGTACAAGCCAAACCGATAGAGTACAAGCCAAACCGATAGAGTACAGGCCAAACCGATAGAGTACATGCCAAACCGATAGAGTACAAGCCTAACCGATAGAGTACAGGGTTAACAGATAGAGTACAAGCCAAATCGATAGAGTACAAGCCAAACTGATAGAGTTCAAGCAAAACCGATAGAGTACAAGCCCAACCGATAGAGTACAGGCCAAGCCGATAGAGTACAAGCCTAACCGATAGAGTACAAGCCAAACCGATAGAGTACAGGCCTAACCGATAGAGTACAAGCCAAACCGATAGAGTACAAGCGAAACCGATAGAGCACAAGCCAAACCCGATAGAGTACACAAGCCAAACCGATCAGAATACAAGCCTAACCGATAGAGTAGGAACCAAACCGATAGAGTACAGGCCTCACCGATAGAGTAGAAGCCAATCCGATAGAATTCAAGCGAAAGCGTTAGATTACAAGCCTAACCGTAGAGTACAAGCCAAACCGATAGAATACAAGCCAAACCGATAGAGTACAAGCCAATTTGGCCGATACGCTATCAGTTTGGCTTGTATTCTATCGGTTTGGCTTGTACTGTACATGCCAAGCTGATAGAGTACAGGCCTAAACGATAGAGTACAAGCCAAACCGATAGAGTTAAGCCAAACCGATAGAGTACAAGCCAAAACCGATCGATTACAAGCCTAGCCGCTTGCTCTATTGGTTAGGCTTGTACTCTATCGGGTAGGCTTATACTCTATCGGTTTGGCCTGTACCTATCGCTTAGACTTGTACTCTATCGGTTTTAGCTTGTACTCTATCGGTTAGAGTTGTAAACCAAACCGATAGATTACAAACCTCTGTACTCTGTCGGTTAGGCTTGTACTCTATCGGCTAGGCATGTACAGTATCGGTTTGGCTTGTACTCTATCGGTTTGGCTTGTACTCTATCAGTTATTCTTGTACTCTATTGGCTAGGCTTGTACTCTATCGGTTAGGCCTGTACTTTATCTGTTTGGCTTGTACTTCATCGGTTAGGCTTGTACTCTATCGGTTTGCTTGTACTCTATCGGTTTAGCTTACTCTCTATTTGGCTTGTACTGTACTCTATTGGCTTTTAGTTTGTACTTTATCGGTTTGGCTTGTAGCCTTGTACTCTATTGGTTTGGCTTGTACTATCGGTTTGGATTGTACTCTATCGGTTATGCCTGTACTCTATCGGCTGGGCTTGTACTCTATCGGTTTGGCTTGTATACTCTATCGGTTTGGCTTGTACTCTATCGGTTTGGCTTGTACTCTATCGGTTAGGCCTGTACTCTATCGGTTTGGCTTGTACTCCATCGGTTTTGCTTGTACTCTATCGGTTTGGCTTGTACTCTATTGGTTAGGCTTATACTCTATCGGTTTGGCCTGTACTCTATCGGTTTAGACTTGTACTCTATCGGTTTGGCTTGTACTCTATCGGTTTAGCTTGTACTCTATCGGTTTGGCTTGTACTCTATCGGTAGATTACAAACCTCTGTACTCTATCGGTTAGGTTTGTACTCTATCGGTTTGGCTTGTACTCCATCGGTTTGGCTTGTACTCTATTGGTTTTGCTTGTACTATATCGGTTTGGCTTGTACTCTATCTGTTAGGCCTGTACTCTATCGGTTAGTCTTGCACTCTATCGGTTTAGCTTGTACTCTCTCGGTTAGGCTTGTACTCTATCGGTTTGGCTTGTACTCTATCGGTTAGGCTTGTACTCTATCGGTTTGGCTTGTACTCTATCGGTTTGGCTTGTACTCTATCGGTTTGGCTTGTACTCTATCGGTTTGGCTTGTACTCTATCGGTTTGGCTTGTACTCAAACGGATAGATTACAAACCTCTGTACTCTATCGGTTTGGTTTGTACTCTATCGGTTTGGCTTGTACTCCATCGGTTTGGCTTGTACTCTATTGGTTTTGCTTGTACTCTATCGGTTTGGCTTGTACTCTATCGGTTTGGCCTGTACTTGATCGGTTAGTCTTGCACTCTATCGGTTTAGCTTGTACTCTCTCGGTTAGGCATGTACAGTATCGGTTTGGCTTGTACTCTATCGGTTTGGCTTGTACTCTATCGGTTAGGCTTGTACTCTATCGGTTTGGCTTGTACTCTATCGGTTTGGCTTGTACTCCATCGGTTTGGCTTGTGCTCTATCGGTTTGGCCCGATAGAGTACAAGCTTAACCAATAGAGTACAAGCTTTTCTTGCACATTAAATTATGAGGTATTTTCAAGTTCAATCAGAAACGCTCATCTGTTGTTTATAATTGACGTTTAATATACTAAAAATAGAAGCTGCCAACAATCTGTAACATTGCAAATAATTACATGCATTGAACATTCACCAACAGTCTTACAGTACACACGCATTTAGTAAAAACATGTGTGACAAAGGCAGATAACGTCTGCACCAGAGTTTGCACGCAACGAACAAGAACCAAGATTTCTTGCTAGAGATCAAAAGTTTCCTAGCAAATATACAAAAGTATCGTAAATTATCAGGCAAAAAAATTTCTGAAGACGAAACGTAAGACGAACGGAACAGATTTATTCATTTAATACTGGAATTAAGAACAATAATTACGCAACACTACAAATCCCATGAAGTTAGCAGATGGCAGATTTGTTCCTTGGTGAATGCTTTGATACAAACTCCACAGCCGGTTTGTACAAAGAGCATAGTAATATATCTGGATAGTCAGTCATTTGGTGGCGCTCACAATTATAACTTATAAGGAATTTTCAGGGGTTCTTAAAATGCATTCTATACAGGAACACACTCATAACAACTGTAAACATTTTATTAAATTTTAATTAATTTAAATTTAATTTAAATCAAAATTAAAAACTCGTCTATTCTCATTACACTATGGCTAAGAACACAGCGCAACGCACTCTCGTGCAAGACCTGTCTTGTTAAAGCGTGTTATAAATTTCTAATTGTATTGTATTGTAAACGTTAACGACTTATAAATTTCTAGATACTGCATACAGGGAGCCAGCGCAAATGATATGCATTTACTGGCCATTCCATAATTTATTCCATGCACCACATATATGGTAATTCTCAAATTCATTTTAAATGCAACTCATTCTAGAAGTGGTCAGCCGTCAAGGATGTCCACGGAGGGAATAAGAGGGGTCACCCAAGTGTGGACATTGGGAGGGGTTGTGCCCAATGCAGACACCATGCACATAAATTTCATGCAAACAGCTACCGGGTATTTTAGTATAACCTGTGTCTTAAACACCAACTTCAGTGCAGCAGGCAGTCTGCACTGGGTTGTAGATGGACGTGGCAGTGTCAAAGTACTCCACCCCATAGCACAGTTAGTCATGCAACATCAACAGAGTAGCATCATCTAAGACTTACTAATCCTGTGGAGTCTGCAAATGGGTGGGAATGGTGGGCGGGGCAGGTGTAGCCAAAAGTGAAGAAATGAGGGGAAGGACGTCCTTAAAGGATGTCCTTAAAGGATGTCCTTAAAGACCCTCATCAGCACTTCATGCTGAATGGTATCAGGCAGCAAATGCATAACATCAACCAAGTAAACGCATCAAATGACATGTTTCTATGGCAACATATTGCTCGTCACACGTTATTTATGGAAGCAGGCATGAAAGAATGATGTCTCATGACTCAGACCTACGCCCATCTTGATCAGCAAAACCAAGTTATATATAAATGTGGTCGCATCTACCACAGTCCAAGCAGGACTTTAGGAGGTGCTCATCTCTTCACATAGTCCTATTTTCGCATTTTGCAAATCTCAAAGTCTACAACATGGGAGTCGTTGAATTGTATGACTTGCCGCTTCCTTTTCAGCCAACGCCAAACCAAGCTATACGGCTTGTGAGTTGTGACAAAGGTAACTGCATGCAAGATCTCGACAAGTTAAGCAGTGGGTACCAAGCGGACAAAATCTCTTACAAGACACAACTGCATCGAAGAACTAGCTCATATCTTAAGTAGCAGGACTCACGATTCATTGGGTGTGGGGAATTCGCCCTTAATCGTTCTGCCCATTCCAAATCTGGCTTACAATTTTACTATATAGTTAATTTCCAATCACAGACTGTTCCCTGGATTAATTTATAATTCATAAATACATTAAAACAATGACCACGCACAAAGAATCAATGCCACATTGAAAGATAATTGACCTGTATGCTTTTGAGAAAGCAGGTAGGCTAATACAGTGAGCAGCTATTGTCGGTGAGAATCTCCACAGATGAAGTCAAGTCTAAATCAACGAAAAGGATTTCATATGCTCGCTCTTAGTCTTGCCAGATGGACAAATCTGTCAATGACACCTGAAAGAGGGAGACTTCCGAGAGAGCAAGGAAATCGCGACTCAATAAACACACAAAATAAAGAAACAAACATTAGAAAAATACTCTAGAATTCTGATATTTATCGCTTAGACCAACAAAGCCATGGAACAGGTAGGCGCATCGCTGGACACCAAAAACCAATCAACTCTGTCATCGAACATCGAAACTGCCAATCAGAAATTTACAACCCATAACATACACTTGAACCTCCTTACGTCTTTAACATCTGGAGCTATATCAAGTACCTTGTGTTATCAGGAGGCCGCTTTATACTGAGGTCACACTGTAAAGGTTAACGAATTTAGCATCCATACGAAGGCCATGTTATATCAACAGCATGATATAAGGAGGGTCTGGTGTGACATTTCATGCAGTTTCCCTTTCTCAGGCTTTCTCGGACAAGAACTTGCCTCCTCGCGTGTCTTGCAACCTGCTGCCTACCCTGCTGTCAGAAAGATCACATTGAGAATTGCTCCACAGAACTCATAACAGAATACTGTTAACCGCCGCGTCCAGGCTCGATTCATCGTCATCCGTTCTCGGGACGTTCGCCCGCATTTCCGCTGAACCACTGGCATTGTCAGACCAAGGCTGCTGCAATCGAATTATGCTGTTAATCGCACACTGAATTTCGTGCTGCAACGACGAATTCTCGGAGTCTTCGTGGCTCGAGCTTGTTGATGCTTGCAGCGGCGAATTGTACTTTGATGAAGCGCTTTGATTTCCTGTCCGTCCTAAGCTGCCGTTTAGCGTATCCGACTTTGCTTCACCACCCATCCAAGATGTGCTGCTCAGGTCACGGTTGAACTGCGTCAGGTCAGCCATCAAACTGTCGATGGTTCCCTGCATAAGTTCATCATCCTCTTCTTCCTCATTTGCTACGACGCCCGTCTCAAAACTCATCTCTTCATGGTCCGTGTCTGATGCGTCTTCACTGTCAGAGTTCATGGATTCGCCTAATGTGTTGACACTATCGTCAAAATCGAACCTCTGATTGCGCTCCGTCAGATCCACGTCTACCTCGCACGGTGGCGCCATCTTTACATCGCCAGGTGGAAAACTGCACGTCAACTGTTCTGTATTGAGCAAGCTGGCGACAGCCGCGTCGTCCTCTGTAAAGCTTGGAAATAAGCCTGCAGAGCTTGTCGTTGGGACCTCTATTGCTTCGGTGCTTGAAAACCAGTTATCATTGTCTACCTGCCTATTTTTACTAGTATTCACCTCACCATTGTTAGTAACAGTTCGAGCGACATTACGAGCAGAGATATGCAAGTTGAGCGAGTGCTGACTTCGGTCATGCATGACTTGCCAGCGTTTGGACGTGTCTGAGTCTGTACTGTCTAGCTTCTCCAGTTTTATTTGTAAGCTCTTGTAGCACTCGATAGAGGAAGACTGACAGACAGAGGTATCGCGAGGTGGACTCTTTGAGTCTGTGTTCGAAGGAGAAGAATGGGTGGACGAGTCTTCGGTTTTTACTGCTTTCAAGAAAGCGTCTTTATCACGCGACTCAAAGTCTGTTTTGGTGTAATCTGCACCCGTTACATCTTCGTCTTTGCATTCATCATCCTCTTTCTTGATGTCGTCATCCAGTTTTAAGCGTTTCAACACTGGTCGAGGCACAAATGAATCTACAACAATTATTGATATTGGTTACAACATCCGTGGTGCAAGCGTAAATGTACAAGGTATCAATCGATGGCTCCAACACAAATCAGGTCAATAGCCAGAAGATCAGTCCCGTGAGACTGAAATTATACATAGTTACAGAGCCTTTGTCTTACAGACTGATCTTCTGGATGCTGACCTGATTACAGCTTGGTTTTGGTGCGCCATCAGTTAATGCCTTCACGTTAGACACTGGCACAATGGAAGTTACTAATTACAAAATTACAGCCATACAAAATTACCACGGGTTTCTACAAAACATTTGGCTTCAACTCCCCTTAGGGCATAAACGGCTTAGTTTTAGGGTCTCAGAACGTCTCACAGAGCTCGACTGATTCTGTCAAAGGATTGTGATTGTGGAATATGACTCTCCTTAAAAGCAGTCATTAATTAATTCCTTGTGTATACATTTACACTAAAAAAGTTTTGCGAGCTTGAATCAATTCAGACGACAAAGTACCCAAAAAATGCCTAGCACAGAATTAGATTCCTAAGCACCAAGTTATGGAAACGAGTCAAAGTATTTGACACAATTTCGTCCAAGGAGAGTTGGAAAACTGACAGAGGACTTTGTAAGTCTATGTCTGTTCTGTTAGTAGTTAAGATTTAAATTGCATAACATGTAAATGTACAGCGCAGTGCGTTTGTCAGGCGCTTAATAAAGAAAAGATTATTATTATTATTATTATTATTATTACCAGGATCGTCCTCCGCCTGTCTCTTCTCCTCCAACAGAAGCGTCTTTTCATCACTGTGAAACGCTCGTTCGAGTAGTACCATTTCAGACGTCAGCTGTGGCCGCTGCAAGTCAGAAATCAATGTGTAAGACAATGAACACAAGAAAAGAACAATACAATACCACCAACTCACTATATGAATGTCACTGGCTAAAAACCTTTTTCACATTAACACGGGAACGGCCAGCTTCTATGCACATAAGCGAATTATGTACTTATCTGTTATGCACTTAAGTGGTGTCGACTGTACACCAAAGAGAGCTTACCATAGCCTCTTCCCACAGCAGATGTCGATATTTACGAAGCATGCCGTCTTTCCGATCGAGCAATTCGCGGGATTTCTCTTCAAAGGCTTCTTCCACTGAAAAAAACAAAAATTACACACAGAAAGATAATGAAATGCATAAGTTTAGCATGCTGAACGGTTAACCAAAAGGCAGAGGTTTACATCCCTACTGGACAGAATTCCTGCTTGAGGTATCTGTTGATTCTGCAATACATCAGTGCCTTGGCCATACACTGTTCAAGGGTAGATCAGGCCATGAGGGAGTAGACTGGGCAACCTGCATCAGATGAGGTTAAGAAACAGAAACTGATAACACACTATACCTGTAGCAGCCTCTCACGTTAATTTAAATAGACTGCTCCTCTTCTTCTACCACTGGACATAATAAATAGTTAGAAGAATTCCCCACGTTGGAGAAATATTTGTGGTATCCTCCATAGTTTTTATTGATTACCAGAAAGCTGGCAAAACTGGTTTCTTAAATAAATAAACCCTACAAACTTGTCTACATTTCCAAGGCCTACTACACGGTCAGATTGCAAAGAGCCCATCAGGAACATTTGCCCAAGCCAAATGAAAGGCAAAACTCTATGCCCTGAATGCTCAGAATCCTGGCAAGTTGCATGAAACTGACCATTTTTTCACACACCTTATTGTTCTTATTATGCTAGTTATTTACCTGTCGTACTAATGAGCCAAAACTCACCTGCAGCAACATCTTTAGCAGGTGGCTCCCTCGTCTGAAAGACGTGATACGGAACCAGGCCACGGATGACGTCCTTGAAGTTTTCAAATGGCTTTGAAGACTCAGGATGTGTCGCCCGTTTCTGGTCTTTTTGTAGGTATAAATGGAACCTAGATAGTAAACAAAGACCATAACATTTCAAGTGGTTTACCTATATTAATGGCACTTCTGCAAGTTGTCTTAAATGTTACATATAAAATTATCTGAATGTACAATAACCTCACCATCTGAACAGGACGGATCTGCTTGTTCTTTCGGCTTCTTCTTCCTCTCAGATTCATCTTCTACTTCTTTCTGAGTTGTTCTTCTTGGCGTCTTCTTCTTATCAGCATCCTCTTATTCTTTTCTGTTACTTTTTGGATTCTTCTTCTCAGATTCTTCTTCTTCTCAACTTCTTCTATCTGAATTTTCCCGGCTTTTCATTCTTATCAACTTCTTCTATCTGAATTTTCCCGGCTTTTCATTCTTATCAGCTTCTTATTCTCTGCTTTTTCTTCTCCTCTTCTTCTCTACTTCTTATTTTCTGCTTCCTCTTCTGAAATGGTGCTGCATTGAGCTTCCACAGCCACGTCTCTGTCACTTCAAATGGACAGTCTTCCACTTACTGCTCAAGCTAAAACTTTCTTGAGGCTCCAATGGTAAATGGCACCTCAAGTTGTTTGTTCTGCTATAAAGTTAACAAATACAATTTTAACACAATTTAAATGATAAATAAAATACACAAAGAAAACATTGCAGATGCCTTACTTTTGAGCACGAGTGAGATGAAGAGAGCGGATGACACGAGTAGCTCCTGCATCAGGGGCAGGAACACTGAGGTCCATGGGAATCGGTAACTAAGAAAACAACATCAAAGAGTCACTTACATTGAGCACGCAGCACAAAAACATTAATGTAACAGTTCTACGCACGAAAGTCCTGTGTAACAATGTTAATGAAACTGCTGTAAGACTGGCTGATTAACTTACACCTTTCTCCTTGTCATCATATAGCAAAATGCTAATTCCGTATGATAAACTGGAATTTAAAATGGGATCTTTCACTTTGGATATGTCAATTCCCCATTGGTCAGTTGAAATTAGCAACATGTTACATTAACAAAGACAACAAGAACTGTTAGACAGCGCGTCAATAAAAAATCTCATGATCCTTTGGCTCTGCTTCTCAGTAGGCTACCAAAAACATACACAATTTTGGCAACTGTTAAGTTAGAGTTAACCAAAAGACGTTGTGAAATAAGGCAGTGAATTTGTGGTCATTTGACACTGGAAGGAAGGTCAAGATTACTATGAATAATTAGCAACTTCAACAGCATCACTGTCTAATGCACAAGGCATCAATAATGTCAAACTGTAATCAGGTGAACATCCAGAAGATCAATCCGTTGAGAAAGACAGACAGCCTATGCTGGATAAGCTATTCCAGACACACAAGTTTTAAGTTGAGCATAAAATGAGACAAGAGGCTGAGATTGAGGAGATAAAGGGAGGAAATTCCAAAATTTAGGTTCAGCAACAGTAAACACCAACTCATCCAGCACAGTTCTACTCTTGGTATCATGTCCATTTCTTTACTGTTTTATTTTATATTTAAAGCACTTATTTTGAACGTAAAGTCTGAATCAGAGGCGCAAAAAAGGTCGAGCTATTCAGCATCCCCAGGTGACGGTTAAACTGACCTGTTGGGCAGAGGCGAGATGTTTTGGAAGCTGTTGCTGCTGCTGCTGCTGTTGCTGCAGCTTATCTCGTTCCTGGAGGAGTCGATGGTGATGCTGTAGTTTGGCAAAGACAACGGACTGGTTCTTGGCAAACCACTGCCTTTGCTCGGGCGGCATTTTGGCCAGCTGTGCTTCTAATTTCTCCTTTAGGTAAGGAAACGCCTGGAAGAGATCCTCCGCCTGAATACAGACAGAAGAAATTACAATGTATCAGTGCCATTGTTCACGAGTGTCCGACTCAAGTGAGTTTATTGTTTGGATTTGTCTTAAAAGCCCAGGACTGAATTTGACTCGATGAGTTGGGCTACTAGTCATGATTATTTGAAACTAGTTGCACTGAAAACATTAAAGAAAATTATTGTATACTCGCTTACTTATACATCTGAAGGAAGCAATTCTTGCAATCCAAGGGGAAGCTGTAATGGAGTGCTGGAGGGACAAAGGAAGGGAGGATGGATGGGGAGGGAGAGGCAGGGGAGAGGACTGATGTCAATCCCATATCATGGACAAGGCATCTCTTGACATTTTCAAATTGTTTTTTAACTGTCTTAGGACGGGCAATCGCCTAGTTTAAAATAGTACCCCTTAACCCATAAGATTAAGTCGAGAGACCATCTTTCCTCAGAGGTAAGTCATAATTACTTGAAGGTAGTACTGGAATAAATTAAAATGATACCTTGACTGGTGCTCCCGAATTCTGGAGTCCAGATGGCGAAGACAGCGGCACACGTGCAGAACCGGTAGATGTTACAATGCTCAAAGCCGATGCAACACTGGTGCCACCTGTTGCAAGGATTTCACCTGTGAAAAACAAGCTTAGCTTTAAAAAATTACATCTACATAAACAAAATCAACCAGTGAAAAAACAAACTATAATTTATATAGTGCAAAACACGGCCAAGGTTGAAGGGTTAACCAACAGAAATGGCAAAGCAGACGCTGCAAAGGAATGTCACTATAAAGAATCAAGCAATGGCAAAAGACTAGACATTCTCATGAAAGTAAGTAAATAAGAATATCCTTTAATAAACCAATTGCCAACTCCATTTTGGTGTACACACATCATAGTAGTCGCAATAATCTAAATTATCCAGTCTATCTTATTCAAGTCTTATATATCATCCTAGTGAAATTATTTCAGCCATTCCACTAGGAAGACAAAAAACTAGTGATATTAGTAATAATTAGTGATTTCAGATATTCAACAGTAGCACTACTGATACTAAATAATTCTCTTCAATGGAATTTTTCAAAAGTTAATTAAAACTACCTGAGTTTGCCTGACCAGCAGTGCTGGCTTCCACAGATGTTCCAGCACTCATAACCGGCCGTGTAGCTATAACTTGCGATCCAGTCGCCCCTGAGGTATTGGCCGAGTTGTTGATCCTCTGCTGTTGAAGGTACTGTGCCACTCCTTGGCTGATGATTCGCTGCTGTCCTCCGATGAGCATCTGCAGGTATTTCTCTTGGTCGGGATTTCGTTTTGGCAAGTCGAGCAGCGTCTTCATCTGCGACTGGATCTTTGTCAGCAGGTTCTGCTGGTCGGCCGACAGCTGGACAGTGGTCACCGTTTGAGACTGCTGACCAGCAGGTGCCACCGACTGAGCCATGCCGATAACGGGCTGGACGTTCTGTGGACCCTGAAGCGTACCTAAAAAGGTAAGACATCCAATCCCTCTGCTGAGTACCAGAACTGCTATGACAAATTCCTATTTAAAGCATTGGATAACACACTGGCATAGAGAGTGAGAGGTAACGAGTTCGAGCCCGTAGGGCGGACATGCTTTGTAGGCTGCTATTAGCGCCGTGTATTGCAGGCTGTCTGTTCTGTTAGTAGTTAAGATTTATGTCTTCTGTCATTTGTGTTCAATTGCATAACATGTAAATGCACAGCGCAGTGTGTTTGTCAGGCGCTTCAATAAAGAAAAGATTATTATTATTATTATGTATTTCTTAGTTAATAATTAAATAACAGATTACAATATTCTATTATTGAAACATTACTACTTTTGTTAGAATCTATGAAGTGAGTAGAAACTTTGCCACAGCACCAGTCAGTGTGACAGCCTTCTTTCCTTCAAGAGACTCTAAGCAAGCCTTGTATAAATGTTGGCCTGCAAATAATCGGGAAATCTTGGTGAAAAATGGCAGGAGAAAGAGAGCTCTTGTATGAAATAAGAAGGTAGGCACAAGTAATTCAGTCAACCAAACGAAATTGCTAAGTATGTTAATGTTCGGACTAACTGATTACAATGTCACAACTCACTGTAAAGATCGATAAAAGTTTACAATGTTACAATGATTTACTGGGTGCTGTGGCAAAGTGACATGTTAAAGAAGGTCTTCGGCGCCTTTACCAATTTATTTTTTCAAATAATTTCACTGTACAGTTACTATAACAACTACTTGCAAGTTAAAACATGTGCATTGGCAATAACTCTGTGATCGGTAAATGCATATTATTAATAATTTTCATGCTCTACAGTGTTTCATAATGTCACCTATTATACCTATTTTTAATGCTTTCCTGGTCTTGTCACGCAAACCGATTTTCCCTAGCAGTTCAATCTTCTATGGCAAAAATGTACATTTTGCTAAACATATCACATCTTAAGACAAACCCATTTACTGGGGAAAGAAAAAAACACTCCTTTAAGCTAAAGCCAATAAGCAGCCATATGTATTTCCATGTAAGTGACATAAATTTCTTAGCCTCGGCATATGAGGGTTGGTTGCCAGTTTTCTCCCTTGCAACCTGATCCTCTCACCAAGTGCACTTATTTTACAACAAAGTTTTTGGTTGCAAACAACAGCATGCAACTGATCAGCTATTACCTTGGACTGGTCATAACATCTCAAATGTTTCACAAGCGCTAAGCATACCTGACTTCAGAGCTTGTTGGTTGCCAGGTAACGACGGTGCTACCGCCTGCACAGTTGATGATGGCAGTCTTAAATTCAGCTGCTGCCCAGACGCACTGTTTCCAGGTCGCAGAACGTTCACCGGCTGGCTGGAAATCCCCGACCCAAAGTTGGAAATGCCCGACGTAACACCACGCAGCACAGACACAGAGGTGGGAGTAGGCTTCGGTTGGATGAACTGAAGGCCGGACTGAGGTACAGGAGTGACAGCCAATGACGCTGAACCGGGTCTCACTGTTGGTAATATCCGTGTGTGGGCCTCAGTAGAGGGGTCGATAACAGTCTTTTCAAGTGTTGGACGAAGCATTTGAGCAGCGAAGGCCGGCCTTAACGGCATGGAACCAAGGCCACTCGACGCACCTGTAACCTCCATCGAATTAACAACAACCCCGCCACTCGAATGATGTGGGGCGACAACCATCATACCCGAATTAGCCGTCTGGGTCGCAACCTGTGACCCCATAAACTGCTGACCGACCATGACAAAGTTTTTGCTGACGGGGGGTGCGTAGCCGGTCTGCAGGGCATCTTGGCTGACAGTCGTCTGTTGCTGTCGCTGCTGTTGTTGCTGCAGCAGCTGAAGCACGTTCATCTGATTCCCAATCAGCATCTGCTGCAGCTGTACATTCTGCTGGAGCATCTTCACAGGGTCGTGAGCGACACCGCCTCCCTCTCCGAACTCCCCGCCATGTGACTGGGGATAGATGGCGCCCTGCTTCACAGGCACAGCAACGGCCCCTGTCGTCTGGTGGGCCTGTTCAAATCGATAAACCTGTCCACCAATCTGAACTACCAGACCGTCTGGCAGTTTACCATCTTGTGAGGTGATGGTATGCTGTTGCGGTAGGGCGATGCCATGTTGCTGCTGCTGCGATTGCAACGTCTGGAACACAACATTCTGGCCAGATGCTCTCTGAAGAACCACCTGTCCACCACTGGAAAGATTCAAGTTAGAGTCTACCACCTGACCACTCATTGGCAAAGTGTTCGTTCTCCCCATAATGGGACCGGTAGGCAGCCGAGCCTGCTGTAATCGCACTCCCTGCTGTAGAACGGTTCCATGCTGTAACACAGTGCCTTGCTGCAGCATTTTTCCCTGCTGTAGCACATTTCCCTGTTGTAGAATGGTTCCCTGCTGTAAGACGGTTCCTTGTTGCAACATGTTTCCCTGTTGTAGTCCAGTCCCTTGCGTCATGCCTACCAAGTTTGGAGCGCTGACTTGCATCTGCTGCAGGTTGATCTGCTGCCCCGTCCTGTTGCCTGAAACAGACTGGTTACCCGCCTGAATCAGAATTCGGGCCCCCTGCAGGTTGATGCCTCCTGGCACCCCATGCGATATCTGAACCCCTGACTGCTGCAACTGGACAGAGTTCAGACTGTTCGCTGGCAGCTGAGTAACTGTTGGCTGATGCTGATTTCGCACCTGAACATACTGGATGCGAACGGCGCCATTTTGGACAACAGTCTGTGGCTGTACACTCATCAACATCTGCCCTCCACTGCCGGCCAGTGTCGCACCAACATTGTTAGGCAGAATGACGGAATTATTACTAGCGGAACTGGCAACGGCGAAGTTCGTGACAACTCTGTTTGCAGATGATGCTCGTTGCAAGGAGTTGTCAGTAACGATTGCACTGTTGTGAAAAAACACAAAAACATCAGCAAATAAAACTACAAATATAAATAAAACAGTATAAAAACAGACACTGAAATATGAAGACACACACTTCTAACTAAAACAATATCTTCTTGTTCATTGTTCACTTATGCCAGCCATTTTTTGTTTATTCTTTGCCATAAGTAAAACACACAGAACAATTTTAAACATGAAATATAGTTCTTGAATAATAATCTAATAGCTTGCATAAAATTGAACAACTGCAGCTAGCCCCAAGCTGCACCCCAAGGAAAATAAAGTTTAAATGCTTATAGTCACACCAAAGTTATAAACAACTACCTAAACACTTGTAGCAAATTAAATATTGCAATGAAACTGAACATTGTTACAGCATAGCTAACAAAATAAATTATATTAAATTCCCAACAATTTCAGTAAATAATCACAGATAATAAAAAGTGAATTTAATCTGTACACACTGTACACATTAAAAGCACTTAACAAAACATTTAGCCAAACATCAGTGAGTGACAGCGACAGATTGCAATTTCTTTAACAGAAACCATTAAAACACAGTCAAACAAAAAAACAACGGAAGGGTGGTCATATTTACCCGGAAAACTGATCTGGAATATGTCTGGCTTGCTGGAGCTGGACGACATTCTGTGATGAATAGTTACCAGTGGAATTGATTGCTATGACTCCAGTCGGGAGGTTCTGCACTTGGGAACCTGCTCCACATTTCGCGGCTAAAGTCGGAACAGGCACGTTTGTGATCGGAGTAGCAGACGACCCGAGCGAGTGGTCAAAGAATGCGTCGGAGACTGAAGCAGAAGGAGCGCAATTCCAGTGGATGTCACTAGAGTTCTCTGTCGATGATTTCAAGAGCTGACCATTTTCAAAATTAAAGAACTCGCCAGTAACACTCTAGTCCAAATAAAAATATGAAGATTATGCACCACGGAATTTAACCAAAGAATTGTATTTTTCTAGAACAGTCTCTCAGCACACTGTTAAAAGCTTATCTTCTTCCTCTTCTTCGTCACCACCACCACCACAACCAAAACCACCACCAGTGCTATATATACTGCTCAAATATATGCCTAAATGTGGTATATAAGCAAGTGAACAATTATAGCTGCCCAAAAGCCACCAGTTAAGAAAGAAGATGGTCTGTTGTCTGTTTAGAGACAAGGTAATCACAACTGGGTGTATGACAACAGCGCTTTTTCAAGGAAAACTCTACAGAAGCATTTTTTATTATGCATTCTTCTAGGAAGTCCTTTTATAAATCCACACTAAATCCAGGAACTTCACTACTTTATACCCACTGTTCACTCTGTGTTGCTGGAATGGGCAAGGAGGGAGGTAAAGGGACCAAATTTTAAGTGCCTTACCTTCTGACAGGGTATAAAAAACATGGTAGCCGAATGGCCAGAGAGTGCTCGGCTTGCAACGCTGATGGCACAGGTTAGAACCTAACCTGAGGCAGTTTCTGTGTAGGGACCTTGAGCAAGTCCTTCTTGCACCATTAATCAACACCCTCGACACTCTGCTATATGGTCATGTGCACACTTCTGAACTTTTGAAGCAGGACAACATCAAATACAGTGGTATTGTATTGTAAAGATTTAGTTATACACTAAACACATCAACCGACTTACGTCAAAGGAGTTTTGCTGAGCAGCAGAACTAGCTGCAGAAAAATCTAGGAATTGGTCAAGTGCATCAGGGTCACTAGAATCAAGAAACATACCACACAATTAGCTATTTAAATAAATTCCATAAATTTACATATATAAAAATATATTTCTTCTGGTTTATTTTTATTGAAGCCAGTCACAAGACTCTAACAATTTTACAAAAGTATTTTAGGGAGTATGTGATAATCTAGTGGTTAGCATGCAGGACTGTCAACCACGAGGTTGAGGGTTCACATCCCTACCAGGGCTGAAATCTAACTCAGCTGTAACGAGTACACTGACATTACACTATCAGTGGGAAGATCAGACAGTGAGGGAGAGGACTGGGAACCACTCTCACGGGCCTAGTCGCTGACATTTCATAGCCATGGCTGCCTCTCAGGCTAGTTTAAGGAACAGGTCTTCTTCTTCCTCTTCTGGAAACATTACCTTACACTAAAATAAACTAGTATTTAGCTTCACTGTTTATGTCTCAACAACTCAGAGCGCTTACCATATCCAAATAATGACTTCTGCCCAGTGGCGTAACGAGGGGGGGGGGCTGCCGGGCGCAGGACGGGGGGCGCAAAATTAGGTCTGAAAATGTGTTTTTGTTAAAGAAATCAGGTAAAAATTGAAAAATAGTTTTTAAAAAGTAACTTTTTGTACGTGAGTCTGGGGGCGCACGGGCAAGGGGCGCAAAATGATATTTGACAAAAGCAAAAAAAAGTCATCAGAAATTTTGGCGGAAATTTTTGCCCCCGGGCGCACGAACCCCTAGTTACGCCACTGCTTCTGCCCTAATGCAACAACTGCTCGTGTTACTTCTTTGTACAATGCAATACATGTTTAGCTAATGCCAGATAAGAATGACTTGGTAAGCAGTAGTAGCTTCACTGCCTCATGGATGCATTTGTCTACGGTCTGCCAAGCTGTCATACAGGTGAACTATTGTTCTGATAAAGATTTTATTTCAGTTGAAGTTAACAATCAAACACTGATACAAGTCCAAGAATTTCAACTGAACCCTCGGATTTCATTACGTACAGGGATTTCGCAATCAACTGATGTTAGTTAGCAAGTTATTTAGACCCTTGATTGACAAGTGTAACATGACAGGCAATAGGTTTGAGCACTCACCTTGCAACGTGGAGGGTGCAGGTTCAAGCAGGTTTGAGACACATACTATGCATAGTCACTAGACTGCATTGGCACTTAATATATACAAATATAATAATATACAATTAATTTAGTGCCTAACAAGTACCTCACAATGGCGCTGTCCATACTGGCCAATAACGATGTTAATGTTAATTAATACATTGTGTATTTTACAGAATATTAAAGATACATATATTTTTCGATTAATTAGAACAAAATAAGTGCAAACAATTACTTGATGACATCCAAGAGTTTGAGGTCATTGTCCATTTCATGCAGATCAGAATGAAAGATCGTCTGTATTCACATGAATTACATCGTCTAAGTACTTCTTCGGCTGTCTGACATTTAGTTTCTCTACAGTTCAAACAACGATACCAGAAAATTAATAACTGAGTATTTCAAATGATACAGTCAATTTATCCACACTATTCATCAGCCAATCATCATTTAGTTGCTGTTAAGCATTATATCCATCACTTAGTAATTAAAATCTCAAGACATTTCTTGTAAAGAAAACAAATCCAAAACAGGATACAAATAATGGACATATCTGAAATCTAAAATCCATCTGGATACAGCCCATAATAATGCAGACACTCTGCCATTCAGTCTGCTAGTAAAGTACAGCAAACTTTACGTATAGCCAGTTGTGGTTTCTACAGTAGCAAGACACGAGTTTCGTCTAAGATGATGTCCTCTGAGGTTCTGATTTATGTTACTTTCACAGGACTGGCCAGTATCTAAACCAGAGTTGCAGAGGTTGAAAGCCAACCCATTAGCTGTTGTCCCACCTTTCAGAAAGAAGTTGTGTCAAGTCAGAGTGTCTGAATATACGCCACACAGTCTGCAATTTATTACCGAAAAGCAAGTCCCAGAGTATTCTAGCCACAATGCATGATGCAGCCAACTGGCAAAGCACTAGTCGTGCAACATAGACAGCACAGGTTCAAGCTCCCAAAATTGTCATTGCATAGGAAGCTCATGTAAGGCCTTAACACTAACTTGTTTGGCCCACATTTCATTCCTCATCAGCAGATACTGCTGTTAGATATGTGCAGAACTAATAAGAATACGTTCTATTCTGACTACAGCATTTAGCAAAATCAATCTATGTAGTCTTGGTAGCACACCCCTTAAATAATTCTTGAGGTTTGCAAATAAAAATAAAAATACCATTAAATTAATCAGCATAGATCTGCCTTCTCAGAAAATGCTTTCAACAGTGTTTCAGCCAGTCTTCCTAGTTTTAAGTGGGAAAAGTGAAGCTCCCATGTCCGTGGTGGAGCACAGGAGGTGCTAACGTACTACTCCTTGGCCCTAAAGCCAGCAATGGATGAATCCCAAGGTCCTGGGTACAGGGTCACTGCAACACAATTTTCCATTTACCACCCACATTGTGCTGGCACCAAGTCATGCTGCTTGGACTCATTGGAAGGGAAACAGAAAATTACACACAACCATCAGAAAAAAATGGCTTGAAATATTTGGAAACATGATCACCAGATTCAAATAGGCAGACACTGCATATAGGCAGTGCTACTGGTAAGAACAGTGTGGACTTTGTTAACGAGCTCACTCCCGGGTAGCTCACAGTTCCGCTTAACACAGAGTGGTGTATGTCCATTTTCCACAAAGCTATTAACTCAACTAGCTGTATCGGTTAATGTGCCATATGGTCAGATGGATAGACAGATGGTCAGATGGACAAATGAATGGACTGACGGTCGGATAGAAGTACTGACAGTCGGATAAATTGACTACTCCACCAAGTTTGACAGTGCAAACTCCACGCATGCTTTTCAAAAACGTCTATTAGATGAAAAACTGCCACTCTCAATAACTCATGTATTCTGTTGCGTTTTGTCGACAGTTTTGTGTTAAATAAACGAATATGATGATGATGATGATGATGGAGTAGTTAATTCTAGAAATGACAAAGAAGAGGTATGGGGTGGTAGAATAGATGAGCTTTTGTGCAATCACTTGAAAACAAAATAAATGGTATATTATCAGAATTTTGAAGTTTAAAATAAATGCTTAACAACCAAGAAACAAACAAGACACTGCCATGCAACAATATAACCCACGACACAAATAAATCACCAGTTTACTAGCAAGTCTGTAAAATGGTACATGATGATTGCTAGTCTCTAGAAGTACATTTCTAGACTTTGCAATGTATGATCATATATGTAGTGCCTCTTGAGGTGAACAAACCTATCCCCAAAAGAAAGGAAGTACTTTTCAAACGCTGACTCCTGAGCAACTAGAAGACATGACCTCCTCCTAAAAGTCTGCAAAATCTCTGGTGGCGGCACTGCCCTTGGCCCGTGAACGGGCTGTTGTCCTCAATTTAACTCCATTGCCTAAAATCCCCGAACAAATCCACTTCAAAGTCTTATCACTAACCTACAACTCCCTACAATACTCCCAGCCCAAATATCTTCGCAAACTCTTCACCATCCAGCCAACCCGCTCTACCCAATCATCCTCTGGTCTCACCCTTTCTCAAACCCCAGTCACTACTCATCTCGAGTTCTCCAACTAAACCATATCCCACACTGCATCACGTCCCTGGAATGACCTTCCCTGAATTCCACACATTTTTGATTCCTCCATCATTCAGTCTCCTCGCCTGTCTTCATCACTATTGTACATGCGTTTGTCTGCAGCCGCATTGATTACTGCAACTCCTTATATACAGGTCATGCCAAAGTTCGTCTGTCAAACATCCAATCAGTCTGGAACTCCGCTGCCAAACTGATCGCATGCCTTCCTTGTTTCTCTTATATAGCGACCTTCATAACAAATGAATTGCATTCGCTCCCTATTAAGGCTCGTGCCAAATTCAAGATGCTCCATGTGGTCTCTAGAGCTCACCATGGCCAGGCTCCAAAGTACCTGAGTGATCTCTTCCATAAACTGGCCCCTGCTCTCTTTCTCTTCCCTTCGCCATAGAGGTAGACTTGACCTCTTAGTCGCCCAGGCCAGGACAGTCAATGCCAAGCCTTTGCAATTGTGGGTCCTTCTTCTTGGAATAACCATCCCCACAAATTCAGGCTGAGGTTTTGGTGGGTGGTTTATCCACTTCAGTGTGTTGCTTGAAAACTTTTCTCTTTCCTCGGAGTGCTCTGACACGCTGGAAGCGCCTCTGAATAGTCACTACTACTGCTAGATGCGCTTTATAAATGCTCAGATACAATAGAATCATTGCCAATCACCCACCATCATCTGGCTCAGGCTCCTCTATCACTCCTCGGACTTTCCACTCAAAACTAAAGTCTCACCTCTTAAAGAATTCATACCTCAACTCATCCGACCCTCCACCTTCCAATTCTCAACCTATAATGACACCCGCCTTAACAGCTACTCTGCCCACTCTGACCTTCTGGCAATTGGACTCCTCTGAATCTACGCAGCGCTTGTGAATAAGCTGATTTTGGTGTTTGGCTTTCGAATGGCGTTTTAGAAGTTTGGAGCTTACGATTATGATTGTGATTACACATCCAAAGTTAATCCATGGAAACTGTACTATTAGGCTTACAATAAAGGCACAATGTATGTTTGTCTTTCAGTGAAAATGCTTGCAAAACACAAAAGGACACTTAAGATCTGCCCGACATGAAAGATGCCACAGCAATGAACCAGACATAATTTTTATCCCCATCCAAAACTGCTCCTCAGGTTTAGCCAATTTGGGTTTTACACCCCACAGGCTACACATGATATGCATTTTTGAAGCAAACCCAGGCAAGCATATGGTTGAAAATCACACACAATACAAATGGAACACAGGGCTACATAAGAACAACATTTTACAGACACCATACGCAAACTATGAACTACACTAGGGACTTTAACAAATATGGTGGGCACAGAGGGGCAAAATACGGGTCCCGCATACGGTTAAAACGAGAGAAAAAAAGCCAGACAGATAGGGTTAACACCGTACGGGAAATTTCCATGCGAACTGCGAAATTTGGATGTAGACGGGCGGTTGCTTGGGCTTTTGAAGGAAAAGAAACATGGCTGGCTAGCTCGGCTAGCTGGCTACGTGTGCTTGTGCCGATGGCTCGACTCAGTCCGCACACAGACACACAAGAAGGCACGGCTGCTTCTACGCATGTAGGCATACACATCGACCAAGTCGAACGCAGCCATACCACCACCAACCAACCAGATCAACCACCTCCTCTGTCTCTCCCACAGGCAGACAGCAACCACAAAGACAAAGACGATCGTGGTCTGGATCCCCCTCGACCGATCAGGGCCCCACAAGGGTTGGGGCGTTTGAGCCGGAAGCCACGTTCTTCGAGCCATCGGATCGATCTGATCGAGACGGAACGATGGCCAACGATCAAAATGGAGCGATCTGTGCGGGCAAACGTTCTAGGCTCTTGGGCGGGCGGACGGACGGGCAGCCAAGGCTTCATTCGTCCTCCTTGCTTAACATTTTATCTACGAAATATTATTAACACACTAACCACTCACCGTCATAATATTCGTTAGCGCGACACACGCGGGGTTCACACGCACGGGCAACGCCGACCTTTGACACGTGACGTCACTGGCTCGGGCGGCGCAGTTGGGGGAAGACCCCGGAGCTGCCTAGCAACGCCCACCTCCCGTCCGGTGCTCCCGCCAAGGCTTGCCCGGTTTGGGAAAGAAACTGAGAGCTTGGGAGCCCGAGGCAGGTTTATTTGTGTTAATTGATATTTCTTGAGTATGCAAAAAGTGATGACGTATTACACAGTTGCTGCATGTACAAGCAAGACCTATAAATATCTTAGGAAACACGTTTGCTCCATAAAAACTACCAAGTGTAGGATGTTATACCACCTGACCGTGTCTATCAAACTGACACCAGTCCTACATGTCTCACGGTGGGTGTTGTCTGTTAGGCTCGGCCCCAGCTCGGAATCTAGACAATTATTTTCTTATCTGTTTGCCCTCCGATTGATCGCCTGTCTGCTGTTAGCATGGTTTATATGGTTTATACTTTCATTGGATGTAACAGACAGGCCTCGGCACTCTGCCTTTACATTACGTTTACAATGTACACAGTACTAAATCGTTGATTGGTTGAGCTTTGACAGTGAGGCGGTTCTTACCAATTGTTATGTCGGATGGCGTTGCTGACCAATTGGAATAGCTTCAGCAGCTTCGCCCTAGCGACAATGGGATATTTTATATATATAAATATATATATATATATATATATATATATATATATATATATATATATATATATATATATATATATATATATATATATATATATATATATATATATATATATATATATATATATATATATATATATATATATATATATATATATATGGAGAGAGAGAGAGAGAGAGAGAGAGAGAGAGAGAGAGAGAGAGAGAGAGAGAGAGAGAGACGAATAATCAGATTTATCACCGACCAGAATTATAATACGTAATGTAGTAGCTGCGATGAGAAAGGCAAGGGGTATTTTGTTTATCAGTGGAAAAGCACAACAGGCAGCCCGAAAGCAGCTTAAACGCCATTGGCTGCGGTGTACGGTCATGTGATCACGTGAATTAATTATACGTCGCACAAAAAGATCCAAAACTCTTGTTCGATTTGCTAATTCTGCTACGGCCGTTTCTGAGTGATGAAGTACTTTCCCCTTCGCTACGACACAACGTCGTTTAACAGAACCTGCCTAGCTTGATCTGCTCAGTCGCGCGTTGCTTGTTTGCCAACGAATAATTCTTTTTATCCATCTAGTTTAACTTGCGGGAATCTTGCAATCTTGATTGCTTGAATGTTTGCTTGATTGAGCCACAGGCTAAATAGTCAAATCTTGCGACGACTAGTTCGATCACTTACAATCATTCAATCGTCGTGAAACTTGGCATATAGACTCGCCCTCGCACACACTTCATTCTATCAAAATTTCACCTCCCCCAAAAAGGCTAGCTTATAGAATCGGGGACTCAACTTTTAGAATCGGGGAATCCCCTTTTCCCACACGCAGCGTTGTGATTGGCCAGCGTTGCCATTGGCTGCAACAGAAACGGGTGCGGTGCTTGATTAAACGGACGCTATGTTGTAAAATGCTATATATTTGTAGAGGTAACTGCTTAATATGACGGATTATAGGATACTAGATGGATATAGTAAAAAACTTTGTTTTTACTATTGGTTCTTTATTTCTATCTGAATTACATTCTTTTGGGTTAATGCCTAGAGAAAGAAATTATGCAAGGAACTGTACCGGAGCCCTTGCGTCTAAATGCTCCGCAGGTTTTGGTAATCTATTTTTAGCTCAACCAATCACGCGTCGTAATTCTCAGTGTTTGTCACGTTTAGTGATAGATACAATACAATAGGCTACAATACAACTTGCATTTACAACGCGCCTTAATAAACAGAGTCTTACTCAAAGGACGCGTTACAATGTACTTACTAATCATAGTACTTAGAGAAGAGATAAGTTTTAAGTTTAGATTTAAAAATTTTAAATGAAGATGATCTTCGGATTGGTTCCTATAGGTTCTAGTAAAGAGTTCCATAGGCAGAATTCTTTTCATCAATCCAGTTTCAAATTACGCAAACAATTCTTTTCATCAATCCAACTTCTATTGAGGCAAAGAATTATTTTTATCAATCCAACTTCAATTACACAGCCAGATAAGAGAAACTGTAGACGACGTGAAAGCAGGGACTTGCCACGCTAGTTCTTCGTCGTCTTTGGCGCTTTCAAGACGCGTGATTGGTTGAGCTCAAAATAGATTACGAAAACTGCGGAGCATTTAGACGCAAGTTACCGGGAGCAAGAGCAAGAGGGAAACCAAGGATGAGATGGAATGATGGATGGACAATGTGGGCGAATGGTTGGAATTATCAACGGAAAGGTTGCTGCGAGAAACCGAGGACAGGAGAGGATGGAGAAGAATCGTCTACAATGCGACCAACGTACCCTCGTATCGAGGACGGTTAAAGAGAGAGAGAGAGAGGGTTAACTTCAGTCTTCATCTGATGACATACATATATAAGCCTTAATTACAGGAGAATGAGGAGATCATTATATATATATATATATATATATATAAAGCGAAGTTTAACTACAAGTATCTTGCAAGTACTTTCAACCAGTGGCGTAAATCATGGGAGGAGACAGAGAGGGACTGTCCCCCAAGTTTTGACTGAGGCACATGTCTCCCCCAAAAAAAAACATGCAAAAACCCGGCCCCAGAAAAAGTCTGTCCCCCAAAGTTATGTATACAGATTTTCGCCTCTGCTTTCAACTAATAAATTGCTTTTTATAGGCTCATCTCTGTATTGTAAATCTGACTCAGATCCGAACTGAAACAGTTAAACCACGTAAAAGTATTCTGTAAAATTTTTTATAGGGCTATTTACGAATCCATGCCACCTCGAGCACCACATCCCATATGCTATAGGCCTATATAGTTTCCTGACACCTCTCATCAATAGGTTTCTTGCCTCTGTTTCCTTAATTGATATTTCGACAGCCTTCGACACTATTGATCACAACTTAGGCTATATGGCCTACTCCAACAATTCATGACCAGTTTCTGCCTTAATTAATAACGAAGTAGCCTATTATACTGTTGCAGATAATTCGATCCTATCACTGCTCCCACTATAGCTGTCTGCCCGTTCAAATATCGGAAGCCTCGATCGTCTCCCTCATGCCCTTTCATGTGCGGAGTTCCACAAGGCTCTGTTCTTGAACCTCGTTTGGACATTCTTCATGATTACATTATCCCAATCGACTCAATGAAGCATCCTCATTGAAACGTCAATCCTCAGCTGGCCATCACCTCTACGCTACAAGTCATGTTGGTGAAAGCCCAGAAAATATAACCACTAAGAGATCAGCAGCAAAGCCCGATCGAGTTTCAAACTGAACATCGGGAGATTCACAGGACCAGATTGCCATTAAGCAGTGGGAGGATACGACGTAGACGCACAAAAGTTTAACTATAAGCAATGAGCATGAGCATAGACTCAGTTTTGGACTTCTATATACTCACACGAGCGCTTGCACACACACGTGCTTACATATAGGCTTATATAGGTAAACAAAGCTTAGATCGTGTAGCCGTATATATTGACCTCCGTAGTCGTTGGACCATCGTTCAGTCGCTGGCTTAGTTAGTAGCCTACAGAGAATCTTCCTAATTTCAGACAGACCAGACAGAAAGACAGACAGGGGCAGATAAACACAGAGCTAGATGGTGACTTAATTTCTGGAATGCTCGATTTGCTCGATCAGTAGCATAGGGCACTCAAAACAAGACATGTGGTCTCTGAGTTTTGATGCTCATTATAAATATGCAATAATGTAACCCAAACTTCAATAAAAAAAAACCAGCTCCAGAATAGTTAACCTAAACATCGGCCTAATCTAAACACACGCCTCATTAACAGTTACGATCGCCAGAGTTCGCACAGACCCTCGATCGTCAAACAGACTCAACTTGTCACTGTCACTGATGCTACTAATGTGCACCCTCTCTACTCTGTTCCATCGTAACTAGTAGCCTACCAAGCGCCGAATGTTCTCAACGCATCGACACTATATGCAGGTGCGGCACCCTCCTGGTCCCTCCACGTCTACAGCGACCGGTCGCACTCACTCCGCGCACGCTAACTCACGATAACAGGGACTGACATGGAAGCGTAGCAGCCGTCAATTTTCTTCAGCATTATGGCATTTTTTATTTTATGGCAATCTAGCGCGCTGAAGCTGTGTGCGAGTTTAATTTTTATATTGTTTCTAGATGTTTTCCCGGCATAAGACGGCGCTAAAAAGGACTTCGACGAGGATAATTATCAGCCCGCGAGCCGCATGTTGGACAGCACAGAAATAGACTATTATAGTGCACCCAAACTTTCATTACACGCAAATTTGAATCTGCGGTTTAAAAACAATTCTTAGCGCGTAGTGCGATAGCAGCGCCACCTACTGAAATTAAATGAGTCAACATGAGCGGGCCGTATGTTGGACTGCGCGGCAATATATGGCGATAGCAGCACCACCTAGCGAAATGAAATTTGTTTAGTTCATAGTGCGTACACGTATAGGTTTTTAGCAGCGCCATCTATGTAAAGAAAATGAGTCCAATTAACGTTACATAGAAAGTTGACTTCACTACAGTATTTCACTCATAATACCGTGAGCATTGTACCTGATTACCAAACATACGCCACCTAGCGATTAACAAAGAATCTCATACAAATGCCTTAAAATTATGTAGTAAAACACACAAAATACCAGTATCTTTGGCGATACTAGGTACATTTATTTATTGTATAAAAGCATTTGTCTAAACGAACTCTGATTACTACAATCGTATAAATTTTTGTCCACAATTAAACATTCAACTTTCGAGGACATTGCTAACAATCTTCTAAAAAAAAACCGACAAACTCTAAACACACTGGAAATATCTTTCGAATGATTGCAGTAATCCTGAATTGCTTATCAAGTTCACATAACTCCGTGTTTTCACATTATGCCTTCTCACAACTACATGAACTTACTGACTGAATGTTTTCGACTGTCTGAGGCCACAGGAGGTCGGCTAATGGTGCTTAACTCAGGTCGAGGGAAATAAACGTAAAAAAATTCTCCTGAACAATGTTGCCTGATTTGAATTGTTCTGATGCATTTTAAGAACTAGTCTTGCTGCCTTTCAACAGTACAAGTCAGTGGCAGAGCAGAAAAGGGTCAAACCCCATTCATGTCTCATTGTTTCTCACATCATAAGTTCATAACAGATCCAGAACTTGGCAAGAAGTTCCAAAAGATATTAGAGGTTGGTACACCTAGATGCTAACATCCATGGGACAGATAAACTCTTCTGGCTTGTCGCTTTTGAAAATACCTCGTCGGAGCTGCAATAAACAGACACATTTCAGATAGATTTGCATGGCATTTAAATCAAACTGAACTTGTTTGTTTAGCATCCTGTTAACATTTCCCTACGCACTATTTACCCTTTCATGGAACCTTAGCGCCATTTAACCAGAGATGGGTAACTAATCGATTATATTCTAATCAATTAGCTAATCGATTAGACAAACAGCTCATTCTAATTCTAATCGATTACCTAAAAAAATTTGCAAATTCTAATCGATTAGGAAATTTCAGTAGGTAATTCTAATTCTAATTGATTAGCAATTTAACTAATAATAATAATAATAATCTTTTCTTTATTGCAGCGCCTGACAAACGCACTGCGCTGTACATTTACATGTTATGCAATTTAAATCTTAACTACTAACAGAACAGACAGCCTGCAATACAACGGCGCTAATAGCAGCCTGCAAAACATATCCGCCCAACGGGGGCTCGAACTCGGTGCCTCTCGCTCTCTGTGCCAGATGTTATCCAATGCGCTAATCGGCCCCCCTAATCGATTAGGTAATTGATTAGACAAACAGCTAATTCCAATTGATTAGTTAAAAAAATGTTTGCTAATTCTAATCGATTAGCAAATTTCAGCAGCTAATTCTAATCCAAATCCATTAGCAATTTAACTAATCCTGCCAATCTCTGCATTTAATATTTCATAGTAACTTTTACACTGTTGTCATTTATAACTTCGTAGTGCCAGTGTCTATTGCACAAGGCATAAACCGATGGTGCACCAAAACCAAGCTGTAATCAGGCCAAAGTCCTGATTGATCCACAAGATATTTAATTTAACCTTACAACTTAACTTGTGCATCCATTTCTGTCTCACCTTGATTTTTTGGTTGGTTGCTAGCGCTGTGTATCCCGGACGTGATTCGAGTTCTCTCTTCTGCATCTGAATGGTGTTTCCAACCAAAGTGACAAAGTGAGTCGACAGATGTCGCCGTAGCAACGTCTTACTCGCTGGAATCGACAGCAGTGTAGCAAAAACCTCGGCGCCAAAGCGCGGCTCCAAGACCTGGTCAGAGCAAAGTGAAGAATGGTAAAGCTAAGCAGACAAAAATGTGCATTGATGATGAAGCTGATAAGCAAATAACTGATACTAAAAGAATGATTTTTATAGAAAACTTAGAAGAGACAATGACAACAATGATGATGATAAGGAAATGAACTCAAGTACTGTTTATATTGTAACAGTAATTGTAATCAAACATTGTGTAGCACGAGTTCCAGAGAAATTCCTCAGCGCCACAAAAACTACAATTGAACATACCGCTTTTTAAGTGCCTACAGAAGAAAGGCAATGAATGGCTAAGGAGCTGATTTAATAAGAAAGTTGATGATAAGAATGATAACTTAATGGATTGACAATAATTGCAGAAATAGAGTTCATAGTAAAGTTGGTGATGATGAACATGATGATGATGTTTAAACAGCTTGAAAATTGACAAGATGATAGAAAATAACAGAAGAGATTAGATGGCAGAAGATGACTATATGACTAAGGATGATGTCCCCAGTAAACGATGATGATGCCTATGATGAACCAAACCCCCTCCCCTACCATCAGTGCGCCATGAACTCCGCTGCCTCGGAGGTTGGGAGCGTACTCGGAAAGGTCGATGCTTCTCAGCCACTCCATGATCCGGTGGTTGGTCCACAACATCACTTCTGTCGGACAGTTCTTTGGTGACTACAAGACAAACACATCAGTGAAATCATAGACCATGTCAGTCATTCAATGGCTATGCCAGCTCAAAATCCACAAGATCAGAGAGAATGCTCAGGCAGCCATGTTCACTGAATGTATGTAGGCATCTGGGAATTTGTATAGCTCATTTCAAGGACATTTAAACAGCGTTTTGAAGAGCAGTATCTAAGGAATCTAACACAGGACAAGATGTACCTTAAGCCTACATACATTAACTCAAAGACTAGGGCTGCCAACTGTCTTGGATTCGCCTGGACAGTCCTGGAATCAGCCTTGTGTATCCTGAATTGATCCCAAATTGTCCCAGAACTCTGGTGTAAATATCCACTTCACCAAATGTTGTTATTTTTAGACACACGAAACTCGAATGGCTGGCTGTAAATAAGTTCTACAGAGTGGCCATAGAATAGAGGGTACTAATTTTAGTAATCTATCCTCTATGGAATGGCATGGAAACAACACTGTTGCCATTTGTAGTGTTAATCTAATTACAGATTATAGCGGATTGTTCATTACACACAGCTTAAATTGGTAATGGCATATTAAGTTACTGTACTATGCGGCTGCCCCGGATTGGCAAAATCAAAAGTTGGCAACCCTAACAAAGACACAAAGCTGAGAACTAGGCATATAGCTAGCTTGAGCTGTACTGATGCTTGTAACTTGTAGCTATGGGCTCAAAAAAATGGGCTGGAGAAGCAACTTTTTAGAAAACGTTTTGCATGGGGCGCGGTGGTGTAGGGGGTATGTTCGGTGCCTTGCAGCCGGAGGGTTGCAGGTTCGAATCCACCTCAAGCCGTCCGCGTAGGGACCTTGAGCAAGTCCTTCGCGCACAATTGCTCTGCAATATAATTGCTTCTGCGCCGCCGAGGCGTGTGGCACTTCTGAGCTTGGGGCAACCTTAGTAAGAAGGGCGATATCAAAGATCAGTTGTATTGTATTGTATTGTATCTAAATTTTAGAGCAAGTCTTAAAAACGAAATCCAGATCAGTTATATGGTTTTTTCTGGGCTACTAACTTCATCATCAGAGGCTGGGCGTCTGATGAGGCACGTCTGGTTGAACTTGTTCATACGGAGCACCTGGATCGCTCGTTTGAAACTCAGATGGTGAAATGCGTTCGTCACTTTCAGCTGAACCAACTCATCCTGTTGTTAACATTTTACGAGAATTAACATCAAAACCATATAAAGATACATAAGGCAACAAGGAAGAAACTGCAACCAATGTAGACAGAATCTTTTATGATCTAATCCAATCTAATCTAATTTGACCTGTAAAGATGTTATGTAAACATGTAATGCAATGATGTAACAGAAAGGTGTAAGTAATGGTGTTACAAAGCAACTGTGCAATACAAATGGTCATCGGGTAAACAAGTAATCCAATGCTGTAACATAATGGTGTTGTAGGATGATCGTCTAATGCAATAGTGCAACAACGTCTTACAATAGTGAGGTAGTTGAGGAGCCGTCCATCGATTCGAGCCTCGTAGAACTGGTCCTTGTACTGAGGAAGTCCGATGTCGTCCAGCCACCCTGAAACGTAATATGATGCATTAATATATATCAACTTTATAACTGTAAACAACCTCTCACGTGGAATGCGTACAAGGCGAACATATGTTAACTTTAGATACAGGTAACTTGAAATGCTAAGTATCGAGCTGTATGTTTACAATACAGTAGGTTGATAATGTCATACAGTTCGATATAAAATACTAATTATATTGGTATAAATTATTATTACAAGTGTCGAGACACAAACATAAATACATAGTCTCAGTTTCATGTCGTGAGGGATTTTTTTGGGTTGGGTGAAGAACTAATAATACACAAAAATCGTATCAATAATAAGCACGTGAGCATACTCACTGGCAACCCAGTTGTGGTCTAAGTCGCTCATCGGAGAGCGCTTCTCCGCAGTGACGGCCTGAAGAGCGAGCTGCAACTTCTTCCGATGAAACCGGTTATGGATTTCCAGTTCCTGGAAAGCAAAAATAAATGCAGTCTGTTAGGAGCAATTTCCAGTTATTAGTATTATTCTTATTAAATTGCTCTTTCTTATTACTCTTTTCATATCTCATTCCTTCAAGTGTATGCATGCATATACGCTCAATTGCAGATATGAAATGCGAACCCTTTGCAGGTAGCTGTTGGATCCGAGCATTTATCTAGCAAGCATAGCGGGATCTGGTGTTGGGCTGTGTCTTTTCAGTGTGTGTGTACCAGTCCACAGCTTTGTGATGTTGTCAATTATACCATCTTTCCAGCCATCAATCCATTGATCAGGTTGCCACAAGGTTAATAAAACAAAAATCCATGACTTTCCATGACCTTCCTCCATGACTTTTAAGACTTATATTAGATGAAAAAAATCTACTTTCTAAAAGTTTTATCGATGTAATATTTATTGAAATTTAAAAATACGATAAGAAATAATTATGTCTGTTAATGATTTTTCCATTTTCCATGACCTAGCTATTTTAAAATTCCAGGACTTTCCAGGACTTCTTTTGGAAAACACCTCTGTTTCCAGGCCTTAAATTTTTTTTCAAAGTCTAATTCCATGACTTTCCAGGTTTCCAGGATTCGTGGCAACCCTGATTGATCCATCCATCTTTCTAGAATGCTGCTATCATAAAGCACCATCAATTGCTGGTCACTTCAAAGTAAATCGAAAATCCATAGTCATAATCCTTACGATAAACAGTACAATCGACAATAAAGAACCAATCATATGCTATCCACTGATAAACATCTCTGCAACCATCCATGCATTCATCAATCCCGTCCATCCATCCATAGTTCATATTTCCGCATCTTTCCAAGTGCATCTGCCTACCTTTTCGAGGTCGCGGTTGGATGCCTTGAGCAGCTGTTCCCCATTCTTCACCCAGCGTCTGCAGTTGCCAATGTACATGCTCAACCCTAGAACGTGGAGCCAGAGTGCCACACGATCTGTGTCCCATCGAGCAAATGGTTGATTGACATCACTAGAAAAGTAGAGCAGTCCCAACGGTACTACATATGTATGTATGTATGTATGTATTTACGACGATTTATATAGCGTTGTTGATATTTAATCCTACTCTAATGCAAAGACTTCCATAGTGCCATACATAATCACACAGAGGATTTCATAAAAGTCATATACCAAAGGAAGGTAGCATCAAAAGGAGGTTACAGTTGTGAAATTCTGATATAAACCATTCAGAGACATGGATCCCAAACTTAGTTCAGCTGTAGCAAATAAATTCGTTACAGCACAATCTTGTTAAAAAACAGTTCTTGACATGGCTTCTAATGACAGCATAATAACAAATTTTCTGTTGTATTTGATTTTTAGAAGTTCATAAAGTCACAAAATTGACTTCAAAAGTCACAGTACTGATTATCTGATATGAAGAAGTTTCTGTAAATGTGCTTGGTAAGTCAGAATACCTTTTTTAGAGCACACACTACCTCCTTCACATTAAAAATCAGAAAAGTCCGACTTCTTGAAATGTGGATAACAGGAGAAGATCAGAGAAGATCAGCTGGAACTCACTAGATCTCTTCGGACAGGCCAAGCCGTGCTCCAACTGTAGAACGCAAGGGAGAACGCTTGAAGTCTTCCAGTCTATCATCTAGATCTTGCGACCTTCTCTTCATCCTGCATAAAAAACCAAGGTTTCCATGTTGTATTAAAGTCTGCGTTTTCATGCACACCCACTTCACATCGTCGATTAATGGATTTCATCAGATAATTGAGCTATTTAAATATCACAGTGCTACAAAATTCTGCACATAGCAATGGCCAATTCGTAGAGCACTCAATTTGTAACGTGAAGAGTCCAGTTTCGAGCCTTCTTGAGACCATCACTCTGTATGGACATTGTGCCAATTCATTGTATGGACACTGCAAATGCTTGAGACAATAACGATTACCAAATCTGATCTATTGACTTCTATAGAGCCATCATCATCATACAAAAGGTCTCTGAGTGATTCTAAAATGGCATCATATGATATAGGTATTCGCAAAGATCAACCAACAGTCACTTCAAGTCAATGCTGGCGAACAAAGCTCTAATCGAGTCTAATCTAATGTCTTCTATAACCATTATGTTAATGCACAACTCATCAACTGATGGTTGCTTCACGTAATCCGTTTGAGAAGCATGGCTGAAATCCCATGGGTGTAAGGAAACCACACTAGGTAAGCAGTTAAAACAGACAAGTCTCAGGTTTAGACCCGACTGTTATTTAACAACATATAGAATGTACAGAACTGGGAAGTGAATTCCATACTTTTGTACCAACTACCGAAAGCGTGCAAGAGCACAATGTTCCGGTGTACATAGAACAGTCAAAGTATAATCATAAATGAATGATGCCTTGTCATTAAACAGTGGGCCATGTAACAAATTATCTGGTTAATTTAAGATTCTGTTCTGGTTCTGAGTTTTCAGGTCCGAAAATATGCAGAGCAATCTCAGAAAAATGCTATGTAAATTATGTTGACTATTTTTCTTACACCTCTCGTCTTTGACCATGCAGCTGATACTACCATTTTGAATTCTTTCTTTCCTCCTATTTACTGAAACACTCTTTAAATTTAAACTGAAAGCTAACTTGTTGATAATCAGGCTACAGCGTGTGCACATCTTAACTGCTTTAAGAAGGACATTATCAAATGTAAGTTCTGTATTTTTCTATTGTAACAGCTACATGTGTAATTACAATAAGCAGAAGAACAATGTCCTACTTGTCAAAGAATTTCTTAAGTCCACTGGGTTGTGACTTCTTTGTCTGAATCCTCGTTGGTGTCTGACTTCTGCTGCCTGGCTTGTCCTTATCCTCCTCCTCCACGCCGTCCTCCTTCTTCCCTTCTGCCGCCTCCTCTTCCACTCTTGGAGTGGTCGAAGTGGAAGACGCAACTGAAGAGCACACAATGAATGGAACAGATGAAGTTCATTTAAATCAAAAGTATCATCCAGGACCGAATGGAAATTTAGGAAAGGCCATAGAGACATAAACAAAACTTAATTAAAGTTTAAGTTCCTGAGGGATCTTATGTAAACTTAAATTACCATAACTGTATAAATCCAAACAATAACCTGATTAACTCTTTAATGACGAGAGTGTACTAAAAGCGACTGGGAAACCAATGCAGCTCATCGTTAAAGTGTTAACCTTAAGAACAAAAGATATACATAAATTCACAGAATCCAAACAAATAAATGTTAATTCAATTCAAATAGTAAAACAAAGACATAGAGGGGTAGACAAAAAAGACAGACACAAAAAACACATAAATAGGAACACATACAGGTATGTACCTGATCATTAGTATGGCATCTGAACATTAGCATGGCATCTTCCAAGACTTGTCAAACACGTCTTCATACATACATACATACATACATGTAAACAAATTAAAAAACAACTACCAACGACAGAATGACTCTTACGAAGACTTGGAGTCGATCTACTCCACCGGTTTCCTTGCGACTTAAGGATGCCCTTTCCGACAGAAGCAAAGACCCGGTTCTGCCTGCGATGTGTTGTGGCCGCTTGACCAGAAACAGCGGCCGTGGAGTGAGGAGGCAGAGGAGGACGCTTCTCCGTTGGTGATACTGGAGATGGTGGTTCGACTACACTGCCATTGGCCATCAGAGCGTCATGACTTCCAAAATTCTCTTTCTTGGCAGCAGCTAGAGCCTGTCGCAAGCAAAATGTAATCATTACAACACTGATTACACGACTCCATGTCGTGTAATCAGTGTAATCTTGACTGTCAGCAACTGTATTCTTGACTGTACAATGTCATTTGGTACAGAACCTAACTCCAAAAGGCAACCATGTGCAGGGGAATAGCCAGGAAAAAATTTCGCAGGAGGTGTAAGTTTTCGGGGGTTCCATTGGAAATGGTCATATTTTTATACATTTTTAACTTTTAATAACAGTAATGCAATTATTTCAGGGGGTTTGAACCTGTAAAACCACCCCATAAATAAGCCCATGGCCAATTCATTTTCTTAGCCTCGGCATACTAGGGTGAGTAACCAGTCCTCTTCCTTTCCTCTGATCTTCCCACCAAAAGTGTACAGTCAATGTACTAGCTTCATAGCTGAGTTTACTACGGGCACAAATGGAGCAGAATGTTGAAACACCTTTCTGCCCTTGTGTACATTTTAAGCCACAACGTCATGGGCAACTGATGAAAGGTAATATAAACTTTACAGACTAACATAACAGATACTGGTACATGAGTCCATCTACGTTGCACTACTTTCTTATGATAATGTATGATGCTGAACTACGTAAAACTTGGCTTCCCAACCTTTGTTGTGTATGAAGCGAGATTGTCATAGCTGCTGCTCGAATCTCCAAAATTGTTGAGCGATGAAAGTGGGACTGAAGTGGATATGGAGAGTGCCTGGTGAGTAGCAGCCGCCAGGCGAGGAGCACTTAGCGAGCGCAGATGAACTGAAACAAGACAAGAAACACATTGACTGGACCTGCAAGTGAAAGCACTGCACCAACATTAAAGCATGAAGGTAAGTAAGGTAAGGAAAGGTATAATAAGTAAACAAGACAATAGCAACACAACTGTTTACACACCACAACACAACACCTCATAAGCAGAAAGGTAAAGGTAACATCCTTGTTTACATGCCTTTGTTAGTCACTGTTTAATGACAATGTATCATAGCCAAGATGATTAGCATTGCCCTCCTCCTTTATGCAGGCTTGGGTCTGGCAATACCAGAGTACAGGCAGTGCTATTGAAACTCCTCAGAAGCATGATCCCGACGTTGACAGATCTGTCTGCTTATCATAACCACAAATCAGGACAACTTTTACCATCCAAACAGTAACGTTTAATTATTACAAATTTTGTAAAAGCTAAATTATGCAAAACACTTAAAGCACCAATGTATAATTGTATATAAATCGAAAAAAGCAATCATTAGATACACTGAATAATCCTAGGGAAACAAAAGTTAAACGAACCAGCGGGATCTTGCAAGGCTTCATCAGATGGCGAATTGTTCGAGTCCTGCAAAGAAATTCAGACGTAAGCTGCATTGTTCAAACAATTCTTCAGTCTCAGAGGACGTTAAGGCCCACTCTTAAACTTATGAAAAACAGTTGCTTTTAATTAACCCTTTAACAACGAGCTGCATTGGTTCCCATACATTTTAGTACATGTTTGTCGTTAAAGGACTAAACAGTTAATTACCTCACCACAAATCTTGTTATACCCAGCTCCTGGTAACTAACTGTTCATGCCCATACACTTTGGAAATGCATTTCCTCTCCAGGGTCTCCTCCTCTCCGTTCTATCAGCTGCTCAACTTCAAGACACCCAGCTCCTGGTAACTAACTGTTCATGCCCATACACTTTGGAGATGCATTTCCTCTCCAGGGTCTCCTCCTCTCCGTTCTATCAGCTGCTCAAGACTGTTCTTTTCCACCTGACCTGGGTTGGGAGCACCTCTGAGTAGAGATCATGAAAGACACTATATAAATTCCGATTGATTAATTGATTGACTGGAGTGCACAAATGTATCGTTATTACAGTACGAGATGTTGTGCTCAAAGAACAATGCATTAAAACAAGTACACAATCCAACATGCATGACCATAAAATGTTATTGCAATTATTACAGTAATTAGCACAGAAATACAAGAAGTAACAATATACCAGAGTAGTTTTGTTGTTTGATAAGCTGTCACCATCCTCCTCTCCACTAGATCTGATGTCTTCCCCATTTCTATCTTGCCCAAACTGAATGTTCTCCAAGACTGAAAACAAAGACCCAACATCCAAACTGGATTAAATTTCAGCATTTTTCGACAGGTCCTTAACAATATTAAGTATCTTGGTGTGTGCTTGTGTGTGCGTGTGTGTGCGTGTGTGTGTGTGTGTGTGTACAAGTTCTTGTAATTTGAAATTTTTATTATTTTAAATTAAACCTTGCCAGACTAAACAACCCCGGGTTGTCTCCTCTGCATCCACCCATCTCACCTCCTGAATACATAATGGAAGCATTCATTATCTCAAGTATGGTATTCTAGTCTTACCACTGTTCCAACTCTCAGAATTCCTTTGAAGCCCAGTTAATCTCCTTAGTATGTATACTCCAGACATGCACTGTCCTACATCAGCACTGATCATCTGCATTTAGTTTTAATGACTGAAGTATTCTGCACTTTAAGACTTAGCAAAAAATAAATACTTTTAATTGAGATTAAATTTAATAGTGAAAGAATTCATCCTCACTTTGTGACTTTTTCAGCTGAACCAAGACTTCCTCCATCTTCTTGTACTTAATCAGCGCCTGCTTGAGTTCTTCGATTCGAGAATTCTACAAAATTTGCACTTTGCAGTCTTAAGATTTAAACTCCACTTCATACCTATATCTGTCTTGCTATATTTCTATGTCTTGATCTATACTGTAAAGAATCCTAAAAGTAGTCTGGTAGGCTACTTATGCTGTTATACTCCGAGCATTAGCATTTGCGATGAGCCGCTGACCATAGACAGTGTGTTAAGCATCCTAGAAGTAGCTTGCTACCAACAATGCTATATAAATTGTTGTAATTACAATTACAATTTCCTGTTATTACAGTACATTACACTGGGGCAGGACTACATATGACACTGTGAAGCTGTTAGCATTCAATACAGCTTAGACAATTAGTTATATGGATATTCGCATCAAGCATCTTCTAATAAATTTATACTTAACGCTCTCCTTGCTAAAGGTTTGATAGGATGGACTAGACTGAAGGCAAATACTGGTTAAGATTTGGAAGACATCTCAACAGGTAGGCTCTCACATACACATAGAACATGCACGACTTGGCAAGTGGGCATGACACTGTTTATTCTTCCTTTGGATGGTTGTTTGGTTGGTTGGTTAGTTGCTGTCTAATGAAGCTGTGTCATAAAAAAATTATTAGCATCCTCCTCCTCCTTTATCCAGGCTTGGGACTGGCAACACCCAATGAATGGCAGTGGCATAGTTTTACTCTTCCTTATTCTGCCCATCTTTTATACTGAAGTAGCTCTGATTAGCTTAGATGGATTTATATAACAGATATGATTAAATCTAGTAGCTGACCTTCTCGTTATCAGCGATCTTCAGCAACTCAACAACACGCTTTAGTTTCTCCAGTTCGTGCTCTGCAGAAAAACGATAGTCAGTGGATTTTCATAGATAAACAGCTGATATATTCCAACCATTCATCTATCCACTTTCTTGCCTCTCATCCAACACATTTTCCTCAGCTCACAACTTCACCGAGTCTTCGTTTTTCCAACGCCATGAATGAAACTTTCCCATTCAGTACTGAATATCACACAACTCAGAATTGCTTTCTCACAATTATTGTTCTGGTTTCACACTGTCGCCCTATCCACTTTTCCAGCACTTCCTGGACAATGTTACTACTAGAGACTTACAAGCAAAACTGTCTCAAACTCAATTCAAATTTAGTCTACACACTGCTTCTGTAGAGCCAGAATCAAAACAGAAAACGTCATCTTGATGGTTGTTTGAAGTCAAATTACAGTCAATGTCAGCAATCCATTCAACAGGCAACGTCAAAATCTGAGAGGTCATACCATTGACACCAGTCACATCATTAGTACCAGCCATACCATTAACACCAGCAATACCATTAACACCAACCATAACATCAGCACCACTGCACCAGCCATACCATTTTGCTTACCAAAAAAACGTAACAGGCAAAAGTTATGCCAACGTTAAAGTAACTGCAAGAAAACTTTATTTTAACATTGGTGCAATCATTTTATCAACGTAAAATACAACCAGACAAAACAACGCTTAATAAACGTTTTGCTCAAACGTTAACATAACGTTAAAGAATCTTTCAAATTGCTTATCCACCATAGGCTGTCTCTCTGTCTTTTACGGACTGATCTTTTGGATGTTGACCTGATTACGGTTTGGTTTTGGTGTGCCATCGCTTGATGCCTTGTGCATTAGACACCGGCGCAATAGAAGTTGCTAATTACAATTACAATTACGAGTCCGACTTTAACGAGACTTCTCAAGTGTATTACTGTTTCTGTCATTTCACTCGAAGCAACCATCAACTAATTAATGCCTTATGCATTATTATAACAACGCTTGAGATACCATCAGGTTAATCAGATTCGACCAGAAAGTTGTCAAAGATTAAATCTGGGCAGAAAGGATAAGAGCAGGCAGCAGATTCCAAAAACTTTGGCCCAGTCACCTACTTACCTACTTTCAGGCCGTTTATCTGCAGTGAGACCATGATTCCGCGGCTTTCCCACCACTACCAACACCCTGATTAGCCTAATAGCTCTTCAGCTATTTACAGACACTTTGTAGACAAAGCCCATTATAACGTCCATTTAAGAGATTCTCCAGTTCAAATATCGCCAGCAGCTGTGGCACAGTAAGAGCCTGGAGCTGCCCCGTGACAGCTTCCAGCTGGCCAATAACAGCCACCATTTGCTTTACAATAGCTTTCATTCTTCTGGAATTATTGGCTCTACACAGTGAGCGGTTTCTACTCACGGCCATTGCGATCTGGAGATGTGTGAGCAGAGCGAGCCAAGCGACTCGTGAGTCCAGTCACCTCGACCGTGCGCTCGTTCAGACTGCTATGCAGGTCGCTAATACGTCGCTGTGAAACGTACACAATGCCGAAACAACACATAGAACAACATATGCAATGCAACAACAAAAATGTCAGTGTAATGGAGTAGTAGCAATAGAGTAGTGGTTACAAGATATACATAACAGAAAACTACAAAGTACAACAGAACATAGAACTATATAATACAACTCAACAGGACAAAGCAATAACGACCAAGCAATTACAAGATAAAGTAACAAAAAACAGCATAACATGGGTTTTCATTGGTAACACAAAATAACAAAACATGACATACCAGTAACACGGGTTTTCAGTGATAACCAACCACAAGATGTGTTTAGTGGAAACATAGCATAACAAAACATAACCCCATAACAATGGTTTTCCATGATCACAAACCATAAGATGGATTCGAGTGGAAACAGAATAACAAAACATAACTTACAGGTAATATGGGTTTTAAGTGATAACAAAAACCACAAGATGGGTTTCAGTAGAACTGCAGCGTAAAAACAAACCATAACAAGGGTTTTCGGTTATAACAAGCCACAAGATGGGTTTCGGCAAAACACAGCATAACATCGGTTTCAGTGGTTCAGAATAAACATTATTTCTGTTAGAAAGAACAATTTTCAAGTTCTACGCAACAGCCAATGTACACAACTATCAGTTAAATATTCCACAAGTCTACAACTTTGTCACTGAAGAATTTCTGGTCTAAACTTTTTGTGTCTGATATATGGCCTTGGGATTTGGGACGCCTTGTTTGGTGCTAATTCAAACAACCTCTCCAATGGTATGCAGTAAAAACATCAGGCAAACCTCTAACTGTTTAATCCTGTCAACTGGTGTCTTGTGACACAGAGGCACTACATATAAATAATAAGAAAACAGAAATAAATAAACTGAAAAAAGCCAGATATAAATAAAATGAAATCTTCTTATATAGCTTATGAAATTCCATTTAAAATGACTTGGTGTTATCACGAAGTCAGCTTCAATTTTAGGATCAACCCTGAACTCATATACACAGAAGTCCATGGACCAACATTCTCCACTGAACTGTACTCTACAAAGGATTTGAGACGTTGTCTAGGTCAGGACTAAAACCTCATCTGTTTCAAATTGACTAGCCCTCAAAGTCCATCTTAATGAAAACACATCAGAGGTGCTCCCTACTAGGGATGAGCCGATTGGCATTTTGCGCTGATCTCTGATTCAGATTAGTTGACCTACTTTTTTCGCCGATTCCGATTCCGCAATATTCACTTTTATTTGGTTCTAGGCGCTGTTTGTTACTAAAAAGCCTGACTGTCCACCATTTTGATGATGCGTCGACTCAACGTTATTATTTTACACGGACTTTCAGTATTTAAGATTAAATATTACCGTTGGAGGTCGCCAAAACAGGTTACTATTTCTGTATTAATGAAAGAAGAAATTGTTTTTGGCCAAAAATATTATTTTTTTGTTATTCGGATTTTAAGACTTAGGATAGTGGATTCCGATTAATAGCGATTAGTGCAAAATCCGGCCCGAACCGATTACCAAATGAATAATCGGCCCATCCTTACTCCCTACCTGACTACACAAGACCACAATATAACACCAACCACTTGCAAAATAGAGGCAAAAAAAGGAGGAAGAAGTTCATGTTGCTGTTTGCATGGAAGCCAGTTCCAGAATGAGGGGCGGACAATTACAATAGAACTGACCTGTGCAGCACTGAACTTGTCTTCAAGACCCTGCAGCTCTCTCTCCATCCGTGCCAGTCGCAACCGAAGGCGATTGTTCTCGACCACCAGGTCCAGCTTCATGTTATCCGTTCCCCTCGGCGACATTCCACCATCCGACTGGTCCTGCATCATCATTAAAATCATCATCATCATCATCATCATCATCATCATCATCATTCAGTTACTCATCATCATGTTTCTGATCATAATCAAAAAGAGTACACTAACACAGGGATGGCCAACCCGCGGCCCGCGGGCCAAATGTGGCCCGCGGCCTGCTGATTGGCGGCCCACACGGCCCCTTTCTAAATAATTTTTTTTCTCATTTTGCACCTACTTACTTGTCCGACTACTACAATATTGCATAATAATGTCTAAAACACTAAAAGATTTAGCATTGTAAGTTCTAGTGACCTAATGTAGTCGTACCTCTTTTATACATCTTGTGAATATGATATAAACATTTGTATTTCTTTCGATGCTGTGAGGATAAACATTTTGCAGCCCGCCGCATGCTTACCAACAATCATAGTGGCCCGTATGGCAAAAAAGGTTGGCCACCCCAGCACTAACATCAACTAGGATAGTGAGCATCACTGAGGCAATGTAATTAAAAGTGTTAAAAATGTCCAATGTTACCTTCCTTATCCTCCTCATCATTGTAATTACCACTGGTTGCACTACATCCATTCAGCAAACCTATGAGTTAGGGAAGTGCTGGCTGCAAATAAACTCCCTTTGTAAGTAGCCTAAGTAGGGAACCAGAAGACATGGTCTACAGTCTACACAGAGCAGGTTCCCATAGTCCAAAAAAATAGTCATCACAGAAACAGTTCCGCCAATTACCGGAGGGACCAGTTATCACTCTAACAGCTTCAACCTAGACCCAAGGATGGTGGAGGTGGAGGGGTGAGGCAGAGTGGAGGAGCTAGTGCTAATAATGCTGAAACTGGGAGATGCAAGAGATGAGAATTGCTGTATATAGGATGGCATGATAAGGTGCCAGAGTGAGTATGTAAGCGCTCGCATGCGCACATGTATGCATGTCTGTATCTATGTATGGATGTGTGTATGTATGTGTGTGCATGTAAGGATGTTTTTATGTAATCATGCAGGTGTGCATGCATGCATGTATGTACTGGTAATGTGTGTGTATGTGCATACATGTATATATACATATGCAGAAAAATGTTCACATACATGTATGCACATGTTTGCATTAAGACATGCATGTATGCATGTACATCATGTTGCATGTATCTGTACACACAGATATCTTTTATATACATGTATGACACTGTAAGTAAGTATGTATGTATACGGTAATCTATTTGGGCATATTACGAGAGTTTGCAAGTCAGTGTGCGGGTGTGTGTGCGTGAGTGAATGTGTGTGTGCAGCGGCATCCAAAGAGCGGAGCTGTTGAAATATGATGGCACCCATAAGCGGGCGATTTGACTCATTAGCTGTTAGCAGCGGCGGTGCACTTGTGATCAGACCAATTAGGCAACAACTAAAGTGGAGCAAAAATGGCTGAGCTGCTAAAGCGAAACACATATAACCACACCCAGCATCAGAGGACAGACAGCTCTACGGCAAATTCATAAAAACATCAGAGGAATTTAGGGCAGCAGCCACTTTACTATGGGCCGAGAGGCAACTATAACCACACAGCTATATATGTAAACAGATGTGACACCAAAGTCTCACTTTTTAATGCTCCTCATATCACAGAGTCCAATGTATGTCTGCTTCTGTATGTGATGTTCTATACTCTATAGGTAATACACTTGTCCAATGATCATGCAGTTGAAGGTTTGACTGCAGGTAACTACCCCTGGGGATGATGCCACAGGTAACTTGTTTATGTACAAGTGTCTTTCTCACCACACAGTCTAATATGGTTCGGGTGTATGGCTGGGACATAAACAGCAAGTCCAATGATCCACTGGCCCCGTGTCCATGAGGGTCTTGGGATTTGTCCAGTGCTGGCCCAAGAGCCAAAAGTAAAGGAAATCAGCACCTCCCCTGCGTTCCTTGTGCTTTACTTTATTTACCTACCCATCATGGGACACGGTGGTGTAGCGGTATGTTCTGTGCCTTGTAACCAGAGGGTCGGTCGCAGGTTCGAATCTACCTCAAGCCACTGCGTACAGTGCGTAGCGACCAGTGATGTGGTCTCGAGACCGCGGTCTTGGTCTCGAGACCGTCTCGAGACCGAAAATATGAGGTCTTGGTCTTGGTCTCGGTCTCGAGTGTGACGGTCTTGGTCTCGGTCTTTAAAGGTGCGGTCTTGGTCTTGGTCTTAAAGGTGTGGTCTTGGTCTTGGGCGTCTGGTCTCGGTCATTCGCCTTTGGTCTTGGTCTTGTGCCTTTGGTTTGACCTTTGGTGGGAACTAGAGTGGAGTATTTGTTAAATGTTGTCGATATTTTCGGTTATTCGGGGGCTTCTGAGATAGTTTCGAATTCATGCGACGATCCGCCTACACAGGACAAAGCGAGAGAGTACCGCGTTGTTCGCTTCTTATCAGAAGCGACAAGAAAACGTTGAGGCACAATTAACCATGACCTCTGGTGCTTTAGTGACTAGTTAAGCTTACACTGATGCAGTTTCTCGAGGCAAAATCAGTAGCCGGGTAAACGATGCAGATCAGGTATTTGGTGGGGAATTTTTATCTACTGGCAACGTTTTTGTATTCCCAACACCTGCACCTACTGATAATGTCTTTAGCTATAGTAAGCTCTTCATGAGACCTCGAAGACTGGGGACAAAAACCATAACTATGAATATAATAAGCATCTGATCTGAATAATGGAATATGTAACACAACAACTGCATGAGAATTGCGTTTATGGTCTTGAGGCTTAGATCTTGGTCCTGGATGATGCGGTCTTGGTCTCGGTCTTGGTCTTGGACCACACGGTCTTGGTCTCGGTCTTGGTCTTGGACCACGCGGTCTTGGTCTCGGTCTTGGTCTCGAACCACGCGGTCTTGGTCTCGGTCTTGGTCTTGGACCCCGCGGTCTTGGTCTCGGTCTTGGAATTTTGGTCTCGTGCACAACACTGGTAGCGACCCTGGACAAGTTGCTCACCCATAACTGTCTGTGAGGACTGAGGAAGGTAACGGGAAACCACTTAACTTATCTCATCCACAAACCACATCACTTATCTCATCCCCAAGTGGCACAAAAGCCATTGGACCTATCTTCGGGCAGAGACCTAATCATCATCACCTACCCATCACATGCATGGCACAAACATATCTATATAGTCATCATAACTCCACCACCAAGATATTCTCATATCTGGTGCCTAACAACCTGCAACATGAGCTTCTCAGCCTCTCTAAGTTGCCTCTTTTCTGCAAAAGCATTAAGACATATTCTGTTCGATCGTGGTTTCATTGTGTTAGGTCGGCAGTGCCTCTGATGAGTCTGTCTTGAAGTGGAGCTATATAAATTTGCAACTACCATTACCATTGCCATCTGTAGAGGCCATCAGTAGAGTGCCCCAAACAGTTTCCCAGGAGCCTCCTGGAATCAGCTTTTGCTGTCATTACCATGGACACAAAAATCACCCTTTTTCTGTGTTTCCTGTGATTATAACAACTGCTATATTGTATTTTTAAATTGAAAAGATGAATTCATAATCTAGTAAATTTTTCATGAAGTTTAATCCTTATTTTGTTCTATTTTCTTCTTATCAAACAAAGAATCAAAACAAAAAGCCCAAGCAGCATTGCAGAAATTGTAATTGAATAAATATACTGACAAGCTTCATGACAGAGAACCACCCAGAAAGCTGAATGCAAAGTTCAGTACGTCCTTAATCATAGAGCACCTCTTCAAGAAAACTCCTCAGAGGTGCTACCGACCTCTCTAGCAAGGTCATGATCGAATAAAATAGTCTTCAACGTGTACAAAATAGTCACAGATGAAAGAAGCTCATGGCATAGATTGCTTGAGTGCCTGTTCCATAACAAGGGGCCAACCACTGTGAATCATCCATGCTCCATTGTAGCAGTATGCGACAGGGAAACTATGAAGCGATCATTGACATAAGAGAGGAATTAGCGAAGACCAATCAACCCATCACTAATAATTAATCACCAGCTGTAATTATCTGGTGAGTAGTTTCACACACATTGCTAACATACCCGAAACTAATAGGAGTCTGTCAGACAGCAAGAAAGCACAATTTAAAAAAAGAAAGTTACATCATGAGGATATTTTCCAACTATGCAAATGGGTAAATTACGTATAATTATATATAGACCAATTACAACTTTGTCAGAAAACTTTCAACAAATAAACCTAATACAATTTTACAAATTAAATGTTAGGCATTTCAAAATTTCAAAACACATTATCCGGGTTATTGTTTCACAAGTAGGCGAATATTTGAAGGAGTAATCTACTTAAACAACGAGGTCTCAGTGATTTGTCTTCTAAATGGTAATAGCATTTGGCAAACTAAACGTGAACAATGGCTGACAATTATTGACAGCCTATGAGTCAGCGTGTTTATATGACAGTCCCTTCCTTCATCTGGAGGGAGAGGCGAGTTTCAGGTCATGCCATGACTGTCAGGGTGGTGGCCAATTACGCATCTTGGTATGGGAAGCACTACGCTTCTCACTCCTTGATGGGCGTTATGGGTCTGACTAGCTTAATTATTACAGCAGTTTCTCACGGAATTTGGTTGTCCAGAATTGGCAACCCTATCAATCAATAGGCATTCCTTTTCAAGGCACAGCTTTGACCCTTGTAACATTTCACGATACAGCATCACCAATTGCAATCCTGAACTTTCTTTAGGTAGTTAGAAGGTGTTGCATACTAACTATAAATTTAAATAGCATCACTGCAAGAAAACCTAATGAGAAACACTCTCAATACCTCTAGCTAGCCTAAATGATGTTAAATGCCGTTAAGAATAAAATTTCATCAGGAAGCAAAGAAATAAGAAGAATCACTAGTACTTAACAAACACACGCACACACACACGTACACACTCACGCACACACACACGTGGAGCACAGTCAACAGATTCTTAGTTGACAGACTTGACAGATAACATATCATGTTCAGAGTCTCTATTACAATACATTGCAGACTTCCAAATTCTTACAATAACCAAGAAGTGTTACTGACTTGAGAGATATCCTCAGTTAAATATGATATTAAGAAACAAAAGAGGAAAATTGATCTCACTGAGATTCCGTCCTTGTCCATTTCGGAAAACCACTGCTGAAGAAATTTCCGTGTTTCCGCCGGGAGCTGCTGGAGAAAGGCTGCCCTGTCTTCCAGTTTGGCCAGCGTCACCCGAAGTTCTGCACACAGACCGACCGCCTTGCTCGCCTGAAGACGCCTCGCAAGGGTCCCGTCGGCCGCCCCAGTCGGGGTGCTGGCGCCGCTGCCGCCGTTGACCATGGAAGGCCGGGGTCCATCAAGCGATGGCCGGCCATTGTGTTGCTGTGTAGTCAACTTTGAGATGTGTCCATTCTGGGGCAGTGGAGGCACATGCGAGGTATCTGTAAAGTAGTGTAACGTAGCGATGCGTCAATGACGAACTTCTGTACATGCATGATAAAACATGAGAAAAGTATTTATAAAACTATTTAAACATGATAAAACTATCCAACAACAAACTATCTGTGTGACTGCGCACATTCCAATTTTCGTTCACTACTAATATGCACTATAATTAACTGTGCATAGGAACCTCAGCCTCCAGTGTTTAATCTAGCCCCTTGCTGTCGGGGGGGAATTGAGGGTTCTGGGGGGTATCCAGCTTATTGTAAAAGTTTACGACCGGGGTTTACGAGTGTTTCCAAGAACAAGAGTTCAAAAATTTTCGAGGAATTTTCGAGGGGGGTAGTAACGAGAGTTTTCCAAGGATTTTCTTTCGAGGAGGGGTAGTAGGTAGTAACAACAATTTTCCAACAATATTTTCGAGGGGGTAGTATCGAGAGTTTTTACATGTCTTTAATTTTTCTTGGGGCTAAAATTTCATCTCTTTAATTTTTCTGGGGCGGGGGGAAACTCGATCCTGGGGGAACTTTACCCCCCCAGAGACGTCTAGATTAAACACTGCTCAGCCTCTATGTGCATGTGAGAGAACTCACCGAAACCTTAACTCTTGCTATCTCTACACAGGTCTTCACTCGGAGCTGAAAACACTGTTCTTTCACAAATCCTATCCCAATCCCTCCTCTTCCCTTTACCTCCCTTGCCATCTCAACTGTAAACACATCCACCTTAGCCGTCTGACTGTCTGTCTGCTTGACGCTTTTGGATCTTAACCTGGAACCGATTTTTACCCCCACCCTCACCCCCGCCTATCGATTTTGTTTTGACTAAGCGCCTGTGAATAAGCTGGTTTCCTCAATTTCACTTTCTTGGACGCTGTAGGAATCTCGAGATTACAATTAAGGTCCTATTAGAATTCTAAGAGCAGTTAGGATATAGCAAGAGGCACTTCTGTGATGTTCTAAATAGTAGTCCAGGCGGTATACGGAATTATACTGCACTTTTTGAACACGGATTGCCGCTTTGCACAGTTGTAGTTGGCACCTAAAAGAACATTTTAAGAAGGGGAGGCATTCGAAATTTCCCTTAGAATTCAAGATGGCGGCTTTTTCAAAATGGCCGACCTAAAATGAGACTTTTCAATATCTCGGCTTCTGGTTCACTTAGAATCATTATCTTGGTGTCTAAACATACACATTTAGGGGTAATGATTCCAATAGGGCCATCGCAGATTAGCTCCGGTCTCATCGGTCGGCCATTTTCCAAAATGGCCGACGAAAAATTGAGATTTTTCAATATTTCGGCTTCTAGTTCACTTAGAATAGTTATTTTGGTGTCCAAACAATACACATTTAGGGGCAATGTTTCGACTATAGGGCTATCACAGATTAACCCATGACCTCATGAGTCGGCCATTTTCCAAAATGGCCGACGAAAATTGAGATTTTCAATATCTTGGCTTCTAGTCAACTTAGAATCGTTATTTTGGTGTCTAAACATACACATTTAGGGGCAATGATTCCACTAGGGCCATCGCAGATTAGATCCGGTCTCATCGGTCGGCCATTTTCCAAAATGGCCGACGAAAAATTGAGATTTTTCAATATTTCGGCTTCTAGTTCACTTAGAATCGTTATTTTGGTGGCTAAACATACACATTTTGGGGCAATGATTCCATCGAAGCCATCGCAGATTAGCTCCGGTCACATCCAATGAATAAGCGAAACAGAGCAATATATAGCGTATCGGGGAACGTTTTAAAGGCGTTTAACAAGTACATGAGTTTGAAATTTTCCAAAATGGCCGACGAAAAATTGAGATTTTTCAATATTTCGGCTTCTAGTTCACTTAGAATCGTTATTTTGGTGTCCAAACATACACATTTAGGGGCAATGTTTCGACTATAGGGCTATCACAGATTAACCCATGATGTCATGAGTCGGCCATTTTCCAAAATGGCCGACGAAAATTGAGATTTTCAATATCTCGGCTTCTAGTCAACTTAAAATCGTTATTTTGGTGGCTAAACATACACATTTTGGGGCAATGATTCAATTGAAGCCATCACAGATTTGCTCCAGGTCTCATCGGTCCAGTGTGATTCCTGTTTAACGATAACGATAACGAAAATGTTCGTTAACGAAAATAAAATGATTTCGTTAACGATAACTATAACTATAACTAAAAATATCATTAACTATAACTATAACTATAACGAAAATAACAATTACGAAAATTCATCTTTATGTTCGTTAATACAAACAATAAAAATAGGAAGTACAATATGGACGATTCGACATAAATGAGAACGAAAAATGCGATATTTTTATTATGCAATTTGTCAGCTACTTTGGAAACTCGTGTATTCATGAAGCTGAATACACCCATGCTTTAAAGGCTTTCAAAGCCCTGAATAAATTGTGAAACAGCGTGTTAATACGCACAATTTTGCTTATAGCATTAATTATTGTAACTAAGTAGTCACTAAAATTAACTAAAATAAAAATCCATTAACTATAACTATAACTATAACTAAAATAAAAAAAAACATTAACTATAACTATAACTATAACTAAAATAAAATCTGTATTCTGTAAGGAGAATCGCACTGCATCGGTCGGCCATTTTCCAAAATGGCCTAACGAAATTGAGATTTTTCAATATCTCGGTTTCTAGTTCACGGTCCGCAAAGTGAGTCAAGAAACTGGTCAAACTGTCTCGGAATCAAGAAACGACTATATTATATTTTCAAAAGTCATAACAAAAGGACTTATTAGGATAGCATTTAAAGGGCAGAAAGTCAGATAATTGGCTAAACATGCATCTAAATGAATTTTTGAGGAATTTGCGTGATCGAAATCGAAACAGAGAAATAATTAATAAATTTGGCACCGGTACTCCTGCAGTGGAAAATTCGTGCCGGTCCGTGACACTAAAATTTAATTCCTGCCGGTCCGTGACACTGACAAGTTTGGGAAGCACTGCTGTGGATGGTATCTAAGCGTTTTAATTACAAGAGTCTTCCATGGATTTCTAAAACATATTAGACATAATTTATCTTTATTTCTTTAATAAAAAGTAAGAAATTACTTCCTTAGCTAGGATTCGAACATTTCCCCCTACAGTAGGCTAACTGTTGGAACACATCAGTGTGCATGGGACACCAGCACATTTACAAGAGCATCTATTTGACGTACAATCCTCCTTGCACCAACAGTTCAATAGTTCTCTGCAAGCCTGCCAAACTGTTGGTTGTGTGGTGTACTGTGGAGTCCACACCTCACCTCGCTTTGTCCATCGATCCCATTGCAATGAGCTGGAGCTGGCATGTCAGTCATGATACTGACTGCCTGGCCTCACATATGCCAACCTTGGTATTGGCTCAAAGAGTTTGTAGGAGGAAGACTGGGCAATCTCCTAGCGGAATTGATAAACCAGTTGAATTTTGTGGAAGTTCATGTGCTTTTGTTTCAATCAATCAATCAATCAATCAACAGGAATTAGTAGTAGTAGATTTCGTTTATTAAGATACAAAGTTAACATACCGCAACTTGACCAACCATCCACCAGATCCCGTTTAAATAAATAACAATGAGAAATGCTCACGGATTTTCCTATTAATGACAAGGACCATTAATGTCATAAGGTGTCGTCGAACTGCTGGAATTCACCCTAATCGGCGGATCCCTCAGCTATCGACTGAAAAAATCTGTATGGAGTTTGCCTTGCTAACTCGGCATCAGCGGCTCAGGAAGCCACAAGATGTCGTTAATAATTTCAAACTCATGTACCGGTACTTGTTAAACACCTTTAAAACGTTCCCCGATACGCTATATATTGCTCTGTTTCGCTTATTCATTGGATGTGATCACATCTGTGAGTGACCATAGGTTGATTCGACGTTAGTTTATGATGGTGCAGCCCTCATATTATAATGGCATGAAGCCACGTTGTTCAAAATCATTTTGGAGAATATTGTGTGAGTGATTTTCAGGACAGTTTGTTACGGCATGTGGCTTGCTTAGCTGCTACTCATATTGATTTGGTTTGGGACATTTCTGCTGCCGCTAGCTTGAAGAATGGTGTTCGACAGCAGCGAGGATCTGGTACACGCCGACAAGTAGCTCCAGAAACAACACTACCACTCAACTGGCCTGACTTTCTTATAAATGAAAGAAATAAGAAAGAACTTTTCATTCTGCTTGCGAATTACGCTCTCCATAATTTTAGTCAAGTTCATATTGTCACAAACGTAGATGAGGAACTCCTCTCATCTGGTACCCAACACATATACCTGGCACTTCATGTGAAAAAAGGACTAAGCAGATGGTCGTCTGATCATGCAGCAAGTGCGTGATATGGCGTGCAAATGCCGTTAAGAATGTCCTTCTTGTACTAAGTTATTTGGAAAACAGAGATCTCAATTTCGGTCGGCCATTTTGGAAAATGGCCGACTAATGAGATCATGGGTTAATCTGCGATAGCCCTATAGTCGAAACATTGCCCCTAAATATGTATGTTTGGACACCAAAATATCGATTCTAAGTGAACTAGAAGCCGAAATATTGAAAAATCTCAATATTTCGTCGGCCATTTTGGAAAATGGCCGACCGATGAGACCGGAGCTAATCTGCGATGGCCCTAGTGGAATCATTGCCCCTAAATGTGTATGTTTAGACACCAAAATAACGATTCTAAGTTGACTAGAAGCCGAGATATTGAACATCTCAATTTTCGTCGGCCATTTTGGAAAATGGCCGACTCATGAGATCATGGGTTAATCTGCGATAGCCCTATAGTCGAAACATTGCCCCTAAATGTGTATGTTTGGACACCGAAATAACGATTCTAAGTGAACCAGAAGCCGAAATATTGAAAAATCTCAATATTTCGTCGGCCATTTTGGAAAATGGCCGACCGATGAGACCGGAGCTAATCTGCGATGGCCCTAGTGGAATCATTGCCCCTAAATGTGTATATTTAGACACCAAAATAATGATTCTAAGTTGACTAGAAGCCGAGATATTGAAAATCTCAATTTTCGTCGGCCATTTTGGAAAATGGCCGACCGATGAGACCGGGGCTAATCTGCGATGGCCCTATTGGAATCATTACCTCTAAATGTGTATGTTTAGACACCAAGATAATGATTCTAAGTGAACCAGAAGCCGAGATATTGAAAAGTCTCAATTTAGGTCGGCCATTTTGAAAAAAGCCGCCATCTTGAATTCTAAGGGAAATTTCGAATGCCTCCCCTTCTTAAAATGTTCTCTTAGGTTCCAACTACAACTGTGCAAAGCGGCAATCCGTGTTCAAAAAATGCAGTATACTGACCAAATTTGTCTTGTACCGCTTCTACTATAGGTGCAAATAAAATATCCAGACACAGGGATAGACAGATATATTTGCAATTTCAATCAACCATTTAACTAATTCAACTACAGGAAACCTAATCTTATCGGCAGATCTTAGTAGCCTTGCATCTCGATGCATGAGGCATTAATCATCCCCAGTATCACACTTCTAGGTACTGATAGGCGCGTAATAAACGACCAATTACCCTATCTTGCCTTACCCCTCCCTCCCCCCATATATCAGGTCAGTTGAAGATAGACAGAAAAGGAAACAAGAAAGAGAAAGAGAAAATTAAATAGGTTCAGTTAATGTGGTGCATTGTACAAGGCACCAGCGAAGAACATTCATGAGTTCTTGAAATGATCTTTACACTACGGTACATTACAATAACGTACCGTAGCACAACATAGCCTACTCCAAAGTAATGTAAAGGTTCATAAGGTTGCACACTGTGGTGCACAGATCTGCCAATTCATATCATTGCAGAACTTGAAAACAGCTTTAAAAGTGTTCTATGTTGAAATGACTAAAATCAAATGTACCATTACCATGGAGTGAAATTCCACGTGCTGACCGCCTCACTAGAAAAGGATTCATTACCAGGATGCTTTACACTTATTAACATGTTTTAGAACTTTACTATTCATTATTATTGCTACCTGGGTATACATTATTATGACTTCTTTGTGCTATTTTACATTCTATTTCGATGTCCCAGTGTGTGTTTGCTAATAGAGTAATAAAGGCTATACTTACTTACTTACTTACTTAAGTTTGTTAAAATATTTGGCTGTGCAATAGCTAAGTGGTTAACACTCTGGACTGTCAATCAAAAGGTTGTAATTCTAATCCCCGCCACTCAACACTTTTTTTCGGACATTTCAGTTCCATCTGCAACCCTAGCCAACTCAATTATAATGAGTACAGTGACCGTACACTGTCTTACACTGTCGTAGGAGGATCAGACAGGAGGGAGAGTGACAACCACCACCCTCATATGTCAAAGCTAAGAAACGTGATGCCAATAACACTTCATACTTAAAGCTGCCTTTCAGGCTAACTTAAAACTGCTCTTCTTCTATAATATCATTTTTAACAAATAAAAAGACAGCAACCACCAGCTAAGGAAACAGGGCTAAAGTACCTCAGCAGCTTCGAATATACTGGGGCATACAATCCGTGGAACACACCCTTAGTGTAAACTGAGAATGCTGAATATAACATCACGTAGGAGTTTCATAATATTACATTTAACAGGAACCTTGGGGCCTGAGGTGAGTGTTAGGACCGAGATAGGGTGAAATCTGAGGCCTGTAACAGATCTAAAGTTACCCAAGTATAAGCATAATAAAGGGTGAGGTCTTGGGGGGGGGGGGCTGGGCCCAGTCTGAGTGCTAAAGGGTATGGATATCTGCCAGGCAACTTCAGCCTCTGCCTCCCAACGAAATTAATTGATGTCCCAGGCTGACAAGTATCTGTTTGACAGCAGAGGAAATTAAGTGGAATTGCGCCTTGTAAAGGAATCAGCTGAGAACGGGTCTTCATCAACAGACACGTCCATTAATCTGTTCCGCTGTTACGAAACACCTGCACAGCACCGGTTACGGTAAGATTCAACAGCACCACTAGACTGCAACCGGTACGGTCAGAACCAGCACCACACAATAATTGTAAGTAACAATATTACTAGATATCAGTAAACAGGGCAATTCATATATATATATATTGCTATAACACAGCCAAGGCTACCTAAAAGGCGCTATATAAATGTTTGATTACAATTACAATTACAGGGTTGAAGAAAATGGCTCTTTTGGACAATAGAGGTTTGAGAGTCAAGAGACGTTGTATGTCTTGAGCCGTGATTTGAAGACGTATTGTATTGTATTGTATTTGAACACTTGTTATAGCGCCCCTACCAGATTGCCCATTCAGAGGCGCTCCCGACTACTGCGCGGACGCTGAATCAGAGTTTCACGCCGAAGCGCATGAGCAATTGCGAGTGAAGGACTTGCCCAGGGTCCCTACGCTGGCGACTTTGAGGTGGATTCGAACCCGCAACCCTCCAGCTGCAAGGCACCGAACATACCCCTAAACCACCGCGCCCAGTTGTATTGTGATGTGTTGTATTGTGTGTTGTATTGTACTCCACGTTATAATGCGACCGAGCCAGCCGCAGTAAAGATCCGAGAAATTAATCTCTGATAAACCGACCCGACCGGGAAGCGAACCCGGGGCGCCGGCGTGACGAGCGGGCTACCAACCCACTCGGCCACTCAGATCCTTAACAGGACGTCATGTGATGGTAACAGGCTGGCCATGAGATTTCAAAAAGACTGACTCGTGCCATGCAGCAGGTCCAGTACTAAAACATAATCTTATATCATGTAATCTTACGACTTTATGCTATTAATGCAAGACAAGTATCAATGTTTGACATTGACAAAACAATTACCGATGTTTAATACTAACAAAACAATTACCGATGTTTAACATTAACAAGACAAGTATCAATGTTTGACCAATTGACTGTACATTTACCGATGTTTGACAATGACTAGACAGGCGCCAATGATTGACATTGGTGCTTGTCTTGCATTACGTTTGCTAGTGGTTGAAGTCGATCTAACTGATCATGGTTATATGTCGTCAGTCTGGGAGCACTGCCTGGGCGTTGTTTTGAAGTGGCACTTAGTATGTGCACGTAAAGTGCAGTTACAAATTACAAAAAGTTTTAAAATCTGACAATGGTTAGTATATTTATGTCAGATTACTTTTCAACCCTGTGCGCTGGGTTTAAAAATTCCAATGTCCCCAACAACACTGTACATATCAATATTCCCATATTGGTTCATACATCCTATAGATATAATGACATACAGGCCTACATACAAGACATGTGAAGTCCATATATAATAATAATAATAATAATATCTTTTCTTTATTAAGCGCCTGACAAACGCACTGCGCTGTACATTTACATGTTATGCAATTTAAATCTTAACTACTAACAGAACAGACAGCCTGCAATAGAACGGCGCTAATAGCAGCCTACAAAGCATATCCGCCCAACGGGGCTCGAACTCGGTACCTCTCGGTCTCTGTGCCAGATGTTATCCAATGCGCTATCGGGCCCCCCGATATGACATTATTCCCATACGGGTTTCACATATCCCACATATGTACATATGGTTGGATATGGACATAAATCATAGGGGTTTCATATGTCCTACATATGATGTTACTGTTGGGGTGTGTCATCTGAAATTGGAAATATGCTGTCACACCCTGTAATTCAGAAATAGTTCTGCAACTGTTGGACTGCTCTGGTTCAGCTGGTGCTTCAAATTCAAATCAAATCAAATTTATTGGAGTCGAAACAGTGTTAATCATGTTCACAATCATGTTGACAAAAGACAATTCAGTTATTATAAATTAACGAATATAATCTGTGCAGAACAGTGTTGTAACAGTGTGTGATCATAGAAACAGATAGGTAAAGGACTAAGTCAACACATGGTGAGAAGAAGCTCAAAAAGCTTATCGAGTCGTCCCCATATAAGTAAAACAAAGTGATAGGACAAGGAGAACAAGATTTAACACTGGCTTGTAGGAAATTGTAAGCAGTGCACAGAATATATTAATCACATGTATACAGAAGTTTTTTATATGCCAACTTAAAGGAGTTGTATTAACGCTTCAGCACTAATATCCGTCAAACACAGACTGTTGAATCAGTAAATCTGTAAGTAATAAATCATTACTGAATATGCATCAACTGTGCATGGGAATCGTTTTGATCGGTTGCTATGAGTCTGTGGGAGACGGCTGGTGGAGATTTTCTCCAGCAGCATGCAAAACAGACCTGCAGATGTTATGCCTACGAAAAATGATTTTAGTGAGGCACTTAAAAGGTGTTATAACATGCACAAATACATACACATACAGGCATACACAGACACATACATACAAACATATGTATACACATACATACTGACAAACATACACATATATGCATATACACATATTCATATGTTGAATAGTCATATCACATAACGAAACAATATCACAATGCATTGCAACATACCAATTCCATCTGTACTCATACATACATACACGCATACATACAAACAAACATACATATACACATACAAGGCCAACTGACAAACATATACTCATGTATGCACACCCATATATGCACAGTCATAATGAAACAATATCATAATGCATTGCAACATACCCGTAATAGTTCCGCCTGTACTTAAATAGGCCTGGTGATATCAGAAATCATAAATCATAAGCATCAGAATGCTAATTATATAATCATCCTATTTATATAGACTGATCAGCTGACAAAGGATGTAACTGGTCACGTGGAATCATTTTACAAGGTGGTAGCTTAAAAGCATACCATATAGTTCTATAACAGGCTGGGTCACTGTTCTGAAGAGGTACATGTAACTGGCAAGGGCAATGTTCAGAAAACATACTTCCTATAAGACAGTTCACCAGAGACTCATAATAACGCCAGGTTTGGCAGCCCCACCATGCACTATGTCACTATATGAGCTTCTTCTACTTTCCATGCCTCTAATTTGCAAGCTGTTAAAGACCATACTGCTCAATCTTGTGTATGCAGGTCTGGAGCACCTCAGATGCGTTTCATGAAGAGGTAAATTTACAAGGGTAAATAAGCTCTTAAAATAAAAATTACAATATTATAAAGAAGAGCTACGACTGAGAGGCAGCCGCAGGTATATAATGTCGCAACTTCATTTCTTAGCTTTGGCATATGAGAGAAGGTGGCCAGTCATCTCTCTTGCTGCGTGAGCTTTCCATAGACAGTGTACGGCCAATGCACTTATTTCATAGTAGTTAGCAAGTGGAGCAGAAATCTCAAACCATCTTTCTCTTTGATGGGCTCAGAATCAGTGTTATTTAAGTTAAGTAAAACTGAAAGTAACTTTATCGTACCTGAAAAGTTCAATTTCAGTTAACTGAAACTAAAACTGACACTGAACAGTTCTGAAAACTATAACTAAACTAAACTGAAAAGTATAAAACTTGAACTATAACTAAACTTGAAAGTTGAAAACTGAATGAATTTTTCTGTGTGGCGCACGAACCCAGTGGCGGACATGTCTGCAACGGTCTGCAGCAAGAACTGCAAACTGCAGCTCAGTAGCATGCAAGCATGAATTTAATACGATATGTTGTTCTTGCTAATCATATTGATTATGGTGATTTGCCGGCGCTGCAACACCGAGATACCACCAACCATCAAAATCCCCGACCTCTCGACTAAAATGCTAACGCCTCGACTATCAAACACATCAGGTCATGCTGCAGACTCAGACTAAATTGCGGTTTCCATATCTTAGACTGCATCATATCAGAGTTCACTATAAAATGAATTATGCTTTAAAGGAAGTTCTCATGTTGCTTTTATCTAGTTCCTGTTGGTTGTACTTTTGGAAAGTTGACATTTCTGTTGTACAATGATTATAGGCACAATGTCGTGTTGTTAGAGCAATATTATAGTAAAAAAATTTCAACGAAAGAGCTCTGAAAACCATCCCCACTTGCACTCTTGTCAGCTGTTCAATCACTCCTCAGGCTGTCTGTTATTAGTTTGCAAAATTAAATGTAACTCTATGAAATTTCCCAGCGCTACACAAAACTGCATCAGAGACCAGCTTAAACACCAGCACTACATCAAATCAAATCCACACGAGCCAGGTTGTTGATAAGTTTCAGTGCAAAATCAAAATCCAGGGATCAATTCTGACCAGGAACGGACTGGATTCTGCACCGTTGGTCACTACAGATGTTAAGTGGTGCACTAGAAATGCAATACTGCAGTTCGCTTATTGTTGATAAGCGCTGATGCATTATCGGTCAATGTTTTGTGCATTAAGGTAACCCCGGGCATTCTTAGCCTCTGCAAGTGAAGGCAAGTGCTGATCCTCTACTTCATCGTCTCCTCTTACCATAAACAGTGACATAGGGTCAGTGTTCTCATTGTATAGTCAAGTCTCTTACCGGTCCAAGTTTAACCAAAATCTTGAAAATGTTTTTCCACGGATGGGAAATTTGAACCCTGGGTTAAGTCTTGCATGGCAACTAATAGACTATGGAAGCTAACAACCCCAACTAATCAGAAGAGCAGTTGTTTGAGCTAACCCTTAATAGAATGTAAATGCTAGTACAAGAAGCTTAAAAAACAGCCAGTGACCTCATTTTCTTAGCCTAGGTATGTGGGAATACTACATCACAACAACATCATCATCATCATCAGTTCCTGACGCCAGCCCTCTGGCGGCGAAGGGTACGAATGAACGATCTCTACTGTCCTCGGTCACTCCTGAAATCCAGGCCTCCCCCTCTAAGGGGAGGATACACATCAAACACTAAATCCCACCCAAAACCATTACCTTAACCGATGCGATAGTCGCCTTCCAATTCAGGGCTTTTAAAGTAAATCTTAGAAGGCACTCAAAGGCCACCTTATCCCCTCACCCATCCAGCTCTGCCTAGGGGAAATGACTCAGCCATCCATGACCCCAACGACCCGCAGTCTTTTGGCACCCCATCCCCCCCCGTAGGGCAAAGTGCCAGATTTCTTAGTTGGGGAATGAAACCTAGGAGGAACAAGATGCAAAGGAGCCCAGATACCACGGCAGCCCTTGCAACGGAAGGTCAAGGGATCTAACTCGTGGGTTATAGGAGATATTTGCTGACTGGCATTGCCCCTGAGGACTCCAATGCACAGGAGAGACGCTGCACGGTGACAAATAGCAGTTAAACAGAGTCCACCTTGGACCAAGTTGCCTCTTTCTCTTTACCATTCCACCAAAATATTCCACAGACAACAAATTCAAGCCCACGAGAATGGGTTACATCCATAAAAAAACTTAAGCACTGGTGACCCAGAAAATGGGCAGAAATGACTGGCTATGCAACAAGGTATCACCGGAGTGTAAGAAAAAATCTGGTATACGGCGTTATGAGTAGCTGTAACAGAAGGCTGCTTGCTTACTTACTTACACATAATAAATAGTCCGTTCTGCCTTACATGGGAGTGCCTGTTTGGTGTGCACTATGAGAGGCACTTTATAAAGCTTTAAATACATTGATCCTCCTCTCACCAACAAAATACAAATGGATTCTGTTTGATTAAATTAAAGCATCATTAGGTCCTGCTCTCACTAACAATACTTAAATGGGTTCTTCTGTTCTTTTCCGCAGATGGCGGCAAAAATGACTGAGAGTTTAGTATTAAACCAGATAAGGCCACTCAGCAGCAGCAGCAGCTAGCTTCAGCAGCTGGTACATTCAGGGAGCAATTAAGCTGTCTTCAGTGGTGCTTAGATGCTGAAAATGGACCATTCCTTGATTCATTCCAACCCTCTCTACCCAACCACGTTTTATCAGCAATAAAGTTGAGATTGAAAAGATAACAGCTGATATCTTTTGAGGACAGTCATCGCCTTAGTCACAGGACCTTAGTCACTGGACCTTAGTCACTGGACCATAGGCAGGACCCAGGACTGTGACAAATGCTCCTCCTGCCAGCATGCCAACATGAAGCCCTTATAGGACCCACATTCCAATATGGAACCCGCACAGAGCACAAGTGAGTCCCTCCGATGTCAATGCGGATGCTGGTGGGGCAAAACATTTACTACACATGTCACTAAGACGTCTCAAGAGTAATGTAATGGCTGAAAACAACAGTCACTGTGACCAAAAAGACATCAACTTCAAATACAATCTTATGGGTTCCTAACCACCACTAACATCCACCATCAATTCTTGATGCCAGCCATACGGGATTAATCATTTTCTTAACTAGTAGCCCCATGTGGAGAGCTTTAAAGCGATTTCAAAAGGTGCTGTTACATGTCCAGATACGTACACACATATATACATAATTATATGCAAAGGCATACACACACACACACACACACACACACACACACACACACACACACACACACACACACACACACACACACACACACACACACACACACACGCACACACACACACACAAACTATCACACAGTACATGTATGATATCGGGGCAGAGATTTCCTCCCTTCACTTTCAGAAATTTATGCAACATTTAGCAGTATAGGCAAGTCAACTGAAATTTCTTATCTTATCTACCTAGTAACTTCTAGGCAAACTTAATCCTGTAATGACCTAAAGTTCATGACAGGGCAACTGCCACTTCTAAATATGTCATTATAAGAGGCCGTGAGGAGAACTCTTTAGGGAAAGGATAATATATCTGTCCCATAAAATTTTGCTACAAGCCAGGAGGATATCAGACAGGGTCAAAGTTCAACTTGAATGGGAAATGGATCAATAAATAATGATCTTATGGTTAAAACTTGGGTGTAGATGATAAATTTGGAGATCAAAGAACATCACCAAGAACAAATAAAATAAATAACAGAATAAAATGAATACAATTGTATATTTATTAACTGCCTCTGTCAAGTTTAATAGTAGTGGTAAATTTAATCACGAATTTATAGTGCCACTTTGGCACTTTACCTGAAGCTCATCAGAAGTAGTAATTAGTGTAATTCACCAACTAAGAACTTTCCAGGTAAACCATGAAAAAAACCATTACCTAGTGACATAGTGATAGCCTGTTAAAATGGTTCAATTACATCTGAATGGGATCCTAGCCACATACATTCCCTGAAAATTATTTCTTATGCAATCATTAAAAATAAATTTGAAACTGGGTGGAAAATTTGGAAATAGCAGGCAAGTTATGATCCTCAATCTGTCCCTCCTCCCGGATTCTGAACCCACAACCTGACTCCCTCAGGGTCGATTTCATGTAGTGTCTGTAAATAAGCTGGCTTGCCTGACCCACCTCTTGTGTAGAACTAAGGGATTTATATTTACATTTAATCCACTGTAAGGAAAGTGTGGATAGGTCGACATCAACGGAAATGGCAGCCACATGTGGTTAAACACTGAATAAACAAACTGAGTTTAACAGACCCCACGCAGATATTGGAGGGAGGGGTAAGCAACTGAACTAGGGCCCTCAAATGCCTTGGTTGGCTAATGGCAGCTGGCATCTTACCCCAATGAAGTCTACGTCTGTGAATACTATGGCGTTTAGACCAGGCCATTTTTCTATCTCTCCTCCCCATTCCATTTACCCTAACCCCATTTCTGTACACCCACACCCCATTTAATCTGACCTATTTCCTCTGCACTGCGTTAAACTTACCAGACAGGAGATTGTCCATCTGTTTCAAGGCTTCTGCCAGCATGTCACAGGCGTCTGGTTTTCGCTGATTATGACTCATATTTCGAAACAAAATAACCTCCCTGAGCTTCGTTCGCCTACAAACTAGAACGTCAACTGTAAACTCTCTTTAATCAAAGTCGAAGCAAATTCTTCAGCGTTAGGTTACTTAAAAATGAAATTCCAAGACAGGCGCTCTGCCTTTAACAATGTTCAGTGACCATCCGAAAAATGTCTGCATCTATAGCTCACAAAAGTCCTTAAAGTTTTTCATCAACCATATAGGTAACTACATAATAACGAGGAACCGCAGATTCGCGTAGATTTAGAGACTTTTAATGTCGAAATTTCGATTCGAAACTGAAATAGTGTTTTTGAACTCCATCTAAACCTACAACTACTTCAGCAGCGTCTCCGGAAGAAACTGATCCAAGACTAAAAATTCCAATGATGACATTTCCGGTTTCTGGTGTTAACACGTCACCTGGCGACTGATTGCTTCTTCTAGCGAACGAAAAGAATTTCAGCCACAAGATAAAATTTTGTTTCGTATTTAATAATTGTTATAATAATCGTTAATTCAAACTGACAAGTACGCAGTAAGATTACATGATATGCTAGTAACCGATGATAACAAGTTTAACAGGAGTGTCGAATGTAACTGTATGGCAGCCTGCAAGGCGCCCATCTGTCCTACAGCTGCTCATTTTAATCGAGCCTTCGTCATTCTGATCTTCGTGTAACAATTCAACCATCTCCCGGGTTTCACTAACAGTACAAATCCCTTCGGTAAGGCCTCTCTTCATCTTCAAAATGCACTCCTCTCTTGGATTTCTCTCAAGCTTTCAACCGAACTGATCCTGGAAATTGGCAAGCAGTGGCGGCGCCAGGATTTCCGGTTTGGGGGGCTGTAGCCCTAAGCCCTTCCTTTTCTCCCTCCCTCTTTTCCCCTTCCTGTACCTCCATCCAGAGGCGCAACCACGGTCCAGAAGTTGGGGGGACCTACTAGAATGTCTGAGGGGATTGCGAGCGCCGAAGGCGCGAAGCTGCGATTGCCGAAGGCAAGAAGCCCCTAACGACTAGGGGTATGGGGGAGCGTCGTAAGCTCCCCCATCGGGGTCTGGGGCGGAGCCCCAGAAACTGACGCAATTTTGAGCATTTCATGCCAAATGCAGTGCATTTTGGGCTCTAATTTATCTCAAATTTTTCAACGATGATTTCGATATAAAAGTACCTAAACCATCTAGATATGTGAAAAAATATGACTTTATTATATGAATAAACTGAGATTTTAGGTTTTAGAAGAATACCACTCGCAGTCTCAGAAGTAAAAATTGAAATGTCCTCCTAGGCTTCTACCGCGAACCTTAGTAGAATTTTAAAGCGTGATAAGTAGGCTACAGGTTTAGAGTGAAATTATACAGCAACATCCTGCACTGAATTCTTATAGACTCAGTTGAGTTTAGCGGCTTTAGCCTTACTCTGTATTCTATCGGCCAGGTCCAGCGATTTGTTAGGGGACGGACCTACTAGAACGTTCGAGTGGGGGAAATTGCGAGTGCGGAAGGTGCACGTACAGCCGCGATTGCGGAAAGCAAGAAGCCCCTGACGACTATAGGGATACGGGGAGCGTCGTAAGCTCCGCCAACGGGGTCTGGGGTGGCCTGCCCGAAAGTTGGGGGGATACGCGTCCTACGGGTCCCATAGGGTGGTTGCGCCTATGCCTTCATCCCTTCCCTCTTCTATACCCAACACAAAACCTGCAGACAATGGAATCAATAGACTGTACAGAAGTTTGAGCTCTATCACAAGAAAATCTTTAAGATGTTCCCAAATTACTTCTTTCATAGACCCTTACAGCTGTTACTGGGCATTGATTTGAAACAGGTTCTTGCAAGTTTTACTATTCTCCACTTAGATTGATTGAAAACTATACAATAAACACGTTAAATCCTAATGTTTATTTCCTTGTAAAGCACAAATTTAATGTACATAAGCGACATAAAATCCCTAACAAGTTATTAGCCTACAGCATTTTGCTACAGGAAAACTTTCAAACATGAATTTATTTGAACTGCAACTATGCCTCCTGTACAAACAACATGATGACAAACTTACATTCCCAATCACACTTTTTTTAGGGATGATCGAAATTTTATACCTAGAGTACTTTATGGTGTATTGGCTAAACAAAAAGATTGGTGAAGGCTCTGATCATACCAACAGTAACATACGGCAGTGAGACATGGACAATGACCAAGAAAATGAGAAAAAAGATTAACGCATGCGAAATGTGGATATGGAGGAAGATGCAGAGAATATCATGGAAAGAGAAAAGGACCAACGATTGGGTGCGCATGAGTATCGGAATTGAGAATGAAGAGACACTACAACAAACAGTGCTAAGAGCAAAGTTGAGGTTCTTTGGTCATGTCATGCGATCAGATGGATTGGAAAAGGAAATGATGTTAGCATATGGAGAGGGAAGGAGAAAACAAGGACGACCAAGGAAAAAGTGGATGGACGAGATACATGAAACAACTGGAATGAATTTGGCAGAACTGAGAGATGCGACGGCGGACAGAAGGAAATGGAGAGGCTTGATCATGAAGGTCGCAAGAGTTCCAAGAACTGACAGCACAAGGTAACAAGGCTAAACAATAATTTTCTTTAGCAATAGGTCTCAGTCACTAATACATTCCTAACCCTCTTATCTATTTGACTATATATTATTTTTGTCTAATCGATATCTAAACTGTTGATTTTGTAATCTTGTTGCGTTTGTGTCAACGAGTTTTTGAAATAAAGGAATAGCCTAGCCTAGCCTAGTGTCTGAAATACTTCATGTTGAAATAAAGCCATCATGCAATACTACACCAAACCCATTAAAACATCAACATCATGAAGTTGAAAACACTTTACTTAAGAATTATTATCCATGGCAACACTTGGAAATTCTAGAAAAATAAAAATATAACAAAAAGCTAAAGATTAAAATAGGCCCTGTGAGTCTGTGACCCTGTCCATCATAATCAAGTAATATAATTGCCTTACTGCCTGAGATAGTTGATGATTTCGTTGCCGTTGGTCACTGTTCAGTTGGCTTATTATGAAGTAAGCATTGGCAGAGATTTCCCACTTTTTGTTTGGGGGCTGAGCCGCAGTTAGGGGGGGCTAAGCCCCCCCTGGCGCCGCCACTGTTGGCAAGCACGTTGATTTGCAAAGCAACGACCATCATTAGACCTAATATTGTTTATCTCATTATTGTATTCGTAAGAACCACAAAACAGGACCTAATAAATTCACATGCGTTCAGTCAAGAAGAAATCCAGAGGTAGGCTATAGACCTACAAACCAGAATGAGGTAAGGCCGACGTCAACGGCTGATAAGCTGTATGGTGCCCTGAGTTTAGCTGTCGATCGCATATGACACTTTAGATATACATGGTACGGGAGTTTATAATTAATTTGTTACGAACGACCGCAACTGTAGCATAAGAATCATGATCGTAGCCTACTCTAAATCTCTAAAACGCCAATTGAAAGCTAAGCGCAGAGCACCAGCTTATTCACGAGTGCCACGTTGAGTCAGAGAGGCCAGGCATAACAAGTGGGGATCTAAGTCCGGTTGCCAGATCAGACAGAGAGGTGGTACAGTATAGCTGCTAAGGCAGATGTCATGTAAGACTAGCTAGAGCAAATGGAAGGCGGGGTGGATAGATCAGGGTATGTAGGCTATTATTGAAGAGGTGAGACTAATTAAGTTGGAGTGGAAAGCCTAAGGGATGAGAGGTTAATTGAGGCAGATTGTGGTCAATGAGTGGTGTTGCTCATGGAAGAACTGAGAATTTATGGAATTCAGAAGGGAGCTATTGTTTCAGAGTCCAGATGCAGCGTGGTAGGTCTATATGGACTATGGAGCAGTATAGGCCCGAGTCTTATAGGCGCCCACACATAATATGGGCAATATGCATTACTAGTGCCTTCCTCGAATTCATATCTTCACATTTTGTCAACAACAGGTTGTGATCGATGACGTCCCCGTTTTAATGTTATTCTCCTTCTGCACAAATTTCTGTTAGCGCCCACGGTGTTGACGTCTTCGTTTCCCAGTTTCGAAATATATGGCGGGTGACCAGCCAGTCCTCTGCCTTGTATTGTTTTGTATTTATAAATTTATATAGCACCTCTCGCCGTACACGCCAATCACAGGCACTCCAGATTAGGTTATGTTGGCAACCGATGCAAACTTTTCTGTCAGCACTTGACAACCATATTCTTTTTGATCACAGCATTGTGCTGTCAAGTCACAAGTTGAGGTTTTCTTAAAGTTGTCCTGTATAAATTAACCACTAGTTAATTGCACAAGCACATTAATATCCATCAAAGCATCCTGTTTATTGAGTGATAAATAATTATTATATTCTCCATCCATATATCAACTCAAGCCCATCGAACCTTCCGATGCCTTCGATATTCTTCTTTGAAAAGCCATTGCACACGCAAGCTCTTGCATTTAGCTATGTTCAGATAATATTTTCAAACTATCTTAAAACGCATTTGTCTGGATCAGTTTTATAGCTAGTCATGCAGCAATGCCCTTATGAGGTACTAAAACGTTCTATACTAAGTGGCTTGAAACATATATACATTAATTATTATTATTAATTACCAGTAACCATCACCACTACTGACCCAGCATCAATCGATGGTGCTGAGCGATTGTCGACGAAGAACCTATTTAACCCTTTAACGACGAGCATATGGTTTCCCATACAATTTTTGTACACGCTCGTCGTTAAAGGGTTAAGGTCCCCACACAGTGACCATCTCAGAGGAAACTCAAAATGTACACACTACGCTACAAGGCAAGCACTCTAACCAATTGGCCACTATGTCCCATTCATACAGTTTAATGCACGTCTAATAACAGGATTTAAAATCAAATACTAATACGTTCGCAGAAATTTATTATATCAAGACGAAATAAAAGCAGCAACAGTACCAGAAACGGAAGAGAACATTACGAATTTCAGTTGCAGCAATGATCAAGATGATGATGACAATACAGTCCATGTTGACAATGCCGTCACTGCAGCCGATGATGATGATGATCACAAAAAAGTGAAATTAACATCAATGGCACCAGCGATGCGAAAATAAATACGATGCTACCTATGCCTATCAATTAAATACAAGACAATGTTCTTATCGTCATTGACAAAGATCACAATAATCATTAAACAGCTATGTAAATCAGTGATGACTAATGACGATTATAATAATAATAATATAATAATAATAGTAATAAGGATACCAATGGCAGTCCAAAATAAAATTATTGGTCAATAATAACTGCAAACGGCAATTTAATTAAGTAATAGTTTGTTAGCTTTATGAAGAAATACATAATAATAATATATGACAACAATACATGCATTGCCCTTGCAGACCACTTGTGGCAGTGCACGTTTCTTGTGGCATTGGGGGCATTGGGCCGTAGTATTTTAGGCCCACATGGCGTCTTAAATGATCCAATCTACCGTAGCCTTGGTTGTGTGGTTCCACTGCAGTCAAAGAACCAACTGGCCTACCGAGAACTGGCGACAAAATGGCTTACGGTGATTCCATAGAGTGGTGGCGGCAGTTTCAAATGGGATGTCACTACTGTTTGGGCCCAGAAATTGGCGTCATCTATGAAAATAACAAAATACAATCCCTCCTGCCTCAGTATTTTTCTGTTCTGCTCGCCTTTGAAACTGTTGGCCTTATTCATAATACAATGCTTACCTTAATCCCGAAGTTTGGGCACTCTCTAACGAATGAATCTGGAGACACAAGAGATCTAAAGTTGCCAGCTTTTCCAGTGCCTATCAGTTGTGATCCAAAGTTTTAATGCTGTTGCCTTCCACAGCACCTTTTCCAATGCAGAACTTGGCAAGAGTTAGGTAATCCAGCCCTTTTATTTCTCTCATTGCCAGTCCTGAGGGATCATTATATACCTCGGGCATTAAAAATAGCAACAACCTGACTAAGTTTAGCCACACCCAGACACTTTAATTTCTCTGGCACACATTTATATATCCTGGGATTATATGCACCTGGGAAAAATATTATTATTATGGTTGGAAATAAAAAAATTATGTTTGAAAAAATAATAGTTATAATAATAATAATAGTAGTAGTAGTAGTAATAATAATAATAATAATAGTAATAATAGTAAGAATAATAGTACACACAATACGCATCACATGTACCTCTACCTTTAAAACAATATTAAATAATAAACCAAGGAATAATAAAAAGCAGTAATAACATAGTTACACATCATTATTAAATAGCCGTAAAGCAGCGCTTACATATATCCTAACAGCGAGAAACAGCAAGAAACTGTCTTAAATCAAACAATTAGATCAAAACAATTCAGACTAAACCATAAAGCCGTACAAAATGCTCGCAAGTAGAAAAGACAGCCAACAACCGAAACAGATAAACAGACTTCTATAACGCTAGACAATAATGCATCGATCGCTGGCACAGCGTCAGTAGTAGCGAGCAACGTCAGACAGCCGATACACAGCAAAATGCTATCTTCTAAAAGCAGCACATGTACATCTATTATTCTTATGCTAAGCATCTTCGTCGACTTAGCACAATGACCTACTCGTTATATATATACATTACTCAGATGAAGGACTAGGGGCAAGAGTAGACACAGTCACACCGCAGTACAGTAAGTTATTCCAGCAACAAACTGATCAAGTACAGTAGACCCTTGAAAAATGTGCATCATGTTAAAAAGAATTTGATTAGGCTAGTGTACCCTTTCAATATTATCCCACAAGATAGAGCAAAGCATTTATGTGAAACAAAGAATACATGTGTTCCAAGACTGAATAAACTGTCAGTCAGCCATCTGGCAACTCAGTTACTTCCACAGCTACAGAAGTGCAGTTTCAAAGTGGACTTTGTTAAAACGAGGTCCTTGATACAACTCATCCTATCTTCCACAGTATCACTGCTCCCAGCAGAAATAAATATCTAAATTCTAGACGACAGACCCATAAACACAAATAGTTTAATAAGAATAAAGTAATGCAGTCATCAAATTAAAACTTCATATGTGAATTCACATGCCAAAAATTCCATGTAATACTTCTGAATGTGCCATCTTACTAGCCCTAAAAAGCAGAAAACATCAGTTACATTCCACCTTAATCTTTTTCTATAGGAAACCCGAATTTGGGCATCACAACACACACGTCAGTAGAACTTGTACAAGAAATCTTGACAACAAAGGCCACAGTTTTTGAACTTATCGCTGGAACGTACTCTTTAGGAGCTACATCACGTTCTGAATTGTTTTTTAAATTAATTTTGGGATCCATCTTGGTGAACACATTATGTCAGAATTCACATCATAGTGATAGATTTTATAAGGAAGTGCAGTGTATTTTTAAATTTCAAAGGCAGTTCAATTCTTGAGATCATCTATACTGTCCATAACCTGAATTCCTCATTCATCAGAGGTCTTCAAGCACAAATCAGAAATGCAAGAACTAACAACAAGACTATGACGTACAACAGGACTTTGCAAGCCAAACTACAAAATAATTGTGTCAAGTTTGACAAAGTCCACGGTTAAACAAACACATTCAAGCCTTGTCAGAGTTCGTACTCTTGATTTCAGTATTAAACACTGCCAACATTGCTGAACTGGACAAAACGTTTGAAATGATACATAATTAAGTTGCCAACAACCAAACTACAGAAAAAACACACTCCACCTGTTTAAAGCACACCCAACCTGTTGAAAGCACACCCACTTGTGCTTCCATATCTTTTAAAAGTTGGCATACTCACGGACGATAAGAGTGTTGTCATTAATTATGTAATATGGGCCATGGTGGCTGATTAGTTATAGCACTTGGCCTATGATGCAGACTATGGGTTCAAGCCTCCGCTGAGGCAGTCCGCGTGTGTCCTTCCCGCACAGCTGCTAGTGCCACTGATGCTCTATGTGCACTTGTGAACTTTGAAAGGAGGACAAGACCAAGTGCCGCTACATAGTACTGTAAAAGAAGAAGTTCAGAGAATTTAGATAGCAGTGTCCAATGAGCAGCAGAATAAGAATAACTGCATATCTTCGCATCAAAAATCCATCTAACTTATTTTCCAATCTGTGAATATTTAACAGCCATTTGGCATGCACCACGCAGATGATGCAACTTTAGCTAAAGTTATTTAAAGTTATTTTTTTTTGCTAAAGTTATTTAAAGTTATTTTTTTTAATTTAAAAAATTTCATAAAACTGTTTTAAAATGAATATTAGTCACATCATATGCCGCTAGTAGTTTTTCGGAGTAGCCACCAATGCCAGCAAAACAGACAAAACTTTATGTTGCACCAATCAATGACCGTTAAATAGACAAACAGCCAAAATATCTGTACAATACACTGTCCAGCCATAATGTTACATGGGTTGCCAATCAATCAGGTTTTCAACCCCAAACGTTTTGAAACTGGTTGCTGAAATTTCTCCAAACATCAAATGACTAATTCACTGGACACACAAACAATACATCAGTTACATCATGTAACATTGACACATCACGTGCATCATGTAATTTCACATTGTTACACGTAAAAGTTACAAAATTACACTCTCGTATGCAGTGTTTGGCTTTTGACCGTATTCAAACACCTGTTGGCTTCAGGTTAAAAACTTACGGACTTAAGAAATGCCTCCTTCCCTGCACTCGTTTTGGAGCTTTGGGTGATGTCAGGACCCAATCTCATAGTCACTGTTTCCTTAATACTGGAGTTAAAACAGGGCACAGGTTCTGCCCTTGTCACCTTTCATTTCAGCCCATTATGCGAATAGCAGCACCCTTCTACCCTTCACCTGCATTATAGGTTACTCAACATCCACCCAATCCACAAGAACACTCATTCCAGTGGAGTTAAAGTAGAAGCCTTTCTCTCATTCGAAATAGACTGATTTGGGTTAAGCATGCAACATCTCTACTAACTGACTGGCTGACATCTTTGCCACTTGAGCACTGATCTACACAGTTTTCAAGAACTACAGTCATAAAAGCAAAAAACTCGGGGCATGCATTAAACACTGATGAACAACAGGAAATACTTGTGTACATCCAAAAATACATACACATCGATGAAATACAGATGAATAGGGACCATCTGTAAAACACGGATGCACCACAGGGGCCATCTACACAAGATAGACTAGCAAAGGGATCATCCATGAGATACAGAGAAAAACTGGGTCACCTGTAAACACAGAAACACCTGTAAGGCCTAAACAGAATAAAGGGCCATCAATAACATTGATCCACATTAATCAGAAATCCATGTTTCGCCGAGGCTAAACACCTGCCACTTAAAGCTGTTAATAAACCAAAGGTTCACCTTGTACACACTGAAAAGTCTACAAATGGATACAGAAAGGTCAAATATGAGATCAAAGGGTTAAATGGGTACACTAAAGTCAAATGTGAGGCCAAGGAATTAAATGGGTACATTAAGGTCAAACGTATAGCGGAGGTGTTAAATACGGGGCAGAGGGATTAAAATTTATTAAATGGGCATAGGGTTAAACAGGTACATTAAGGTCAAATGTGGATAGACAGGCTAAACAGTAAGGTCAAATGTGGGGCAAAGGAGGGCGTGGTAACCAAAACAAATAACATATCTCATGGACTGACCTCAACTGAACAAAAATAATGAATAATTTATTAAAGCAAACCACTGGCCAACAAGAAAACCTAGACGTGAGCTCAGAACTGACTGACTAGTCAAATCCAGTCAATTCATTTTAAGAATAGTTTCAAAGTCATTTCAAGTCCGATTAAAAAACACATTCATTCATAAACATCTCTAGATCTTTATGCAAATCAATAGCAAGAAATTCATATTCATTACGTTCATGAATATGCAACTGGTAACCATATTATAAAGCAACCTGATCCATAATAAAATCAATCATGAATATTCAGTATGCAAATTCATCAGTGTAATAATTACCATCATAATGCTGAGTTTTTACAAGTATTAAACCCCGACAAAGACAGGAAATATCGCAATCAAGAATCTGCCACAAAATCCACATTTGTGACTGCGTGTGCTGCCGTATTCTCAGCAATACACAGATAAGGTTCGTATTCATGAATATACCAATACGCTGCACATTCATGAATATGCAGCTATAGTTAATAATCTTACAGAAGAGCGCACAGCACATGTTCGACGATAAGCAACTGCAACTTTCACATATTTAAGGACTGCCCAGGTTTGCGTGCACAGGCTTCATTCTACCGTTAGCCCACACACACGTCTGGGCTTTAAGAGGTCCTGTGACCCCTTGAACACAAACGAAATTGGTAAGTGATTGACATCTCTGCCTTGTTACGACTAGCAGACACCAGTAACATGTATGCGCCATGCCCAAAGCCAGCTAACAGCGAGCGTAAGCCAAAAGGCAAAAAAACAGAATGGTAGCAGTGTTAACTATGTGTTGCTCCAAACGAGACCTATAGCTGCCTCGTCCAGGTTGTGCGGGATAATGACTAAATGCTGAAACCTGTTGGATTGAGTGTGATCACAGAGATATTGGATTCATGCGTAGCTTTGTCCTACCAGTCTTTATTCCCGGGAATTCCCTCCCTCGTCGCTATTTTTGGCTCGTGGATCTTGGATTCAAGGACTACAGGTCAACTGTGCTCCTTTTCTCTCATAGAAATAATCAGTGACATATTCGACCAAATTGTTTGATCCAACCACAGTCTGAATAAAAGGGGAAAATCGATTCAGATTTGATCAAATGATCTACTCTGATCATTTGGATCAAATGACTTAATCCGATCATTTGGATCAAATGACTTAATCCGATCACTTGGATCAAAATGACTTAATAAGATCATTTGGATCAAAATGACTTAATCCGATCACTTGGATCAAATGATTTAATTTGATGAAGACTGCCATTGCAGCACTTTCCATCAAATAAGGACGAGATTTTTTCTCAATTGTGACCTTGTGGTCAATCGGAAACTGACGAGAGAACGGGCAATGACGGAACTGCCACTTAGACGAAACATAATGTCAGAGACATCTTCAACAATCGTCTTCAACAATCAAGAGTCCACAAAGGCTTCCGGAATGATAACGAGACATAACCGAGACGAGTCACAGATAACCCAAACGCGAAATAGTATCCTGAACGCCATTTTCTTGTTTTGGTGGAGAGGAGAGGGGCCGTCGTCCCGTGTGCTGTCTATAGGCAGTCCTGGTCACCAGACACAAGCAGGGCCTGCTTCTCAACGAATTTCTTGTCCCGCATTCTTGAACCTGGAAGGCAAGAATTTACAAATGCAGGTGTGATGTGAAAAATTTAAATAAAATGTTTTAGAAGAATCACTTGACAAACAAAAGTTCGTATTATAATTTTTATTTAAAAAGTTGTAGCACAAAGAAAGTTCTGTGAATTCTATACATGTCCCAGGCTCAGATCGACAATGCATTTTCCCATTCGTTTTATTACTCTTATTTAGCAAACACATATGCAGCTGTAAAGCGATATCTGAAGATGAGTGCATATCACAAACAAATGACTTATTGGTAAAAACTAGATCTGGATAGTCAGTAATCCGTACACCTCACAGAATAAGACAGTTTTTTTAAATCAATTTAGGACCTTTGTATAGCATTGGCAAGAGTCAGAGTCCACTGATCATTTGAAATATCTATCTGTAAGCGTGAACACAGAACAGAGATTGGTCGATTGGTTAAACCGTAATGCCCTTGGAAATGTAAGGCAGATTTTGAAATTAATTCTTTGTGCAACATACACAATATTGCCAGTGATTTAATATGTTGATTATCAGAGGTCTTCATTATGGCTCTGGCAAAAGAGTTCTCGACCATTTGTAGTTTATGCAGATTTCTCTTAGTGATACCACCAAATGACTCATCCATCCATCCATTCGTCCATCCACACTTCCTTTCAGTGATATTTTCTTTTCATCCATCCATCCATTCACCTATCCACATTCCTTTCAACTATATTTCCTTCCATCCATCCATCCATCCATCCATCCATCCATCCATCCATCCATCCATCCATCCATCCATCCATCCATCCATCCATCCATCCATCCATCCATCCATCCATCCATCCATCCATCCATCCATCCATCCATCCATCCATCCATCCATCCATCCATCCATCCATCCATCCATCCATCATGTTCTTCCAACCCCAACCCAACCACCCATCCACCTATCGATCCACATTTCCTTCAGTGATATTTTTATTTCCATCCATCAATCCATCCATCCATCCAATCATATACCACCATACCAAACCATTGGCGCCAGACGTACCAACAGCCTCCGAAGACAACGGCTGACTCAAGTCATCAGCTGACAGAAGAGATGATGAACCACTGTTTGGACTTGCTGGCATAAACGATGCCACAAGAAGAGCAACGATGACCAGGATGCCTCCAAAGACGAACGGAGGACCCGGAACGATCAACTAACACCAACAAACAACACACGTCAACATCAACACATTCATCACTACACCATACATAACCATAACTGTATTTCAAACATTACTAATGTTACAGATAATAAGTTTTGGCATTTATGTAGCACTAGTGTTCCAGGATTTGTGTATTTCAATCTTTACTAACATTACACACAATAAATTTCGAAATTTGTACATGACCAGTATATCAGTTAATCAGAGTTCTGACTATGTAATGTATAGACCAGTGCTACATTTTCTACTTTGACTACCATCTAACTTTAATCTGTGAAAACAGGCAACTCTAATTTAGCAGGACTCCATTTCCTTCTGGGTCACCTTTTCTATCTAGGCTAATTCTACACCATCTGTAAATGTGACATTTAGTATTTGTGATCAATAAAAGAGTTCATGACGTTGAAAACGATGGCAACCTTTTGTATCTGGAGTATTTTATTATCGGTGTTGGAGCTGACGACGCTGCCATTGACTTCGACGGTGGGTCTCGTGGGAAGGGCAGCGGCGGGATTGTCTGGCATCAGACCATGGTCCGGTTCATTCAAATCCACCTTGAACAGGTAGAAGATGAAACCGTACAGCGCTGGACCGAGACCGTTACACAGACCACGAATACCCGTCACAACGCCCTGGGCCACTCCTGATAAAGAAAAACATGCATCAGTCAGTTGTAATTTACATAGCACCCCTTCAAGATCTCTACCATAAAACCACTTACAAAGACTGCTTGCACTCATAGGAAGGTTTGCAACTGGAGACTGACGCTTAAAAAATTGCTTTGATTTGCACAACTGGCACCTTTGAAGCTCTTACATATGCTAAAATGGGACTATATGACAAATATTAAATCAGAAACGTAGGAAAGTTACCAGTGGTTGTCAAAGCGCAGTCTGCAGACCAGTCTGCAGACCAGTCTGGTGTCTATAAGCGTGAGTCAGGTGGTCCTAAGAGGGGTAAAGGTAACTAAATCACCCAATGGTCCTGCAATGTCCTTCCTGGTACACCACATGATCCTGTGTTGTTCCAGTGCCTTAAATAGGTTTAGGTTATGTCACTGTTCAAGAATAGCAAAATATTTTCTCATTTGCAATCAAAATCATTGGGCCATAGGATGTAGGAAATCAGCCGTACTCACGAGTGCAGTAAAATGGTCCCCAGGGAGAAACACATTGAGAACTACTGCTCTATACTACCTATGCTCAGCAGTTCAGACAATTAACTAAATAATGGGGCACACTGGCCGATTGGTTAGAGCACTTGGCCTGTAACGCGGAGAGTATGGGTTCAAGTCTCCACTCAGTCCATTAAAATACTGTGTAGGGACCCTGAGCAAGTCTTTCACTCACAGTTGCTCAGTGCCATCAATGCTCTGTCATATGGTCATGTGAACTTCTGAACTTTGAAAGGAGGGCAATATCAAATAGCTGTATTTTACTGCATTTTATGACTGCTATATAACAGACTTCCTGTTTGACTAGAAACTGGATCATACCCTGCTGATCAGGACTGGCGTGTGCCGAGACAAATACGCTGATGGAAGGATACGTTATGCTGCAGATGGCAGCCACGGCACCAGATATCCAGACAATCCTGTTACAAGACAATCAAACAAGATGCAACCCATTTACATGCAATCTCATGTACACCGGTATTTACATAGCACGGCCATCAAATAGCTAAACATCAGTTACTTATACAAAACAAATACATATCACTCTCAATCAATTGCACATATAACCTTCGTTTGTTTGCACAAGTATGCATGCATTTATTCGAATACACGTATATATTGTTGCAATTTATATGGAGCCTTTAAAGAAGCTCTCAAAGGTGGTAAATGATTACATCATTACCTCTGGTCACATTACGGCCAAACAATGTGTATCGCGACTACTCACCAGTGCTGGGCGAAGAAACCAATCATGAAGAGCTGAAGCATTTCAAAGACGAGACCAACGATGATTGTCTGCTTGATGCCCAGCTGCTTCATGAGAATCGCCATCAGGGCCGTCTTCAAACAGTTCACAAGCACGGCAATTACTTTACAAGTACAGAGGAAGATAAGACTACATGTACATTAAATAAACATAGGCAGATATTAGATTATTTGGTATAAACATGGAGAGAAAAGAGGAAAAAACTGTAAACAATGAAAGGTGATTAATGTAATTAAGGAAAATTTGCATAAACATAAGTCGAGATAAGTTCAGATAACTTTAAATGAACATAAGCAGAGCTTATATTATGTGGCAATCACACAAGCAGAAATAATCAGCAATTAGACTAATTTGCATAAACATGCATCAGTTAGATTACCGGTAAGTAAATTAGCATAAACACAAGTATCAGTTAGATTAATTTAATTTACATAAACAAAAGCATCAGTTAGATTAATTTAATTTACATAACAAAATCATCAGTTAGATTAATTTAATTTGCATAAACATGAGCATAGGTTCGATTACTGTCCAATACCTGTGCAACTACAGACAAGACGCCAATCATAGCAACGAATGCAGCCACCTTCTCCGGACTGAAGTCTAAAACCTGGTAAAGTAATGTATCATCAGTTAACACCAACATAGCATAGGAATGCAAGTCATAAGACAACATGAATGTGACTGAGCATAAAAGAAACTCACATGGCACCAATTCCCAATTCCTAAGTAAGTAAGTAAGTACGTAAATTCTTTATTAACCAATAAGTGTACTTTGGAGGCAGTTCTACATAAAGTAATGTATCATGTATAAATAACATGCATTATCAGCCTCCTTAATGGACTGAAGTAATTTCTTCAACAAATTGCCACATGACTGTTATCATCTCAGCATTCTGACAAACTTTCAATGTGGGCTAAAAGAATTGCTAATTTCGCAGGATGAACCAGGATTTGAACCCTGGACATGGGGCAAAAATTCAGCATATCAGACACAAATCTAGGATGGCATCCTACTGACCAATAACAAAGCATGTAGAAAAAAAATGAACAACAATACCAACAGTTACTTAATTTTACATATAAATAATAAGCTGCTATACAATCATACATTAAACAGGGTGTCACCCTCCTGAGTAATAATAGCAATAACAGCATGAATAATCATCGAATATGAACAACAGCTAATTCAACACATCACTAATTCGCCTACATACGATAGGGAGGCTCTCTACTCAGCGTGAGTAATAATATCAACAGGACAGTAACAACAAGAGCCGTAACAAAAACAGCCACATTGATTCATACCAGGCGAAGGTAAACAAAGAAGCAGGAGTATTCGCCAGCCTCCGGTAGGTACGAGAGAAACACCATGACACAGAGCATGAGAATCAATTCATCTTTGCCGATCTTCTTCAGTGACTAAAAGCCAAAACATAGATCAGATTATGGTGACATACTGCTAATCTATAATTTATGATGTACCACTTCAAGATAATCGGTGAAGTACTTTTTCAAGATACAGTGATACTTTCTTACAAGGCTGATATTAATCTATAAGACAACATGCCAATTACTGACCCACTGGCTTAAATTTGCGATATGCTTTTATGATGTTCTTTGAATACTTTGTTCACTCTATTGTCGCGAAAAGTTAATCCAAGTATGGCAGATTGATGTCCCAGGGTTCACAGTGCCACACAACGGAATAACCATAACCATAATATAGGCAAATATTATTATTATGCATTACTTAAGATGGGCGTCCACACATTGCAGGACTCGACATTTGCTGCCTAGTTCATGCCGGTACCAATTCCAACATGACAAGAGCACATGTGTGTGCAAACAACTTGCCCATTGCCATTACACAGAGTCTCAAACTCTCGATTGCTGGAGTATACAGCCGAATTAATTATGAGAAAATATGCCAAGAAGTTCAATTAAAGAAGAGCTACATAAGCCTCTCATTATGTTACATTACAGTTTGTTTGGCATGGCACTAGTTCGAAAGCTCACCACAAATGGGTCGGCTTTCTCCCAGGAGAGCTTGGATACATGGTGGACTTCTGCGTGCCGAGTCTCAGGAAGTGACTCTGGAACTGCAACCATGATGAAGAAGACGTCAAGCAGAGCAATCGCAGACGCCAGCGCTATGACCAGACTGTCGCCGTACATGGCGCCGAGGTAGGCGCCGACGGCTGGACTCGTTACGAGACTGGCAGCAAATGTTGCCGACACCTGTTCATCATATGAAAGGATCATTTACAATGTACTGCATCTTGAAGAAACACAGAAAGCAGACAGACAGATGGTCAGATAGTGACATAAGGACAAAGTTGAAAAACTACATACTCATAAACCCTTTAACGATGAGCTGCATTGGTTTCCCATACATTTTAGTACAAGCTCATTGTTAAAGGGTTAACAGAGTAAGAGGCTTACAGACATATTTGCAGAAACCAACACATACAAGCAACTACAGAACGGGCAGATAATGATCAACGGACATAGATAACAAGAAACATAGAAACTTACGAAACAGACATATGAAAACAAATAAAACAGCAGGGACAGCAATACAGAAGAAAGGTGACAGAATGAAGCAATTGGCAGATGAACAATACAAATGCAGCAAGGCAAACAGTAGCAGACAGACAGAGAGATAAACAAACATAGAAACAGTCACACACTGGAAGCAAAACCTAGACACAGAATCCGAGATATAACTGTACAGTGAGAGAGAAGAGAATCAAATGAATGGGCAAGCACACCTGGCTGGCAATTAAAAAGCACAGGTGATAGCATTCACATCTTGATAACATTTCCTAAGAGTGCAACTTGTGAAGGACATCTCCAGCACCCTAATCAGTGTACAACGTTATCGCACAATATAGCAGCAGATCAATGACACCAAACTGCACTAAGCAACAAGTCTTAAAAACTCAGATTGTCATATGTCATGTTCCTGTCTTTCTATCACACATCTACACCCACACAACTACACCCACACAACTACACCCACACACACACACACGAAATAAATATCAGTTTCAACGATAAGTACAGCTGCTACTCACAAGGCCGTACGCTGCGCTTCTTTCTTCTCGTGTTGTAATGTCAGCAACATAAGCAAATATGATGCTGAACGTTACCGAGAATACACCAGACAGTGATAAAATGGTGAAATACCACCTACAAGCAGAACAATCACTCAGTAGTTCTTACTAGTTCTTTGCAACACACATTCACATTTTGTGCACACTGCCAGGTCCTTGTTGCCTATCTGTTCTCGACTCAAAGATGTTTTGGTTTCATGATGGTTACCCTATTTAGGGCAACCTTTCTGACTCAGTGGACTGATGAATGGAATGGAATAGATAACTGATTTGCTTTGAAGCACCATCGCCTGATGCTAAGTGCATTATTACAGCAGTATTGGAGAAGCTCTAACGTTAGATTTATTGTCACAATGTAATACCACCCAATTGACATGAGAAATATCAGCTAAACTGTTCCCTCTCTGTTGCTGGACCCACTGCATGGAACAGTCCTCCTAACCATGTGAAGAATGCGCCATCTATGGTGACATTTAAATCACAACTCAAGACCTATCTGTTTCGACAATCATATGACTGCCATTGACTTTTTGAACGCACGTACAGCGGCCTTTCCTCCTGCCTCGGATGTGCTATGGCTCTATACAAATCGTCTTATTATTATTATTATTATTAAATAATGAAAGGCTTAAAAGTATGACAGGACATCATAGTAAAGTCAATTACAATAACACAAACCTAATATCAACCAGATGTGCAGTGGTTTAAAATCATAGACCCTTCATATAATTGCCAAATGGGCCTTCCAGGGCCTGTTCATACTTTATCAGACTCTGAGTTAGCCCCATCTATTTCAGCTAGGGGCCAGGCCCCACATCTGTGGGCTCTGTGGGCCCACAGTTACAATTTTGCACATAAGGTATCATCTTGGTTAGTAGATATAAACAAAAGAGGTAGACTGATGGAGTCATTTACTGAATAACCAACAACAGTAAGTAGACACGGAGGCCCGGGCACCCACTTGAAGGGTGGCATTTTACCTTACTTTAAATAGTAAAGCTGAGTTATCAAAACATGAAGCCTATAGAATCAAAAGTTCTGTAGTCTAGTGCACAGCTGTATTGGTGGACTGAAAGATATTGTAGTCTTTCTCCTGGGCACAGCAACTGCCAAAATTAACTTTGAATTAGGCCTAAATGTATACAATGACTCACCTGAGGCGTGTGACACTGTTATTTATCATCCAATGTGAAACTGACGGGTAGTCAGATACCCACTCATAATGGACTCGGTATCCAGACCGTGTTTTACAAAAATGTATACACCTCCACCATTCGGTTGGATATTTTAGCACAGACAAAAGAATAAATAAAAACTTACCTGGCCACCGAAATCCTAATGATATGAATGAGGACTTACATAGGACTAAACTTCATAAGTGGAATCGGAGTGCAGGTGAACGTAACGGTCAGTAGTAGGAAGGGCTTCCGTCCCCAAACGTCAGACAGCCCACCGATTAAGGGCGCACTGAGGAAGGAAAGTATTCCCTAAACAAACCAAAAATCTGTTTTACTGTCCATTCTGACCATATGGTTAGACAATCATAAAAGGCTGAATTAATGTCTCCTCTTTGGTCTCACAAATAATAGGAAATACTGTTTTTATGTAAGAAGTAGCTTAACTTATATTTAAGTACACTAAGTAAGTAAGGATATTCTTTATTAACCAAAACATTTGCCAATCGCACTTTGATGTGCAGACATCTACTAAACACAGTTAAAAAGTATATAGCATCCTAACAATAAATGCTTTGTCAGCTAGGAAGGGCTCGGTGACCCCATCCCCAGAAAACTTTTGCAAAAACTAAATTTTAAATGGTGCGTTTTTAGCATACAAACAATCAAATTAGGCCAATAAAATCTTAATTATGATCTTTATTATCAGTCATGAACATCATATAAAACTCGTTAAGCCTTAAAAATGACAAATTTGAACTTTTATTCTCAAACTGTGTAGTCTTTAGGCAAGGCTCGGCAGGCCAGAAAAACACTGTTGGTGGGCCAGCGTTTGACGCCTCTGCTTTAAATGGGGGATCAGAAGTATCTTATAATACCATGTCATAAAAATGCCTTGGTGTATTCTAAGGATTCCTCAGAGTACAAAGCATGGTTTTCCTCTAGATTCGAGTGGAAGCACTGACCTTAATGCCTTGTATGAGGCCATTCATCAGGAAAGCGTTGCTGCCAAATGTGTCGTTGAGAACCTGGAATTAAACAATGTTACTCACTGTAAATACAACATAAAAAGAAGATGACCCAGACAGCCAAGCCTTTTGAGCCTATGGCTGGCCTGTGGAGGCCAGCTATTCGTCATGTGTGCGTCCAAAGAACACCATTGTCAAAACCTGCAAGAAGTGAAAGTTAATTCGAATTTCCATCCCCTGAGGGAGAAAACGATTTGGCTACATTTATGAGACTAACATATATAATAGGTGTAAAATAGCCAAGCACTACATAAAAAAGTATATCAACTAAGAATATATAAACAGTAACACTATAGTTACAACTTACACGTTACATATAATATATATATATATATATATATATATAAAAATAATAATGACTGTACACTGTCGATGGGAAGATGAGACAGAGAGGGAGAGGACTGGCCACCCGCCCTCATATGACAAAAGATAAAATACAGCCCGTAAAAACAAAGTTTTTTACTATATCCATCTAGTATCCTATAATGGGTCTTATGAAGCAGTTACCTCTACACATATATAGTCCGCGTTCATTTTACGACATAGCGTTCGTTTAATGAGGCAGCGCACCCGTTTCTGTTGCGGCCAATGGCAACGCTGGCCAATGGCAACGCTGCGTATCGGAAAAGGGGATTCCCCGATTCGAAAAGTTGAGTCCCCGATTCTATAAGCTAGCCTTTTTTGGGGAGCTGAAATTTTTATAGAATGAAGTGTCTGCGAGGGCGAGTCTATCTGCCAAGTTTCATGACGATTGAATGATTGTAAGTGATCGAATTAGTCGTCGCAAGATTTGACTTTTTAGCCTGTGGCTCAAGCAAGCAAGCAAGCAAGCAAGATTGCAAGATTTCCGCAAGTTAAACTAGATGGATAAAAATGAAGTCACTAACACTTGATACCCATAGCTGCCTCAGGGCTAGCTTAAGGGACTGCTCTTCTTCTAGATGCATATAGCCTGTCTGCATCTGTGCATGTAGTGTGCATGCATTTGTGTGTGCGTGTACTGGCAGTTGTGCACAACCTATCACGGTAAAATATGACTTTTTCAAAGAGCAAATTTATGTGTATCTTTTAAAAAGTCATAACCAGCTGCTCAACCTTTTCCAATGATGCTTGAATTATGAATTTAGTACCGTTCTGAATAATTAATTTTAAATCGTTCAAGTAAATTCACTTCGACACGCAACTGAAAGAACACAATTTGAATTTCAAGATTAAACGTTAACTAAATAATTATTATTATTGTTGCTGTTTGTGTGATTGTATACTGACTTTAGCAAATAAATAAAAACTTGTACACTATACGCTACTTAAAAAATCTATACTTTTTAACAATTTGCTATAAAATGTAACAATTCCATGTAAAATGTACAAATTTTATACAAAATGTAATAATCTAAGCTTTTTAAAACAGTTGCTATTTTCAGTTTTAATTGTCTGCATTGTGCAAAATAATTTAAATATTCTTTAAATGTAACTAATTTCGTGCAAATAATACAAATGTCACAGCTTTATGTAATATGTAACAATTTCATGCAAACTAATATCTCGCCATTTTCAGTGTTTGTGCACTTTTGTTGCAGAGCAGTTCACAGCCCTCCCAATGATGCAATGCATGACACACATTCATGACAAACAAGTGCTTTACAGGTTAAGACTGCACTAGCACAGAGCAGTTCATGGCTTTCCCAATGATGTAATTTATATGCATGAAAGATGTTATGAATCCTACATGTGCTGTTCAGCTTAAGACTTCAGCCTAAGCAAAAAATCTCATTGATTCTGTTCAAGTCATTAAGTACTGGTTAATTGCAAGATATCTGATTCTGGAAAAAAAGAAAACTACAATACTTCAATTAATAATGGTTTTAGTTATGTGCAGAAATCTATATGTTAATAATTCTCTATTACTAAAACTGAATTTGTCAGAAATGTTGGAAATTCATCTTCAACACTTTAATGATGAGCTGCATTGGTTTCCCAGTTGCTCTTAGTTCACTCTCGCCATTAAAGGGTTAACATGTATACGGTACTCCAGGGTAGAAATCAATTTCATCAGATATAGCTGGTTTTTAGCAGCATGTCATATGCCCGTATAGAGATTTATTCACTCGAAACTGCAAAACACGTAAATTCAGAAACCACCTGTCGTCATGAAAAAATCAGACAATAAAAAAACGTAGCATATGGCTCATCACTACAAAGATGGCGCATCTCTGCACAGATTAGTGTACATGAATGCATGGTAGGCTGTGCGGGACTGTAATGCACTGTGATGTAACACATTGTTATTGGATGCTGTTTATAAAAGCGCCACTCGATGGCACTCTTCAGTCCAGCATTATGATAATGACAAGAAACACATACCAACTATTCATAGTTAAAAATATCAACTATCATTCATACTAAAAATACCACAGTTCTACCATTCATACTAAAAATATCAACTGCCATTCATACTAAAAATACCAACTACCGTTCATACTAGAAATACCACAGTTCCACCATTCATACTTAAAATACCAACTACCATTCATACTAAAAATACCAACTACTGTTCATACTAGAAATACCACAGTTCCACCATTCATACTAAAAATACCAACTACCATTCATACTAAAAATACCAACTGCCATTCATACTAAAAATACCAACTACCATTCATACTAAAAATACCAACTACCATTCATACTAAAAATACCAACTACCATTCATACTAAAAATACCAACTACCATTCATACTAAAAATACCAACTACCATTCATACTAAAAATACCAACTACCATTCATACTAAAATACCAACTACCATTCATACTAAAAATACCAACTACTATTCATACTAAAAATACCATTCCTGTTCACTTGTGACAGCTTTTCTGCCGTGTTCTTGGCTTCTCTGTGCTAGCCTATATGATGCTAATTGTCATTTACATCTAGACTATTACATCAGGTAGCAAAACAATGCAAACTAGAAGAAGAGTGACAAATGTCAGGCCCACGCACACACGTTGAGTCAACCAACGGATTCCCATCGACAGTTGATTGATGGCATGAATGTTCAGAGTCTCTGGACCAAGTTGTGCTGATGTTTATTAAAATGGTACTATAAAAGTTCCCAGCTTACATTAGATAAGATTTACACTGAAGCATTCTGGCAACAGGTAATCACAGACAAAATCCCTATAAAGGGATCATATACATGCCAAGTCAATACCAGCTCGTTTAACAGAGCTTGGTTCGGAATGCCTTTGAGTAGAGCATGCAGCAATGCTGTGGATTTGCTCTGAATGCATGAACGAAGACAAACTAGCGCTTCTGAGTAGTTACCCAGAAGGGGCGCTATATAAATTTTTGAATGAATGAATGAATAATTATTGTTGCACTGCTATTTACAAGTTTAAGATTGATAGCAGAAATTAATTTTTTAAATGCACCAAAAATAAAATAAATACCAAATACATTATGAAAGAAAGCTTACTGTAATGACTGGTGACATGAGCAAACCCCAGCTGAAGAACTCCAAAAATATCACAACAAGCGCATGATAAACGCTCGGCTGAAAGAGATCAGACTTCTACAAAATAGAAATTCGAATCAATAGCACAATTTTAGCGATTTTTAAACAAGAAATTAAGTGTTTCACTTAAGTAAAATTCTACCATCAAAAGACGTTACGTAAACAAGCAAAGCAGATTATGCAGGCCTACCTAATCTAGAAGAGATTGACTAAGTAGGCCTACCTAAGCTAGTCTAACTCAAGGATTTGTATAGCACAGTCACAATGTATAAAGCAAGTGAATATTTACATGATGACTTTTAGAGCACCTGTCAAAGGTGCAGGAGCATGGCTGTCTAACCTACCTCACAAGGAGAAACTTGAATTTGGCCAAAATATTTCTTATTCATTACATGGAAAAGTTTAGGTTTCATGTGCAAGATTGTTCCAAGAAGATAATGCAAATGACAGGAAAGCATACTATGCCCAAGTCACCATTTAAATAGCAAGTTATGGATGGAACAAATAAGAACTGAGTTAATCAACTTCAAGTGCACTTGAATATGTTAAATTTATGTAACTGATTGTCAGTGTCTTAACTAGGTTGTGAATACCACAGAAAAGAGAGAAACTTACATGAAATGCATTAACACAGTTTACCACAGTTTCAGGCCGCAGTAATTATGATCATTACATTCTTAGAACACTATGCTGGCTATCTAACCCAACCACTTCTGTAGTATATATCTTCGTTTATTGATTATTCGGGATGTCACACCGCATCCAGGTACAAGTTAAATTAGAAGTTAGATAATAAGTTCGTTGCTATCGTTGTTCTCATATGAAAGGTTTATTTGCTACTTTCTATATAAAACTCTTGGTATATAGTTTTTATCGTTGTAGTGCCATGCTCAAGGCATTCATCAGTCAATTGTCACTACTAAGCAAGCCGAAGCTGCGCTAAATAAGCGAACTGCAAAGAAAGCTGGCATAGCACATATGGTGAAACTACGAAGTTACATTAATAAGCAGTAATTAATGACGTAAACTCTACTTTTGCCTGAAAACCTCTCTCTTTACCAGTGAAGACACTGGCCCGGGTCGGGAGCGCCTCTGATTTGAGTGGCGCTATATAAATGCTCGATTACGATTACTTCAAACGACTCAATGGATTCTGCACAAAAGGCAAGGCGTCAATGTAGGAGAAACAACGTAATCTACACACTACAAATGGCTACGTCTGCTGTCACATAAGCAAACATCGATGGGTCGATACATTACAGTAATTGCGCTCCATAAGTGAAAACAACATGAGCGCCAACGAACTCACTAGCTCCTCCTTCATGCCCTTCGTCGGGTTTTTGCGTCGCCAGACAAAGGACTTCAGTTTCCTTCTGTAACCTAACATCATACGGAAAATCATACAAAAACTTTCGCGCTACAACAAAACAGTTGCTAGAATAAATACATCACGCATTATCGATGACAACAGCAAATAATTAACATATGTTCATGAAAACATTGCAACCGCCATCTTTATTTTCTTTTTCATCCCGCACTCAATTGAAACACGGATTATGTATTGACGCCAATCAAATGCTCACTGATACTCTAGAAGTTTCTACTACGCGGCGCTGTTCTTGGCTGAATTAAAAATACAATTTGTTAAATAATCTATTACTAAGAAAAGGCTTTTTCAATTCCATCTATGTAAATTATAATACTAAACGCATCCGTTTAAAGGTGAAAATGTAGTGGTTTTGGTAGCAGCAACCTGCAACTTTCATATTATTCAAGCAAACACCAGAGGCGTTCTTCTGGTAGTAAATGTTCATAGTGCGTATTCTATTAATTTTATTCTTTGGCTCACACCATCCAAAAGGACGACAGCTACGCCATCTGGCTATAGTAAGCACGTAACATATCATTTGCATACCGTAAATTATTCAGTTTAATATCCGTATGCTTAATACTGCATACGGATATTATACTGAATAATTTATGAAGTTTTAAATTTACTTGAAAGCCTCTTGCTGATAGTGGGTTAATTTTCACTTTTCAGACGATTAAACTATTTTATCTGTGGATAAGCCATAATTATTATAGGCCTACGACACAGTTCTCGTGAATAATCTGGTGCCCTACGCTTTGCTTTAGAGTAGTGCTTTAGAAATTTGGAATTTACGATTGCGATTCTAATGCAGTGCTGCATCATCCAATGCATGCATACAGTCGGTTCATGATAGGCCGAGACTCTTTTAGCTTAAAACGGGGTTGAGTGTTCATGGAAATGATGCAATGCTAATAATTGTTAAGCTCATTATTTGCACGTTGTCAGCTTTGCCTAATTAATGCATCGGGCCAGCTTAACCGATTGCCTTATAGGCTTATACAAAGACAGGGCTGTTAAAGGCTTGGTTTTTTTTGGTTTTTTTTTTTTTTTGGTTTTAAACAAAAAAAAAAAACAAAAATCTGCAAATTTTGGTTTTTTGGTTTTTTACAAATTTCAAAATTATAGGCCTTAATGCCAAAAATGTCGTCTCTTCAAGTCTCTTGGCAATTGTTGTATGGTCTCTGTTAACTTCGTTTTAAGACATTCTACTGTTCTAGTTAATTTCATTTATATGCATATGATTAATTTGAAAGGTATTCTGCCATTTTTTTTATCAGTTTTATGATCCGAAATAGGAAAATCGCAAAAACAAAAAACCAAAAAACCAAAAAACCAAATAAAACCAAAAAACCAAAAAAAACAACTTTTCATTTTGAAAAAGTTTGGTTTTTTGCACCCCTGTACAAAGCTCAGGATATATCATCCTTCGCTGTTAAAACACTGAAACACTGGTCTTCCCTCGTGTGTTAGTGATTCTGGTTCACCTCCAATTCAAGGTCGAAAGCGAAGATAGGGAAATTAGGTCTAAGCTCTTATCGGCTTCTTCAACTTCCTCCATTTCACGGCCTTGATTCTCCACAAGAAAGCGAAGGCTAGGCATGCAGTGACGTAACTAGGACTTTTCGTTTGGGGGCTTTAAGCCCTGAACATAGCGAGTGAGGTAGCCTGAGCCTATAGTAGAGCCGGGGCCGGGGGCTTGAACCATTTGGGGGCTTCAGCTTCGTTTGGGGGCTTAAGCCCCCAAGCCCAACACTAGTTACGTCCCTGAGGCTAGGGCAATTAAGCTTTTAGCGCCGGTGAATAAGCTGGTCTCCCTGACGTGGCTTTTGCGGGGATGCTGAAAAATTTACGAGATTTACATTACGTAGGCTACGTTCTCCGCTTCTCCAATTTCTTCCATTTCACGGCTTTGGTTCTCCATCTGAGTCTCTCTAATTGAAACCTTAGTTTAATTCATCAATTATCTTGTAACTCTCGGTGCGCTCGATCACACAGCGAATGACTAAGCCCTGCAGTCAGAGACGCAACCGCGGTCTTGAAGTCGGGGGACCTAGGCCTACTAGAGCGTACGAGTGGGGAATTGCGAGCGCGGAAGGCGTATGGAAGGTGAGGTAGAGAGTTACACAGAGGTGACAGAGAAGGAGACTGACACACAGATAGAAATGAAGGAAGAAAGGGAAGTAGGCCTAGACAGGGCGAGAATCAGGATGGCATGAGAAGTCCGAGTAGATTTTTGTAGGCCTACGTCAGGTTTTCATTTTTAGCCCATCATTGAATCGGGTTGCGCTGTGTCTGGTCTTTGAACCGTGAAGACAGGTAACATCAACGCCGTATACAGTAGTGGGTGCATATTCATGCCCTAGGCAGGCGGGCTGACTATGCAAAACCTGTGTTAGGCCTATTAGTCATCTGAACTACCTACCCTGCTGCAAAGGAACTCATTTTATATACTTTAGGAATTTCATCGTCTGTTCTGTTTTCATCTTTGGATTTTAATTACCTTTGCAGTTACAGGTAAGCAATTATTAGTTCATTGCATGGATTTATATAGCGCCCCTTCAACGTAACTACTCAGAGGAGCTCCCGCCCGGCCCAGCCCCAGCTGAAAAGGAGAGTCTTAAGATGGGAAGTAAAAACCTAGGCAAGGTTTATACTTCCCGTCTTAAAGAGCAAACTCCGCCACTACCCTACCTGTGGTAGTGCCAGTCCCAAGCCTGGAGAAAGGAGGAGGGGGACACTAATCATCTTTGTTATGACACAGTGTCGTTAAACAGCAACCAAGTAGGCAAAGAGCGCAGAGTCAGAGGAAGACCATTCCGGACCTCAGGACCAACAACAGAATAAATATGATGTAAACCATTGAAGTCATCGGCCTATAGCCAGCCACTAGATGTCAGTAAGGAATATAACGCAATGTTCTGACCCGACAAAACAGTAGAATATAGAACGCTCTCAAGTCTCAAACCACGGTATTTATTTATCCACTGAAGGAATGAACTAATGAACGAACGAACGAATAAGTCCACTGCCATTTTCAGGCTGTGCCAGTCCCAAGCCAGAATAAAGAGGAGGGCGACGTTAAACATCTTTGTTACCGGTATGACACCGTGTCGTTAAACTGAAACTACATACATATTCACCAGTTGTTTCAGAAACTGCGGGATTTCAGTAGTTTTTACATGATTATGTAGGGTAGGTCGACGTCAACGGCCTTGGAAGCCGTGGGTTGTCGTTAAGCCATAAATACGCTATAGGAGCAACTGTATCATATGCTAACGGATTTGTATTATTTAAGTCAAATATTTTCGAAAATATTGAGGACTGCATTTCTGCTCTACTTGTAAATAATGGCTAATTAATAATTAAATAAGGCACAATGATTTTTAGTCACATTAGCCATGAAAGATGATTTAGCTGAAGGCATGGAATGATAGGTATACATTAAGCAGGTTACCATATATATGTATGTATGTATGTATGCATGTATGTATGTATGTATGTATGTATGCATGTATGCATGTATGTATGTATGCATGCATGTATGTATGTGTGTATGTGTGTGTGTGTATGTGTATCATGTATATACGCATTATGTATGTATGTATGCATACATGCATGTATGTATATAGGTATGTAGGTATTTCATTATTAATTCATTACGAAGATTTATATAGCGCCCCTTCAAGGTTACTACTCAGGAGCGCTCCCGACCCCAGCACGGCTGAAAAGGACAGTTTTGAGGCAAGAATAAAGAGATTCAGAGTGGATTCTGGGATGCAAGCGCAGTGCCAAAAAGAGCCCGTTCCCGAGCGAGGGGCCAACCACTGAGAAGGCGCGATTCTGTTTAGTAGCTGTGCGGACAAAAGGGACCATGTATGCCTTTCATTTCCCTTTCTGGAAGCAAATCTAAATGAAAAATAAATAATGAATTAATGAAAGAAAAGGGATTGACTGAAGGAATTAACTAATGAATGAATGAACGAACTAATGAATATATTATTGAATGTCTGCTATAATATAGCAGAAACTCATTACTTCATTCATTAGTTAGCATTATGCATTATACCTTCAGGTACTTGCAGTCGACAGATGGAGTCGCAATCTGACATACAACGGCTACAAACCGGTAACTTTCTGTACTAGACTATAATTATTAGGCTCAACTTAGGTCAAACACTGAGCATGTTTGGCATAGACTATTCCCTCCTCATCGGTCTCAGACGCCTTGCGAGCTCCACCAACGGCCGCATGAGTATCAGCTTCCTGCGACAGATGAAAGCAGTTTTATTTCACGAGTCCTATTTCAAAATATCTACTGAATTTCATTCTCCTTTAAGTCACCATCCTTATTTTCCGTATTACTATTGTTGCAAGTCACGATAGAGTCAACTTGATTTCGAATAAAAGAATTTGACTGATTGAACTTCTTTTGCCCTTCGCTGTGATCGTAGGTCTATAACCTACAAGTTAATGTTATTCGGATCATCAAAATATGTTTAGACTTCTTGAATATCGCTGCACAGTAAGATACAGTACAATACTACATACGAACATACAAGAATACAGGCACGTATGCATGCATACATACATACATGCATACATGCATACATGCATGCATGCAAATATGCATGTATGAATACATACATTACATATGAAAGTGCTCTAAATGAGTGAATGAACGAATGCCATGTTATGTGGTGACCAGCAGCGCATTACATAGTAAGTCAGATGTACAAAAATTCTTTCCTACATGGTGCACATAATTATGCTGATTACAGTATTTAATATTATGCTCATATATATATACGTATATGAACGGATTGCTAATTATATATATATTACATCAAGACGACGAAGTGCATTAAAGCAGGCAAACACGAACCCACACAAAAATAAGCATATTGTACTATACCAATTGTCACACCCATTACATATTGAGAAGATCACGAGAGTTGTGTTTTTGGCACAGCATGCCAGGAGCTGCTGAAGAAGGAGGGTGCGTTTTACGGGTTTCTTCGACGGAAGACCATCTTACACAAGTTATGCGAAGGATTCGCTGAGCCAATTACATCCAGGATCTCGTGTGAGTTTCCTTCAGCTTTCTAATAAATCAAATTGTAATTGTGATTGTAATCGAACATTTATATAGCGCCGCTCAAAATCACCAGCGCTCTCGACCTGCTTCAGTGCCTGAGTCAGGAAACAGGAAAGTCTTAAGACGTCTACGGAACTGGCAAGGTGAGAGGGCTAGTAACTCAAGGCGAAGAGACTGGGGAAGAGAGTTCCAAGCTGATGGGCCAACACGGACAAAGCACCTAGAGTGGGCCGAAGCAGAGTGCATGCGAGGGACAATCATAAGGCCACGGGTCAAATAATGTCCTTGTTAGTTTAAAAAATTAAGTATGAAAGGTTTCCATCAACGCGTGCTAATTAAACCATTATCCACCACCCATTAGTATAGATCGCCCTAAATCCTCAATAAGGTTTGCCGCTTTGTTGTTAAAACAAAGCTGGCATGTCTGGTTAAGATAAGGTATCTCAAGTTGGATGGATGAAAGTCTGTGGAATAACACGCCATATGGCACCACTCTGCACTTTATCCTTTCATCTGACCTTATACTAAGTTGTCTTAAAAGTTCTTTACCTTGACCTTTACCCTTACCTTATAGCCTACTAAAATTTCTTCAACATTTTGTTACCTTGACCTGACCTGACCTTACTTTCCCTTCCCTTAAACGACTGTTGACTGTTCCAGTCGTACACACAATATCTCAGGGTGGAGCAGCATCTCAGGGTGGAGCTCTGCTGCTCCACCCTGAGCGTCCACCACCCTGAGCGTCCAGCGCCGTGGCTCTCTCCGCTATTTTAGGCAGGCTGAGCTTTTTGTATCCCGGTCGCGGACGCGGACTTCTATTATGCAGCGCTGTGCCTTTTCCGTTGCTGGCCCTGCGATCTGGAATGGGCTCCGTGTGGTTCTCTGCCTAATGCCTGGACCCCTTGCGGCAACGTTCTATCCTAACCTCAAGACTGTTCTCTTTAGCCGGGGTTGGGTCGGGAGCGCTGCTGAGTAGATAATCTTGAAGGGGCGCTATATAAATCTCTTAAATGACATCTAATGTGTATAGGGTTGTGTGATTCTGTTCAGGGCAGCGGCGATACTTCGTCGTCTATGACGGTTTCCTGTATAACTACAAAAGTGAAACAGACAACAGACCGGCCAAAGTCATCGACCTCTGTGCTTTTCAACGGTAAGCAATTATACACGATCATTATCATTTCTGCATTTATTAAGCGCATATATACCTCAACGACCAAGTATCAATCTATGGCAATCGTGGGTGAAGGAGTTCGTTCAATGCCCATATACATTAAACATTTCAGAGAAGGCTCCAACCCGTACTGTCCTCTTTAGGCCTACAGGCCGAGCGCTCTAACCAATGCCGTGCCCGCAATGTCTCAAATGAATCAAGTATGTCCTAAACTTATTAACAAACAAATGAACGAACGAAAGAATGAATGACAACATGAATAACTAAATAAATAAAAAATATGTTTGAGTAGCATAACTTATAGCCAATAGCAGCATTACCTACGTATTCAAATCGATGTGAATATTAACGTATAAGACTTGGTCCTTTAACGCAAGTCATGTACAATGCCAAGTATAAATGCATGACTTCTTATCTAAACTTTTTTCGTGAAGGGCTACCATGCTGTCGTTTGCCTAAATAAAATTGAATTTTTCATGCTAGTAATTTGTAATCGTAATCGTAAATTCCAAACTTCTAAAGCGCCACTCGAAAACCGAGCGCAGGGCACCATCTTATTCACAAGCGCTACCTATGACATCCTATACTTGCTCTATATAAATTTTGCGATTGTATATCATTCAATGTAGAGAATTTCTCTTTTTGAATATGACATACTGGAAAGATGTCCTATAGGGTGGAGAGGGATGAGAATCTCAAGGTCAAGGGCGTACCCTGGCCGCTCAGGATCAGCAGCGACATTCCCAATGTCAAGGTCTTGTACTTCGGTGCGACCTCTGAACCAGAACTGATGGTAAGAACATGAATAAGCTAATATTAAGATTATGCTAATTAATTGACTTATTTATTTTCTATTAATAACTTACGATGTTCTTCAATTATTTTTTTAATTATTATTGTTGTTTGAATTTTTTATAAGATGGTGAATTAGCTTTTCATGAACTGCACATGTTTCAAAAGAGATTACGTAATCGTAGCACTAATCAGTGTCATACTGTATGACAAGAATAATGCGGAGTTCAGAGATCGGTGGCAGTGTCCCGGAGAGGCAGATGGCGTTCCCCCGTTGAAGAGCCACTGAGATCCGCTGGAATAGGTATGATGACTCCATTGGATCATGGGTCAAAATGTCAATTATTATTATTATTATTATTATTATTATTATTATTATTATTATTATTATTATTATTATTATTATTATTATTATTATTATTATTATTTTTATTATTATTATTATTATTATTATTTTTTTTTTTTTACCTGAGGTATCAATGATCCCTAATATTATTATTATTATTATTATTATTATTATTATTATTATTTATCTGATCCTTTACGGATGCTTGACAGATTTGTTTAATTCAAATTATTTTTATTATTCAAAATAATAATAATAATAATAATAATAATAATAATTATTATTATTATTATTATTATTACTATTACTATTATTATTATTATTATTATTATTATTATTATTATTATTATTATTATTATTATTATTATTATTATTATTATTATTATTATTATTATTATTATATATTATTATTATTATAATTCTGGTAGGGTTAACGATAGGGAGACTAGAGAATAGATTCAGACTAGTTCTCTCAATTGGCTCTATAGAAATGGATTGAGGCTGTTAAGAACGGAATCGATGAGGCGAAGCAGTCTGGTCGACAACCGGTCACAGTTGAGAAGAAGGACCGCCTGCCGAAGATGATGAAGATGCCGAAGAAACAGAAGTCACAACAGGAAGAAGGTGGTGGAAGCGACAACGGTACGTACATGCGCATGACGAAGTGAAGAATGACAATAACGGTAACAGTGATGACGATAACAATATTGACGATGACTGAGATTAAATTGAGAAGAACAATGTTAATGACGAGAAAGATGACAACGATAAGGATAAAGACAAAGATGACAACGATGATGATGATGATGATGATGATGATGATGATGATGATGATGATGATGATGATGATGATGATGATGATGATGATGATGATGATGATGATGATGATGATGATATTGATAACGACAAAGATGACAACGACAAGAAAGATATCTACAATAATGATATCGATTATATCAATGGTGATGACAACTGTCTGAAAGACAACGGTGATAATGACGGTGACAATGAAGGTGCATATGGCTTGGTGCATTACTCGAACTGTACGTCATCACTGCACAGTAAGAGCGAAGTTTCAGGAACCAGCTTATTCATAGGTGCTCAGTCAAAGCAAAATCGATAGACAGATAGGCTAAAAATCGGTTCAGGGTCAAGATCTAAGGCAGACAGGCAGGCAGACAGACTGTCACAGACAGGACGAAACCGATTGTGGCTTGCAATTCTGACGAGAGTTTACTCCAGACTGCAGGGGTGGGCAACTGGCGGCCCGCGGGCCGGATCCGGCCCCCGGGAACCTTTGAACCGGCCCTTGGCATGTCTTTTATATTAGCACTGTACCTGGCACTTTGAGGACCTTTTATCCGGTCCTAGTTTGGGAACCTTAATTTAATCCGGCCCTACACAAATGAATTTCTGTACATCGACCGACTTTCAAACATCTGTTGATTATTTATTAAAAATCCAGCCTCTAGTCTATATTCAACTAGTTTACTACTCAGTAATCAATGTAATCTACTCTCTGCATGAAACAAGATCACAAGTGGGTAGGTTCGCTACTTTAGAAACAATCTATATGAACTTTTCAAACGAAGTTGCTACTCTGGGGAAATCAAATATCAAACGGTGATACTGTGCATTTCCATGTTTTACTGATTCTGCAAATGTCACGAGTGCACAGAACAAATAATTTTATGGAAAGTAGAGTTCCAGTTTGCTGATTCACTGCTCATGGAGTAGACTTAAATTGTTTGAATCTCCCTTTTCCATCGATGCCAATTCAGCACCAGACTCCATGCAAATGGAATTAATTGAACTCCAATGTACCAGTCAGTTGGAAAGGAAATTTCATGAGGTACCTCTGATTCAGTCCTACAAACTGTAGGCCCTACAATTCTCAGGATTCTAACCCTTCACAGGGTTTTTCAAACATGTAAATTGTCATAGCCTGAAACTGGTTGCTCTTTTCCCATGCACGGTGCACCGATATTTGTGAACAGCTGTTCTCAAAGATGACACTTACAAAGTGCAAAAACAGATGCAGATTAACAGATGACAATCTCTCCAATGAACTTCGAATTGCCACTTCCAACATTAAATCAAACATTACGGATTTGTGTCGCGATTAGAGCTGCCGGGTCTCACATTAAATGTAGCACACCAAGAAAATGGACACTTTGTACAGACAAACAGCTCTATATATTTTTAAAACTGAATAAAACATTATTTTGGTTTTTTTATTTTTAGTGTAGGACTTATGTATTAGAACAATTAAATTTTCGTCATAAAAATTACCTTCATTTGCTTTAACGGTTATTCTGTAATATTTAGTCTGAATAAAATTACTAGCGTTTCATTTTCTATGACAAATGAATCTGCAAAAATTAGGTCGCGATTGGCATACGGCCCCTGAGCTCCCCTTAAAACCTTAGAGTGGCCCTCTGTTAAAAGAAGTTGCCCATGCCTGCTCCAGAGGGTCGGAGCCGCGATGGCTATGGATCGATTTCCAAATTCTAGTGAGTGTGGTTTCCATGCCATGATGATGAATAATTATCAAACGCATTACGATTGCATAAGACGAAGCGGGATGAGATAACGCAAGGCAAGGTTAGACATCAGAGTTAGTTTATCAACTGCTGTCCTAAGAAGATCTCTTGTTACGGTGTTTCTGTTTTCTTCCATGATTAGATGTTTACTCAGCGATCGATGAACCAGAGGATGACGACTACCAGTCAGGTAGGCACTGACTACACTACATGACATGTATGGAACACAATCATACTAACCTACGGAGAACATACACACATACTACACGCACACATGGTCCATTCATGTATGTATGTATGTATGTATGTATGTATGTATGTATGTATTGTATGTATGTATGTATGTATGTATGTATGTATGTATGTATGTATGTATGTATGTTTGTATGTATGTATGTATGTATGTATGTATGTATGTATGTATGTATAATGTATGTATGTATGACATTGCATGTATGTATGTATGTATGACAGTGTATGTATGTACTGTATGTATGTATGTATGTATGTATAATGTACATGTATGTATGTATGCATGCATGCATGTATGCGCCCTTTAAGTAACTCACAAGGGCGCTCTATGCACGGAAACTCCGCCACTATTTGCTCTCTGACAGTGCCAGTCCCAAACCTGGATAAAGGAGGAGGACGACGCTAATGATCTTTGTTATCCCAGTGTCGTTAAACTGAAACTACTACTACTCTGTGCACGGCTATACCTAGGAATAACCGAACAAATGAGCTTGAAGTCGAGAAGGAAACGTTTCCTGAACTGTTAAAGATACTAGTGTTCGTGTGTCCGGTGGCAGATTGCGGGCCATGAACTGGCCAGTGGAAGCCAAATGCAGACGACGGCGGAGACCGGGACAGCGTGAGACCGGTGTGAAGAGATCCGAGGCAGAGATCGACGCATTTATAAATAATTAGACCCACATACACACATACGTGCACACATACATACACACATAAACACACATACATACACACATAAACACACATACATACACACATAATGCATACACCTATTTTGAATTGCAGCAGTCTCGTTGTTGTGTTTCTACGTAGGATCCGATTATTCGTCGATCGATGGTCATGAAGCAACCGCCGCCGCCGGAGAGGGTAAGCTAACAAAAATTGACCCCATCAATTGACCCCTAACATTTAATTATGCTAAATCTTGTTGGTGTCGAACGTTTGGTCCACTTGGCAAGGCCTCTCTGTCTGATATATAGACCTATGTCTTTGTCACTGAAAGTATTTGTGGATCGTGTATAGGTGAAATATAGGCCTATAGGTAGTTTTGTGAATGATTTTTTACCGGTAAAAAATTCGCATTATATTTTACCGTGGTAAAAAATGGTTGGTTTTAGTTTTTAGTTTGGTTCTTTGTGTGTGTTTCGTGTATTTTTCGTTTTTCAATATGTTCTGCCGGAAGCAGAGGCCAAAGCAAAGCAAATCCTTGTGGACCTGATTTGCTTTGACCTCTGCGAAGAAGCTGGTCTGCCTGAGGCAGGCTATTCTGTGGCACTAAGAAATTTAATATATTTATATTACATTACAAGTAAGTCAGGTTCACATTGAATTGCATTGAATTACACGTAGATTTATCATATACAATGTTTAAAATCTATCTTTTCTCTTGCAGCTGAAACAAAAGCGTCTACGATTTCTCGAAATAAATTGACGCTGCCTCGACTACCTGGCAAAAATCATGATCCCGCAAAAGACAACAGTGAGTCATTATGTCATTATGTTATTGTGTCATTATGTCATTGATTAGTAGAGTTACATTATAGTTCATATATTAATGACAAGCACTGGTTATTGTTTTGCGATTTTTTAGTTATTTCTATCACGTTGCCATGGAAGTTATCTGTCCATCTGTGTATCTGTCCGTCTGTCTGTCTGTGTGTCTGTCCGTGTGTCTCTCTGTCTATCTGCATGTATACACGTGTGCATGTATTTTTCTATGACTAACTCTGCAACTGTCTGTGGTTTATTTTAACGTGATACCCATCTACAGCAACCGATTCGAGGCCTTCCGTATCAACGAATAATCCGCAGACCGAAAGTAAGTATGTTATCAGGAAGAAACTTTGAATGCATGTCTGTTCACATGCACGGCTAACAGCAATATTCAATATTCAAGCATGAAATACCTAAGGCAAGGATGGCGAACCTTTTTACAGGTGTGTGCCAAAATGCCGCTAACATTAAAAATACCGTCGCCTCGGAATTTTGCAGTATATAGATCTAATTGTCTTTCTCATGTAGGTTTTAATTGACAAAGCGTATAAAAATGAATTAAAAGGCATTTCAAAGTTGGTTTTAGAATGTGTTACAATAAAGTCTTTCATAAAAGAACAAGTGGATTCCTACTGTGATTTTGCATTTCTAAGTTAGACATTTTCGAGCACGCTTCAAATTCCACGTGCCAACAAATTTAAGCGAGTGTCACTTTGGGCACGCGTGCCATAATAGTTTCGCCATCCCTGATCTAAGGAAACTTGAGCCTTCAGTTTAAAACTGGCATGGTGTAGGCCTAGCGGCACTCCCTAAACACCTCTGACTATGACGAAAACAGCTTTGGTGACTGTGTTTACCAACCTAAAGCCGCATCTTTGCCTACAGTCGCATGCAAATCTTTGTGTGTTATGTTCGTGTGCTTATGTACACATGCAGATCCATTGTTGACGGTTTCATTGATGTCTTTTCAGCCGCTCGAAAGACTCCTCCGAAGAAAAAACCCGATTGTAAGTGCATATGGCAACATAGGCCTAAAAGTTGTTAAGTAGGCTACCCAGATACGTGTACACAAACATACACACATAATACATATGCACACTTTATTTCGCCACAATTGCGGTAGCACAATGGCAAGCTCTTTGTCTTCTTCCTCTTCTTCAGTTTCCAACAGGTGTGGGTCAATATTTATCCTTAAACCACAAACCTTTTGGACGGTTAACTTCGACGCTATAAAGATGTTCATACGCATGCATCTAATGATGCATCACATTGCATCAGCCTTTGACAATTATTGTTCTCTTCTTCATATTGCCTGATTTCTGAACTTCCGGACTCATCGCTTTTCGTCTGGGATTGTCCCTTTACTCGCACTTTAAGGACTCATCGTCGTCTGCCTTTTCAGTGGTTGGGTCGACCACGTGGAATAACCTTCCTTAGCGTGTTCTTTAAGCTATGGACTCTGCATACACCTTTTACCAGTAGGCCTACATGTATTTGAAAACTCTTCTTTATTGCCGGAGTTGGGCTGGGAGCGCCTCTGAGTGGGTATCTTTAAGGGGCGCTATATAAGTCATCTGAATAAAAGAATGAGTGAGTGATTAGGATTTTGATGTATACGGTTTCACATGAAGGACCATCGATTGATGTCTTGTGCATCATGATAATGGAGCTATAGAAGTCATGGTATTAGATTAGTCCAGGATAGGAAGTACTTCTAACAAGACAAAAGTCTCTACTATCTGAATTATCCACTGTGTCATAATAACGATTCGAAGTCAATTCAATAGAAAAGTTAACTATTGAAAATATAGAACGCGATCCATAATAGTAGTATTGATGTTAACTAAACTTCTGAATGTTGTCTAGCGTGTAACTACTATTCGAATCTGGATTAATTGTAGCTAACGTGACCAAAAAGCCGCTTCCTAAAGAAGAACCGGTACGACCATTAAGCGTTTCACATGTTTCAAGCGTTAACATCGTCAGAGTACATGCTATCTTCGTCTTAGCATTGCCATAGTAACAATACTAGGTAATTGTAATTGTAATTGTAATCGAACATTTATATAGCGCTGCTAAAAAATCAGCTGCGCTCTCGACCTGCTTCAGTGCCTGCGTGAGGGAACAAAAATGTCTTAAGGCGTCTACGGAACTGGGAAGGTGATAGGGCTAGTAACTCAAAGCGAAGAAATTGGGGAAGAGAGTTCCAAGCTGATGGGCCAACACGTGCAAAGCACCTAGAGTGGTAAATACGTCGATGTCCTAAACTCAGTACGGTTTAAGTCAGATATGACAAGTTAATGCAAATTAGTTAAGCCAATCAAAGTTTATTTAAGCTAATGGAAATTTGGTTAAGGCAGTCTTGCGAATAATATGAAAACATTTTGCCAGTTGCTTTCACGACCTGTAGTTAACAACAGATTGGAAAGGAAGGCCAAGGAAAGGGAAAGTGGAGTCGGAAAACTAATGGAAGGGGAGGGAAAATGGGGCAGCAAGGAAGAAACAGAGACGAGAGGAAAAGGGAAACAGCAGGATATTTCACATCAGATTTTCACGTCATTAGCGCATTAGAGATGTGGAGTTATGTTATTATGAAGAAGCTTTGAATGGATTTCTGTTCACGTACCTAACAGCAATATCCAGCAGATGATCTGCTAATTGACTATTGTCTACTTCATCATTAGAATGATATATGGGATCTCGGATAATAATGTGTAATTTTAGAATGATTTTACTGTAAGTACTGATGTATGCTTATTATCATGTTTGTACGCAAAAATGCGGATAGCAATTGGTCAATTCAAGAATATTCTTATCTTATCTTATCTTATCTTATCTTATCTTATCTTATCTTATCTTATCTTATCTCATCTCATCTCATCTCATCTCATCTCATCTCATCTCATCTCATCTCATCTCATCTCATCTCATCTCATCTCATCTCATCTCATCTCATCTCATCTCATCTCATCTCATCTCATCTCATCTCATCTCATCTCATCTCATCTCATCTCATCTCATCTCATCTCATCTCATCTCATCTCATCTCATCTCATCTTATCTTATCTCATCTTATCTTATCTTATCTTATCTTATCTTATCTTATCTTACTGAATTCTAACATCGATCATCGATGCTATAAATAACGCTGCATAATGTTTCTAAATGATCTGTAGGAGGCAGCTGACCTCGTTAGTGAAGCGACTTGGACAGGAACCCCTGAAGGAGCCACTGAGTAAATATTCCGTTCGTTTTTATTTGCACTACAATTGAACAGTAACAGTATAGTGGTAATAATATAATCGTAACAGTACTATAGTAACAGTACAAAAGTTACATTAGAACTTCAGCAGTAGGTTTAATCTGGTATTACATTGGGATGACAAAATTATGGAGGACTGCAGACCCTGGAAGAAAGAATAGATCGACACTTCCTATTCTGGTTTCTGGACAGATGTATGGTGAAGCTGTTGCCTGTCCCGAAACTTCGCAACCGAACAGCAGTAACAATTTCAGAGGCAGTGATTGACAACATGGATGAGTCTGGATTAAGGGATTGGATTAAGGGTATGTGCTTTGATACCACTACTTTCAAGCATTGGAACAAAAGATTGAGTTTGCTTTTTGTTACAGACAGTGGCGTAAATCACTGGGGAGATAGGGGACTGTCCCCCAAAGTTTTGACTGGGGCCCCTCTGTCCTCCCCAAAATGCAAAAATCCGGTCCCAGAAGCTATGTGCAGAATTTCGCCCTTGGTTACAGACAGAAATACAAGTGGCAGGGAAGCTGCTCACGTATTTTCTGCAATGCTTCATCATGGTAGCTCTATAATATCCCCCCATTGATCTCATTAGTCAGGAGCTCCTACATTTAGCATGCCGTTATCACCTCTCAGAGATCATACTCAAGAAGGTGGTTAGCATCGTCTGTGTCTCAAAGTTTCCTGAAATTGAACAGCTTGGCTATTTAAAAGATTTCTAGCATCGATTAGATCAATCTTCATTTTCCACAGCACTTGACGATAAGACAGGTGGCATCGATTATGGCTCTTTGGAAAAACAGTGTAATGGAGGTTGCAGTAGTTCAGCTGGAAACATTCCAAGCGCCAGATGACTACCGTGAACTGCTGGAGCTGTCGATTGCTTTCTTTGGTGGAACACCTCAGAGTGGAATCCATTTCCGATATCCAGGAACAATTCACCGTGCCCACTGGATGGCCAGATACATTAACTCCGTGACGTTTTGGCTATTCCGCAAACATTATGAACCATTGCAGCTAGGATCATCCTACAGATTGCGCAAGTCATGTGGTCCCTGATATCGCGAACAAATACGGAAGCATCTCGTATCGCGAACAAATAAGGAAGCACTCATATCGCGAACAAAATAAGGAAGCCTCTCTTATCGCGAACACACAAGGAAGTAGCCTATCTTACTGAAGCCTGTCTCTTATTGACTGCTGTGTATGTCAAATACTGGTTCCAGAGCCCATCATCTGCAGCTGCTCCAAGAATTAATCTGTTCTCCTTGCTATGCGCTTTGTCGGCACACCTTGACAGGGAGGTCGCATAGGCTGTCACCACAACATTTAGTCGCCAATATTATGGTAGCCTACCTGTCTGAGTTGCTGGTATCATTGGGATTCTTCAACGATAATGTCTCGGTGGAAGAGAAGGGATTACTGGTCATGGCTCTAAGAGATACGGAGGGGTATGATGAACTTCCAAAACAGATTCCACTAGTCGTCAATCCAGAAACACAGGTACTCCGTCATGTGCACGGCGTCTTTGAGATCATCGGTGAAGAATTCTTGCAGATTGACTCCAGCGAATGGCTACTCCAAGAATCATAATTAAAGGACAGATGGTTGCCACCTCTGTGAAGGTTGTAAACGATCTTGCAGAACGGGGAGTTACCTTGATTCAAGAATTCAATGCCTCGTTAACACGCAACGAGGAACAGCAACAGGTGAAAGTAGTTAAGGGCACTAGAAGCAAGTTCAGTGTGCCAGCAAAAGGAGGAGCTATCAAGAATTCCAGAGAAACTGGCAACATGAATTGTTAATGGACTGATGGTAACTGCATTTTAAGTTTAAACACAGGGCTTAAGGTTTTGTATCGTTTTCGCCGTTCATTGCTTTCAGTAGAAAATTTAAATAATTTCATTAGAAAAAATGGATTATTAACAATTGTCATGAGACTGGTTTGTTAAATGGTACCAGTATTTTGTACTTGCTTTTTTAAAACGTGTATTACGCCAGCATTATTAGGGTGACCGGCGAGATGAGTCCTATGTGACTTCACCGGTAGCCCACCACTCGGTTTGTAAAATTTGTTATTGTCATTTTGCTTTATTTTGTGGTGAATAAACTACTTACTTACTTACTTACTTATACTACATTGCCACACTCTAGCTTGTTCCCTACAGTGTCTCAATGAATGTACTGAGTGACTATTTTATGTACTATACGCTGCTACCCTACCACTGCACTGGAGTTTACATTTTTCATGCATGCTGATTGTTTAGCATGTTTACTGTTTAGTTATTTTTTTAACTGTTTCCTGTGACGATTTTACGGACATTCATTCATTCATTCATTCATTCATTCATTCATTCATTCATTCATTTATTCATTCATTCATTCATTCATTCAGAGGGTATAGCGCCCCTCCAAGATAACCTACTCAGAGGCGCTCCACATAACACTATAACAAACCTTGATTGCTTTGGGCAAGTCCAAAATATTATTTTATCATGCTAAAAATTGTACTGGTTTGTTTTTCCGTTTAGTGTCACGCAATAATAGGTTGGAGAATAATTTTCTGACAATTTCATTTTTAGAAGCACCTAATATATATATATATATATATACATATATATATATTTATATATATATATCCAGTTGCATTAATATATTAATACTGTTTTTCGTGTTTTTGCGACCGTTCCTCAATTGTGTGGCTGTTTCTTGTGTCTAATGTATCGTTGTTTTCGTTTCCTGAATGAGAGTTAAATCTTTTCAGGACAATGAAGTCGATTGAAGAGGACGGTGTCTTCATGCTACGCGAATCTACGACAGGAAAAGGAGAAGTAAATCAATAAACATATAAGCAGCAAAGAAATAGGGAAAGAAAGACAGATAGGAGAGAGACAGACAGACAGACAGAGACAGAGAGAGAAACTGAGAGAGACAGAGACAGAGAGAGACAGAGAGAGAAACAGAGAGAGACATAGAGAGAAAGACAGAGAGATAGACAGAGAGAGACAAAGAGAGAGAGACAGTGAGAGACAGAGAGAGAGACAGAGATTAAGTTAGTGAGTAACTCAGTCGGTCAGTAGGTCATGCTGCAGCCTGCACTGGGCTTGCACATTCACCTTACAGTTGAGAGTGTTACCTAATAAGTAGTAATAACAGCAGCTTATAGTTGTTCTGTGGTGCTACATATAAGAGAAACCCTTCGCTGACAGTTTCATAGGTTAAGCCATATTAGATGATACTCGTGACCTTCTATCATTCAAGTTCAATGTATCGTTAGTTATCGCAGCCGCCGCAACTGCTATGACCATCAGAACCATCTTTCAAGAAAAGTCATATTTTATACAGTTTGAAAACCTCACTTTTCAATAGGGGTCTTCTACAGTACACGTTTCTCAGGAGAAAGTAATAGAATTTCAGGACGTTAATAACAGGCGGATAGTAAACACTTATTGACCTAATTTGTTTGTTTAGCTAACACTTCAAGTAATCAGCGACGATGTTGTAAGAAAATACAGAATAACGAAAGAGGCAAGTAACATCTTGAACAGAAATAGGAATTGTGCAGTAGTTTAAACCGTTCGGAGTTATAATTCCACACGTCTTACGTAATAATTGTAATTAGTAATTGTAATTAGTAAATTCCATTGTGCCAGTGTCAAATGCATAAGGCATCCAACGATGGCGTACCAAAAGTCCAAAACCAATCCAGAATCAGGTCAATATCCGAAGATCAGTCCGATAAGAGCCTAAGACAGCGAGGCAGTCTGCGGTGGATAAGCAATTTGAAAAACGTCTTAAGCTGCGAACGAAATAGCATAAGCTACATGTACTGATCAGAACGGACAGATAAGGGAGAGATTTGCAAAATCTAGGACTAGCAGCTGAGAAAACTCGTTGACCAAGAACAGTTGATGACTTAAACGATGCCTTCTTGGTCTTCTATATCTGAACAAAACTGGTCTAGTCAATAGGCTAATGTATTCTATTTTATCTGATTCTATTCTAGTCTAGTCTGATCTAAATGGAATACTTCTATTGCACCGTTATGATGATACAAAGATATTAAACGATGATACGTTCCAAGTGAAATCGCTGGTACAATTATTGGCGATGAATGTTGTCCTGCCTATAATTATTATACTATAGCCTAAGACAGAGCACATTATGTTCCGATAACTGAAAGTAGCAGTGAACAGAAACGAGGTCACTGTGAATAGGAAAGCTACAAAATAGCCTATAAAGATAGAAATCTATGAAAACATATCTAACATGCATATTAAAATACATAGATCATGCATACATAAATACATACATACATACATACATACATACATAAATACATACATACATACATACATACATACATACATACATACATACATACATACATACATACATACATACATACATACATACATACATACATACATACATACATACATACATACATACATACATACATACATACATACATACACACATTCATTCATATACACATACACACATACATGCACTCATGCATACGTCTGTATGTACTTACATGCATGTACATGCGAAAACAGACAAACGTATTTAATAGACATAATTATATCGTATATGACGACAGGCTATAAATTAACTTGAATGTTTTCAGGGGAGGCAATTTCGGATTGCAGGTGGCAACGAATTCGACAGCATGGTCGATTTGTTGAATTTCTACAAGAACAATAGCATTCCCAACCACACGACGAAACTCACGAAGCCATACAGCAAAGTCTAACGCCGATACTAACCCTAACTTCATCGTTGGTCGACGCTCAAACTGAACACAAAACGAAACCTTACGTCTACAGTAACTTAGGACACGTTAACTGATTCTTTGCCTCTTTGGATCGACGTTTTCTGTTTGAATGTATATTTCATTTGATAGATACAATTTACGCCCTTGCCATTTTAGGATTCATTTTAATTATCAAAGATATATTTATATGTTCTATGTTCTCAGATGCCTCGCGCATCATGATTGGTTCTATGCAATTTATTGTGATTATGAGTGATTCTCTGCAATGGATTGTGGTTATAACTGGTTCTATGCAATTTTTGTGCTTATAGCTGGTTCTCTGCAATTGATTGTGGTTTTGAAATGTAGGAATCGTAATTCACAAACTCCATATTTCTGAAGCGCTACTCTAAAGCTAAGCGCAGGGAACCAGCTTATTCACGAGCGCTGCGTCCTGTGAGCGAGTTTGTCGATAGATGTTAAGGAAGATCAGGTGGCCAGAGACACCAGGAGCAATAGACAGCCACGCTGTTTACTATAATATTACACAAGGCATCAATTGCTGGTCGCTTCCACTCCTACCCTAAGTCGAAATCACAATTTACTGGAGAGGTCCGCTTGGCCTGGGATATCAGGTCTGTTTACGGTGGGTGAGCAAGTTGAAATAGATAAGTCTTTCTTAAATTGACAGATAACTTTTCAGTGAGAAGATAACAAGGTTAAGTTAAACGTTAGGTCTACGTCCTCAGATAGCAATGTCTGTTAAGTTAAATTAACCGTTACACGAGAGCGTAAAGGGAGGTTGGGTATTTCCAATTGGGAAGATCTAACTTCCTGCTAGATCTCTCAAATATTATTTATGTTTCATATATTTAAAGTATAATATATTACCCAGGGATGGGCAATAATTGAAATTACGTATTTGAAATTACTTGAAATTGCGCAATTTTTTATTTTGTAATTCAATTACATTTCCCATGTATTTTGTAATTTGAAATTACATTTCATGTCCGAAAGTAATTTGTAATTTGTAATTCAATTACATTTTTACAAGTAATTTCCCCATCCCTGATATTAGCCTATACTTTTTAAAACTAATGATAATACACCACCATCTTTTCTGTACACCACTGCATTAACAACAACATAAAGAGCAACATCAGTTACTGCATGAATAACTATATGAGCAGATGAACAGATACACATAATATAATCAATCAATCAATCAATCAATCAGTCAAACAATAAATGAATGAATGAATCAATATTCGTTTAAATCTGCTAACGGTTGACATAGACGCAACGTTAGCATCTAGTAATAGTCTATGGGGAGTCGATGAAGATATTGCCTACTATACTTGGGGGTTAGATAAAAGTTCATTTTAAATCTTGGTTTTGTCCGTATCAATAGTCATGGCATTTTGGTTTATTAACGTTGACGAAAATTCTTTTCCTTTCAAATAAGTGAAGAGGGCCTACTGGATCGTTTGCTTAAGATTACAAGAGGCGAGGAATACAGTTTCGAATATCCTTTGTGGGGGCTGATAGTCATGCGCTCGAGGTCGTAGCTTCGTTGCCGTTTATGTGGGAGGAGGCAATAAGCAAATATTATTGCAAATAGGCTTATAGGCCTACATAAAAACCTGCGTAGTAAGGCAGTAGCCTACATGATATAGTTATATTTAGTTAAGCCGAAATATTTTTTATCATAGCTTGCTGGTTCAGCAGGCACTACTGCCGGACCCAGGCGGATGTTTTGTTTCAAAGAACAATAAACTACCCAAAACGAATGTTAATGACACAGAATGAAATCTAATATATACACTTATATGTGTCATTATTCTTAAGACATATTTTAAAAATTTCAATACTAACGTTTATTTTTAATTTAAAGAAATTCTACAGTTGTAGCTATGGATTAACACGCCTAACCATTGCCTTCTAGATACTGATCCTCCACCTTCTAAATCTACACTGAACGATATCTGCCTTAGCAGCTGCTTTGCCTCCTATCTTGATCTGGAAACCGGTATCCATGTTACTACTCTTTGGGAAACCCTTCTGACTTGACGCAGCACTTGTGAATAAGCTCGTGTCCTGCGCTTATTACTTCTTATAGTTCCTCGGTCTCGGACTGCCACAGCACAGCATCGTGCCTACGCCTCTGTTGGACCTTTGCTGTGGAATGACCTCCCTGCTTTAACTCGTGCTGTGATGGTATCTGGGGGTACCACTGTTTCTGCTCGTTCTTTTAAAACTTTTCTTTTTACGAGGGGCCTTTCGCACTGGAAGCGCCTCTGATTAGGTTGTACTGCGAGAGGCGCTTTATAAGTCCGTAAATACAATAGAATAGAATAGAATAGAACATAGTGCTTTAGAAATTTTTAGTGTACGATTACGATTACGCGTCTAATTTCTGTACCTATTAATGCACTATTCAAGCAAACCGACGGATTCCGTTTGTGACGTCACACAATCAGCATTACGGTCTGTCAGTATCTATAGAAGGCAATGGCCAAGCCCACGAAAAGTAGCCACTACGTTACTTTATGGAAGAAACACGGTACTCTCGTAACTCCATTTGTTTTCACATGACCGCCATATTATTTTCCTTTCATTGTAACTGTACACGTACTGACGAGGGTTTTCTGTCAAACACACACTTTGCAATAGGCCTACGTGTTAACTGAACACTGTCAAGAATGGACGCTTGAAGGCTTCTATTGTTTTAACATAGCCTATACTCCAACTTGTAGTCATATGTTTATCTGGTACTATTTGCGTTACACACACACACACACACACATATATATATATATATATATATATATATATATATATATATATATATATATATATATATATATATATGTATATAGTCTATGAGTATATGAGCAATTACATATATAAACCTAATATATATATAGACGATATATTGCGAATATAAGTCATACACGTGCGTTTAGCGGCATCTTGAAGCTCAATAAGGAAGTAGAGTGAAGAGAAGCGCTGTGAAATGTTGCGTATGCTCTATTGCATACGGTCGTGAGTAATTTAAACACGCCCATCGCGTATAAACCCATTGCAAACGAGGTTATACCTACAACGAGTACGTGTTGCTTCCGCAAATGGGTAAAGCACCCAAGTCCCAGAATGAAACTTTGAGAGGTGCTCACATCCTTCTCTTTAGCCCGTAAGACTTCATTTTACCCATAATACAGTCTTAGGGCACGGTAGGGTAGGGCACCTACATAAAAACATACATGCATACATACATAAAAAGATACATGCATACATACATACAAAGATACATGCATACATACATACATAATTATATACATACATACATACATACATACATACATGTATGCATGCATACATACATACATACATACATACATACATACAATGTCATACATACATGCATACATACATACATACATACATACATACATACATACATACATACATACATACATACATGCACTTTAAGATTTATAACTCTATAATATATAATACATGACGTCAGATAGTAGGCCTACTTGACATTTGCCGTTTAGTACTTCTCAGTTGTCTCCGATAGGAAACTGTTGTTTAAGTGACAAAGGCAAGCGAGCGTGAGCAGCGTGCTTAGGATCACTAACAGGAGGCTCGTACCCACAATTGGTGGATTACAGGACAAGTGTGTTACCGAATTGCCCAACATAATATCCGTGCGGCTTTCGAATGTTGTGATACGTCCCTTCCAATATACAGTAATATTGATTGGTTTCATTGGAATAGTATTTATTCATTCATTCATTACGAAGATTTATATAGCGCCTATCAGAGGTTACTACACAGGAGCGCTCCCTACCCCAGAACGGCTGAAAAGGACAGTTTTGAGGCAAGAATAGAAAGATTGGAATAGTACACGATGCAAAAGAAAGAAAGAGTACACGGAACAGAATATGGAACCAGTACAGGGAACCAGTACAGTGAACCAGTACTGTAACAGAGAACCAGTACATGGAACCAGTACATGGAACCAGTACAGGGAACCAGTACAGGGAACCAGTACAAAGAACTAGTACAAGGAACTAGTACAGGGAACCAGTACAGGGAACCAGTACAAGGAACTAGTACAAGAAACTAGTACAGGGAACCAGTACAGGGAACCAGTACAGAGAACCAGTACAGTGAACCAGTACTGTAACAGAGAACCAGTACATGGAACCAGTACATGGAACCAGTACAGGGAACCAGTACATGGTACCAGTACAGGGAACCAGTACAGGGAACCAGTACAGGGAACAATACATTCCAAAAGACGTGGAGGATAACATCGACCCACGCTATGACGAAGATCTGAAATTATACTAATAGAGCAACTGATTAATTATTGTAATTGCAATTAGTAACTTCTATTGCGTCGGTTTCTAATGCACGAGGCATCAACCGATTGCACACCAAGGCCAAACTTTAATCAGGTCAATAACCAACAAATCAGTCCACTAAGACAGAGAGCAGCCAATCGTGGATCAGCATTTTGAAAGGTGAACAATTAAGCAGTCTTTTATTATGTTGATACGACTCTCGATTACATAGTAGGCAATATATCTACATAGATTGACTCTGTCTAGTGTTGCGATTGCGTGTATGTCTGCGTGTTTGTCTATATGTTTGCTTGTCTGTCTGCCTGTCGGCTTAGTGTAAAATATTGACTGTCGTGTATAGCACTCTGTATGTTTGCTTCTCTACTGTATACGCTAACGTGTAGACTGAGAATTTCCTAAATGTACACGGACCCAGCCTTGGGGCATGACGATTGCCTCGGCCAACAATTTTTTTTATAAATAATGCTCTAACGAATGACAGAGAAACAGAGTCATGCAATGAAGAACTGAAAGTAACAGAGACAGTGAGACAGGCATACAGACATATAGACAGACAGACAGACAGATAGAATGACCGACATAAAGATAGCATACAGAACGACATACATACATACATACATACATACATACATACATACATACATACATACATACATACATACATACATACATACATACATACATACATACATACATACATACATACATACATACATACATACATACATACATACAGACAGATATATAGATAGACAGACTGATAGATAGACTGACCGATAGACAGATAAACATATGGCCACATAGACAGATAGACAGATAGATAGACAGATAGACAGACAGATATATAGAATGACGTGACCGATAGATAAACTGACCGACAGACAGATAGACAGATAGACAGGCAGACATATAGACAGGATGACCGACAGACAGATAGACAGATAGACAGACATAATGACCGATAGGTAGACTACCTGTCTGTGGGTAACACAGACAGGTGGACAGATAGACAGACAGACAGACAAAGACTACACTTGATATGTGAGCCAGAGGCCGCGAACCGTGAAGAAACGCCAACCGTACGTTTGATCGTGTACGTTGGGCCGAGCTGAGCTAACATAGCTACAGCTCAACGCATATTCCACTAGTCTTACACGCGAGGACCTACAGCCCCCAAAAGCCAATGGGCCGTTGAGGCTCGAACGACGACTAGTCACTGTCGACGACATTTTGAAACTCCGATTGCGTATACATGGTTTTCATTTTGGGATTCTAAACATACGTTTGCTCACAGGTAAGTTATTAGGTTGTAAATACAACGCTAATTGGACTGCGCATAGGCTGATAGCTCTCAAGTACGTAGAATTCCGAACTACCTGTTGTACGTTTAAGCCAGAGCTCTGTAATACAAACCAGTGATTGTTCTAGCACAGTCTGAAAAGTAGGTTATCTGTACGAAACAGAGGGGTTTATACACAGATGACTACCCCTTAATAGACTATGTTGTCTACAGTTGTAAGTGTCGACTGCCCCTTGTCGGTTTTTGCCTACTGGTGTGTTGAATGATGCACACTGTCTTTTCGTTGGGGTTCTAATCCAGATAGGTCGTGTGTAATTAAGTTGATCGACAAGAAAGAGTTTCCTTGTTCCTGGATTGCTTTCATTGTGTTTCCAGGTCAGTTGAACATGCCTAAGAAAACTTCTTCTACACCATTCTTCTGTCTGCCTGCTTGTCTGTGTGTCTGTCTTTCTGTGTCACCTTATATTCGTCTTCGTATATCTCTATCTCTGTCTTTGTTTCTCTGTCATTCTCAATTCACCTGGGTGGTACATACGGAAACGATACCGTACGCTACTAGGAAATACCGTTCTGTACCATACCCTATACATATACCACAAGTTTTGCTATTTACCTTACCTCTTTTCGTCCGTTTAACACAACTTTGTGACATTATATTTCTCTGCTACATCCTACCTACCCTACTCTACCTTACCCTGGTCTACCCTACTCTTCTCTGTCCTACTCCCCTAATCTACACAACCCTACTATATCCTACGTTACCCTAACATGACCTGCTCTACCCTACCCTACGCTATTCTAATCTACTCTAACCTACTCTGCCCTACACTACCTATCATAGTCTACCCTACTCTGCACGTCCCTACTCTACCCTACCTTACTCTATACCCTATGCCCTGCCCTACTTTACCTTGCCCTGGTCTACCCTTCTTTGTCCTTCCCTACTAAACCCTACTCTACTTTACCCTAGTCTACCCTACTCTACCCTACCCTACTCTACCCTACTTTACCTTACCCTAGCATGCCCTACTCTGCCCTACCCTACTCTACCCTACTCTACCTTACCCTAGCCTGCCCTACCCTACTCTACCCTACTCTACCTTGCCCTGGTTTACCCTACTCTGCCCTTTCCTACTCTACCCAATATACTCTACCTTACCCTGTCGAAACATACTGTGCCCTGCTCTGTCCTGCCATGCCCCACACTGCCTCTTCCTACTCCACTCTGTCCTACCCTATCCTACCCAAACTTACTCTGCACTACCCTAATCTCAGTAATCTGCCTAACCCGCCTCTTCCCTGCCCTACCCTGCACTACTCTCCCATGCCCTTTCATACTCTACCCTACTTTAGTCTACCCTTAACTTACTTTGCAAAGGTTTAATTTCAGATTCTAAACTTTAACCAACTAATGAATGTATGTTAATTACGTACAAGTAGATGAAAATGAGATGTCTGTTTACCCATAGGAAACTGAATCATGGGCTCAGGACCAGAACTGCAAATGCAACAGATTGGTACGAGTTCTATAATTATTCAACGCCATTTTCATTATAATTATATAAGTGTTTGTGCTTGTGTTTGTGTGTTTGTGTGTGTGTTTTGTGTGTGCGTGTGTGTGCATATGTGTGACAGTATTTATATAGGTAGATGAGATATTGACTTACTGAGGATAAGTTTGATAAACTATTTTTTAGTTTGTCACCTTCGGATCCTCATCATACAAGACTAATTACAGCCCTCGAAAAAGTCGTCACCCGTTAACCAATAGACCTACTTCATTAAATATTCAAAGACAGAGAAGCGTAGTAGGCCGTTGAGTGAAATTACGACTTGCCTTCCTGAAATTTCGCTACATTTATGAATGCAAATTCATGTATTGACTTGCATAAGAAGAGCAATTAGCTTACGGCAGGGGCGGATCCGGGGGGGGGATTCGGCCATGACCCCCATTTGAAATTTACACAGGACGTGACGTGACCCACAATTACCAAGTAGACGATGATCACTACGTGATATTTCATGAAGAAAATAAAATTGAGAAATATAAATAAATATAAATAAATGATGAAATGCAACCAGATTTATTAGTTTATTAGTTCATTGCAAAGAGTTTGGTTATTGGTAGTTGAGACTTGGTGTTTTTGAATATCTTGCTTACTTACTTCATTGTTGAAAGTGTACGGTGGGCCAGAGTCGCCAAGCACCACAGAATAAGTCACGTCATTGAAGCTTTAATTTTACTATAATTATATGATTATCAGATATAGTATAATTAATACAAATGCAAACTATTTATGCTAATTGTGTCCCGGCCAGTAATTCGTTTACCTTAAGGCTTATGTCATCCTTGGAAAACTAACGTATTTTCTAGTTCTATATGAACTTCAATAAATTTCTGGTTCGCTAGTAGGCCTATTGTGTGCAGTCAAACTCAAATACGACTCAAACTACATTATTGACTATAGGAGTGACAACTCATTCCTATCAGCACTGAAATAATAGAGCAATTTGTTCAGATGACAGCTTAAAATGCTACCATTACAGCGTGGAAACTAAAAATTATAAAATTGGGGAGGGACAGATCTTCTGGATCTGTCACTGACTTACAGTCATGAGTATGGGCTGTAAGTGACTTCATTTCCTTAGCCTCGGTTTACGAGGAAGAGTGGCCAGTCCCGTTCCTCGCCGTCTGATCTTTCCGACGACAGTGTACGGTCGATGTTCTCATTTTATGACTGAGTTCCATATGAACAGAATCGCTGAATTGTCTTTCCTTTCTGGCGGCGATTTGAACCTACGACATCTGTGTTGACAGTCCAGCACGTTAACCAACAGACTATATAAAATTATATGTCGTGCCATTAGTTAATTAGACTCGTATAATTAATGTAGCCTAAAAGTAAAAACAAATAAACATTTGTGTTTTTGACGTGTATTGAGGAAGGCTAACATAAATGCATAAATGAATGCATGGATGTATGTTGGCCTATGCATGCATTTGTCATGTATATTATATGTATTTAATATCATATATATATATATATAGGCTAACATTTGTATTTGCATGTATATTCATTCTTCAGTTAGGTTAACATGTAAATATGCATAAGTGAATGCTTGCATATATGTATATAACATCATAGCTTGAGAGCGCCTCTGCTTAGTCTGCTATGGACTCAACACCATCTAAAATTTCCAATTATAATTAAAATCGTGTTGTACATGTTTGTCTGTATATAAATACATCCTTTTGAGTACCTCTTAACATGTTATATTATATGCGACATTGTATTAAGAGCATACTGTAGGCTACGTATCGACGAGGAAGTCGAAACTAATTCTAAACAAGAATGTCTTAACTCGCTACTGTTTGCTACCTATAGGCCTATATTGACCTATAATATAGGCCAGTTGTCATGCGTCATGCTGTAGGAGGGCCATCATGGTTGACACAGCTCTTTGTATGTAGGCCCTGGGCTAAAAACATTTGTCTGCTTAGTAAGCTCTTGTACAAACCGGAAAGCCCGATGAATATGCACTGTCTAGTTGCAACGTGCGATCAAAAATGTGAATTCCCTATACGTAGATACACGCATGCATAACACACGAGGGTTGTTGTTAGAGCCTGATCTCTTTTTGTCGCTGTTCTGTAAGTTATGTCCACGAAGCCATAAAGCGCCATTCCTCGATAGCATCATCGCTGTCTATTTTGGCTTTTGAATCAGCATAGAAACAGAGCCAGCAACCTGCAGCTCAGGCTGTTGGGTCAGTTGCTTCACGCCAGGTGAATAGAATGGTCCTCATTTGTGTGGCCCTGAGACATCTAAGACATTTGCATCATGAAATTAGGACGCTGTCTGACAACCTTATCGGCTGCTGTTGCGATCGTTAAAGTCCACTGCTGTATTCGTGCTAGCAACTGAGACTAAAATGGTCGGGTGGGCCGACCCTCGGATCGCCGACCCGTTTGCGTATAACAGCCTTCGGTCATAGATCTAGCCAGGAAACAAAATTAAAGTGCTCACGCTCAAGAATAACAGCTGAAATTCTATTAACTGTGTAACTTATTACTTTCGCTAGCAGCTGACATTCTGAAGCGTCCTAGAAGTTGCGTGCTGCTACGAATGTGTTATAAATTACCGTAATAGCATGACATAGCATAAAATAACATATAACATAGACATATGTATGTATGTATGTATATGGCCATTGATATAGCGCCTTACAAGAACGCCATGAAGGCGCTAGTATAACTTAGTGTGGCAATGTATGTCTGGCCTTCATCTATACAATAATTTGGCTCCGTGGCTTGCAATAAGCTGGTCTTTCAACTGTAGAGATCTTCGTGTTTTACACCCAGAGATGGCGGTGATCTACATGACATAATATGGCATTTCATGACGTACTGTAGGATAGCGTAACATGATATGACATGGCGTAAGATAACGTAACATAACGTGATATAACATAACATGACTTCGCCTCGCAGTACATCACATTAAGTCACAGTGCAGTGCATAAATTGCATTGTCTAAGAATAGCATTGCATCTCATCACATCGCATCAATAACAGCACAGAAAAGTCTAATAAATTACATTGCCATGCATACAATACACTTACACTAGAATTCATAACATTTGCGTGCTGTTTTCCACTGCATGTTATCGCACAGCATGTCAGGAACTGTTGACGAAGGAGGGAGTCTGTTTCGGTTGGCTGAGAGGGAAGACCGTCTTGCACAAATGGGGAGAAGCCGTCGATCAGAAGATCAACAAATCGGGATTCGCCCAACATATTACTTCCATGATCTCATGTAAGTTCTATCGCTATTTCGCATTGCGCGATTGTCTGGTGGTTATAGCCGGGGTTAGCCTGGTTAGGATCCCACCAAGGCAGAACTTTTTGTCAGATTTCGGTTCGTATTGCGCCCCTAGCGAACACAGCCATAAAATGAGTGCACTGACCGTACACTGTCAGTGGGAAGATGAGACGGCGAAGGAGAGGACTGGCCACCCACCCTCCTCGAGGCTAAGACACTGAAGTTGATACGACGCTTGGGAACGTGGAACATAGTTTCAACTGTGAACTCTGGATGTGATTTCTGTGGTTGGGTTCCCAGCGTGTGCGAGGGCCCGCTAGTGAGGAATTTTCCAGTTACCTTGGATTTGAGAAAAGATGGATGCAGAAATAATTATTTTTCTCTTTCTCGGCTACAGCTTCTCTCTTACAGTAAACCTCTATGCTATCAGACAATTTCTTACGCTACTTAACAGTGCTTATTTAATGCACTAGACATCGACCAATGACGCACCAGCTCCATGCCGTAATCAGGTCAAATATAAAGCATATATAAAGGTCGTAAGGTGCTATATATAGATTGTTACTAATACAATATCGTGTAATGCTGTTCAGGGCGGAGGTTGTACGTTGTCGTTAACGATGGTTACTTCCTTATTTACAAAAACGAAACATCGAAAAAACCAGACAAGGTCATCGACCTTTGCGGGTTTCAAGGGTTAGTGAAATGATTCAGCCACACACAGACACACATATTTATTTACATATTTATGTTTATGTGATTGTTTGCAGTCGCTTCATTGAACTCTAACAGTTAGAAAAGTAATTCTTTGAACGTTAGCAGTCAAAAATACTTTACTAAACGCTGACAGTTAGAAAAATACTTTATTAAACGCGGACAGAAAAATACTTTATTGAACGATAACAGTTAGAAAAATACTCTATTCAACGCTAACGGTTAGAAGATACTTTATTGAACGATAACAGTTAGAAAATTACTTTATTGAACGCTAAAGTTGAGAAAAAATACTTTATTAAATTCTAACAGTTATAAAACATATACAGTTAGACTCACATCAATAGGCCTGATATCAAAGGTTGAAATCAGAAGGAGCCAAGCATATATCTCGCTATACAAAGTCGCCAGCTCTGTTGCAGTATAAAGTTGTAACTAGCGTAGACCTAGGGGCCTACTATGTAAAATGACACCATGACACCAGACAGTTCCAGAGGTGTCAAACCTTTTTGATGGCAGGCCATTGGCAATATTGTTCATCAAGTGACGGGCTAGGGTACCGAAGGCGCCTGAGCAATATGGGGTTAGGGATCTGGAGGGGGACTTGGTGAGCTCTTCACCAGAAATATTTTTGCAAAACTTAATCTTAAATGGTGCTTTTGTTAAGCATAGAAACAGTCAAATTAGGCTTTAAACATCTTAATCTTGATTTTCATTATCAGTTAGGAACTTATTGAGCCTTAAAAATAAAAAAATGGAACGTTTATTCACAAATTCTGTAGTCTTTAGGCAAGGCTCTGCGGGTCAGAAAAACGTTCGTCGGCGGGCAAGAAATTGCCTTCGGGCCAGCTCTTTGACACCCTAATGTATTATGTATACGTATATATAATTCAAACATACATAATTATGTATATGCTCTTGGGGCTGAACCCTCAAGCCCCTCTGTATATGTAAACCAAATGCATAAACATAATAATATATAGTCACTTGTATACTTCCAACAACGTGACCTTTAATTAATTCATTGACCACGAAAGTAATCAACTAGGCTAAGGATCCGATATCAGATTGAAGGACAAGACTGCAGGTGCCAGACAGTTGCTCCAATCCCTCTCAGTGTATTCACCTATGTAGGCCCTATGTGTACTACACTGTATGTAGGTCTCCGCAGTTTCTCTTCTTCCTCTCTCTGGTCTCTCTGGCAACCGGAGTCGGATCTTAGCTTTATATATCTCTCTAAAAACCCCGACTGACCAGTGTTTCAGTTGTAAAAAGGTTGGGGGTAGAAAATTTTACAGAACACCAAAGTATACCAAAGCCAGTAAATTTAAGGGTGTTAATATGTTGCACACGAAACGACTTAATGATCGTCAGATTTTGGTTTTCGGACCCTTGGCGCATTCAAGTTTGGGTGTTAGCAGAAGCTCTTGGGGCTGAACCCTCAAGCCCCCAGTAAAACATTTCCTGTGACACGATACAGCGCTCTTGACTCAGCAGGGGCTCTGTGCTTAGCTTCAGAGTATACTATGGAGTATTAGGAATTGGAGTTACGATTACAAAATATGCTGTAGGGCCAGGCAGTTACGTATGCCTTCCGTGTACTCATTGCTCATGGTCTACCTGGCCCCAGGCTACGACATAGTACGAGCTACTACGCTGTCCCTTCTGCTATATGCAACGTCGGCGCGGTTGGAACATGCTGGACAGCAAGAAAGGGGAAGGCTTCAAGCTGTTATAAATAGGCTAATACGTCAGGGGTCATTGCATAATTACGTAACGCTCCAGGGTTGGTGGGTGGGGTCCTTAAAAACGGTACGAAACGTTAGGTGGGTGGGTGGAGCTGAACGTTACGTAACGCTTTTACCAACAGTTTAGTTACGGTATAAATGAATTTTAAATTAACATCGAATGGCACTATAGACACGATGTGATCGAAGTTCAAACTTCGTGCCATTGATTTAAAACTTCACTAAAAACACGCAATAGTATAATAAGTCAACACTAAGTAAGTGTTTAATACGCTGCCGCCGAAGGATCCAATACCAGCAGATCGTCATTTTTGCAAACTGTCGCGCTTCTTCAAGAGACTCGCCCGGATATTACGCGTTCACATAGTAAATCTTAAATTATTTTTCGCAGCAATAAATACGTAACGCTGTTGTGGGTGGGTGGGTCTATGGAAACGTTACGAAGCGTTATAGGGTGGGTGGGTGGGTAAAAAACGGTCATTTTCGGCGTTACGTAATTATGCAATGACCCATGACAGCGATACCTCCCATGGTGATAGCCCAAAGTTCGAACAGCTATGTCGTCTTGCCGTTACTTACCCGCCTATTTTTGGTGGTTCTTGGATGACCGGGACATGTTCCCCACGGGTTGCTACCCCCCCCCCCAGTGAAGCCAACGGTTTACAGCCTACGCCCCAGACCGGGTGCTGCCAAAAGCACATTTTGTTCCTCATTTGGTTGTCTGCAGACAACCAAATGAGGAAGACATTTATAGTCAGAATGTTGTTCGCATTTTAATTAATCTGGTCTCTTTATCTAACTGATCTTAGACAGAGTTTCATGTTATATGAATTTAAAATGCTAATGCTTGTTCACCAGAGTGCTGTTTGGCAGCTGGTTATAATAATATAAAGAATACACATTGTACTTATTTACATGTACTTACGACTAAGACGCCGCCTGGCTTTGCCATTGGAGAGTATGGTTTTCGTTGTGCATTGATAATAGAGAGATTTTTCTGCAGGGTTGAGAAGGAAGAATATCTCAAGATCAAGGACGTTCCGTGGCCATTCAAGGTCAGCAGTGACGTCAACAACAAGGTCATGTACTATGGCGCAATGTCCGAACCAGAACTAAAGGTATGAAGCTGTAGATGGTAAGGTACGAATATAAATAGTAAGGTATTAATATAAAGGATAAGGTAATGGTAGAGTATAGTAATAGCAAGGTATGAATATTAAAATGGTTTAGATATGAATGTAAAGACTAAGAAATGGGCATAAATTATTATATAACATAAATATATATAGGTTTAAATAGTAATTGTATGATATAATGATTAATTTAAGGTATGAATCGGTCTACACGTTTTTCTATAGGGACAAATTGTAATGCATGAATGTGAAAAAATAGGTATGAACAAAGTTTGAATAAAAAGTGAGCTCTTGATATAAATGGTAAGGTATGAATTTAGTCAGCTATAAATATCAGAGTGAGAATTGCCGGGCGGGTTGGGGGTTCAACCCCCTAGTCTTTCTTAGGATCCCATAGTAAAGTCTACATTTCACACCAAAATTGCACATAAATCAAGGTCCAACCACCCAGTTATTTTTTTACAATTCCCATACTGATAAAATTTAATATGAAATATCATTTGCTGAATTCACTAGTCCTGATTTGATTCATTAATCCCTTATAATGGGCTAACTCTTTTAAAAACTCCTCTCTGCTCCGGTTTTGCCTGTGACTCAGAAGCTGAGTCAGTGAAGATGATGATAAAAATTGGCAATCGATTTGTAGCTCAAGCTGTTCCACCAATTATTATGCTGATGATTATAATGATAACGGTCGTGATGACATTATGATGATGACGATGATGAGAATGACGACCAAGATCATTATGATGATGAATGTGATGATGTGTAATATGATGACGACGGCAATTATACGGAAGGTATTAATGATGATGATTATGATGATGACGACAACGAGGACGATGACGGCGATGATATCGATGACTATTATGACTATAATGATGATAAAGAAGAAGATGTTGTTGATGGCGTTCATGATGCAGTTATGATGTTGATGTCGTTTAGAAATGGATTGAAGCCGTGACGAAGGGCATTGATGATGCGAAGCAGTCTGGTCGGCAGCCGATCATCTACGAGAAGAAGGAGACAATCCCAAAACCAGCGAAGAATAAGGCGGAGAAGCCGCTACCGAGAACCCCGTCCATCCATCCCACTGAGGAGGACGACGATGATGATCTCCAAGACGGTATATAGATTGGTCCCTACTCTGACTATGACAATGATGATGACCACAACAATGCTGAAATATGATAGTATAGGCGATGATGATAATGGTGATGATGATGATGATCAATCAGTCAACCAACAAATCAATCATTATTCAGTCAGCCACTCAGTTAGTCAGCTAGTCTTTCAGTCAGTCGCTCAGTCAGCCAGTCAGTCAGCATGTCTGTCTGTCTGTCAGTCAGTCAGTTGCTCAGTCAGTCAGTCAGTTGCTCAATCAGTCAGTCAGTCAGTCAGTCAGTCAGCATGTCTGTCTGTCTGTCAATCAGTCAGTCAGTCAGTCAGTCAGTCAGTCTATCTGTCCGTCTGTCTGTCTGTCTGTCAATCAGTCTGTCAGTCAGTCAGTCACTCGGTCAATCAAGCAACCATTAAATCAGTCATCAGAAGTTATAGGACTGATTAACAAAAATCACAATTTTTGTGTTTTCTTAAAATAGATTATGATTACATTCCTGACCCGATAGAAGAAATGCAACAAAGTAAGTAATATTCAGCAACGATATCTGAAATTTTAACAGGTATTCTATTGTTCATATATAATTCCATCACACAAGCGATGGAACACAGTGGACTGAATGCACATAAATACAATGTCATACATACATATACATTCAGACGTTTCTTCGCATATGCCACTGTAGGTCTGTATTACGCTTATAGATCGATATTGCTAGCAGTGTTACCACTCCTATGTTTTTCCTCCAAGATCTATGTTTTTTTGGCCTCATCTATGTTTCTATGTTTTTTTTGTCAAAAATCTATGTTTTTTTCATGGAAGCTTTACTTGTTAAAAAAAGGTAGGCCTACTTTTTCAGCAATTCCTATAAAAAGGTACTTTTCAGCAATTCTTATTGGGCTGTGAAGACTTTTTTGGGATGTGATGACCTTTTTTTTCCTTTTTCAAATTTGTTTTAGATTTGCAAACAAAATTTTTTAGAACTGAACTTTTTTAGAACTGCACGTTCAACAAAAGCTCAAATTTTACCTAATTCTACACGCACCTCCTGAAAAACCGTGTCTATGTGTTTCTATGTTTTTTTAGCTGTTATCTATGTTTTTTTAGCTGTTATCTATGTTTTTTCAAAAATGTTAGTGGTAACACTGATTGCTAGCTGTGTTTGAGCACCTTTTACGATCCATTTCAGATTCAAAGCAAACTCCTCGCTCTCCGCTTCCCCCTCTTCCAGCGGTATCTTCCTCATCCTCAGGTAAGCGCAGGATTTCTACAATTATTGAAGATATCGGAAAAAGTTAAATGGATTATGGATAAGTTCGACCTCTAGCTATCATTACAACGAACTGAACGAAGTCTTTATGTTCATCATAAGTAGGCTATCTGTAACCATGACAGCAAACAGTTAGTATCTGTGGTAGCCATAACTACATGTAACCATTACAACAGATAACGAGCCTCAACGTTCAATATGACTATCCTTAGCCATGACAGTCTTTCTGCTTAACATAATTTTTTTTAAAGTTAGATGACTCGGCCGCAGATAGAAGAAGAAGAAGACCAGTCCCTTAAGCTAGCCCTGAGGCAGCCAACGGTGCTGGTGGAACAGAAATCTCGAAACAAATTTTCTGTTCGGCCGCAGATAAGGGACCACTTATTTTAACTCCGCCTCTGCCCGTACTCTGGTAGTGCCAGTCCAAAACCTGTATAAAGGAGGAGGTGAGCGCTAATCATCTTTGTTATTAATTACACAGCGTCGCTAAACAGCAACTAACCTACTTGTCTTTCACTAAGATCACTAAGATCAAGAGTATTCATTTAATTTTGCATTGGCAGCGAATAAACGCATTTTCATCCAAAACTCATTTTCCAGAAACTCTAGAATACTATTTTAAGTCCGAATTACGTTATTGAGGTCCCGTATTTTAGTTTTGTCAATTGCAACTTTTCTAGATATGGGATCCATCCCTCCGACTGCGTGCGCTATATCAGAATTCATGTTATAATGGAAAGTGTTATGACGAATCTCTTGTTTATGGCTGGCGATAAACTCCTGTTGGTGTCGTTATGGAAAATAAACTTAATAGTTTCAGATTCGTGAACTGCAGTGTACATGTTTTGTATTTATAGGCAGAGGCGGTGAAGTAGAATACGAAATGCATTCTCCCAATTTATTACATCAGAAGGGTATGCACTACACAATAATTATGACAAACAGTTTCATGTTAAAACCCTACCCAGTGGGGTGCGGTGGTGTAGAGGTATGTTCGGTGCCTTGCAGCCGGAGGGTTGCGGGTTCGAATCCACCTCAAGCCGACGCGTAGGGACCCTGGGCAAGTCCTTCGCTCGCAATTGCTCATGCGCTTCGGCGTGAAACTCCGATTCAGTGTCCGCGCTGTATTCGGGAGCGCCTCTTAGTAGAAATCTTGAAGGGGCGCTATATAAATATCTGAAATGAATGAATGAATGAATTAATTTAATGACTATTTCTCGATTAATGCTTCTGTCCACGGTTATATCACTATAATAGATCTCGGTTTAATCTTCGCTCTGCCATCTGTAAAACTAACGTTAGGTTCTGCTAGAATAGCTGGGCCTAAACTATGGAAATCCATTGACCGTGGCATCCGTAATCAGAGCTCACTCAACTCCTTCAAACAGGCGTATTAAAACACTTAGGCCTACGTTTTTGCATAACATTTGTGAAAAAGTCAGATTCTGTTTTACTTGCAGTTGAGTCAAAGCCGTCCGTGAGACCTCGAAAAGACCTCGCTGTTCCGCCACCACCCGTCGAAAATATCGAAATTGTAAAAGGTAACCGTCGACAAAATGACCACAACTGACACTCCGGAAATCCTCTTCGGTCTTAACTATCTCTTTTCTAATGTTTAAAAAAATATAGGCCTCATTATGTTGTACATGAAACCATTGACAGAGCATCGACGCCATTCAGTGCATGTTTTAACTGTGTAACTACTGGGACAAATGTCCCAGTAGTTTTAAGATTTGCCCCAGTAGTTTTAGGATTTGTCCAAGTAGTTTTGGTGATTTTCCCAGGTAATACTCTACTTTCAATGTTAGTTTCCAATAACATTGAAAACTTGTAGTGTGGCAGAGTTTGTCCTAGTAGTCCAAACCCGTTAAAATATGCACTGACGCCATTACATCACAATAACAGGAGTCCGTATAATATAAAAGCTCATAGTAAATTATGCAGAAGTCAAAGGGTCAACCCAAAGGGTCAGATGGACCCGCTGGGAGTGGATTGGCCCTTTTCTATAATTATGATATTTGGTGGTAGTGTCGCCCTCTGTTGTGAGGTTGCCTGAAAAGAAGGGTCCTACCACCACCATGCACTAACACGATCAGTCTATCATGATCGCCGCTACCACCACCACGATCACGAACACCAACACCAACACCACCTCCACAACAACCATCACCACCACCACACCATCTAAATCCACATAATTTCAATATATTAACCTTGAATTTCTTATTTTTAATCTTCAAATTATTGACATGGTGTTCATTTTGAATTTTCTAAACATCAGCCAATTAACATTTATTGTTTAAAACTGGACCACTTAATTATTTTTCTTCATGTGTATAATATATTATATAATAGTAGTTTATTTATTTACTGCTTGTTGGCCTTTGTAGCAAATCTGAAGAAAGCTCCGCCGCAAGTTCCTGCAGGAGGTAATTGTTCTAAAATAATATAATAATTACCAACAATCTTTACAGTTCTCTTATCCTTCAATCTCACCTGTCAGTGGACAAGCACTCCGCTTGCCCCTCCTCTGCAGCGTTTACCCAAGGCTGAAAACCGAACCTTCAAGCAACCCTATCATGGATCCGCCTCTGCACCAACCCGTGACCACCATCGCCAACTATTTCCAACGTAGGCCTATTATAGCACCCTGCTGTCTGTCCTATTTCCCACCCGTTCTAATCAGAGACCGAGACTGACCAAGGAACCTGGGTCTTGCGGGCTGCGTTTGACATGGCTCCGGTATTGGACTTCATCTGCATGGTCTCCTTAAACCGGCTTTGGTGAATTTCGGAGATTTACATTTACATTATAATCTCTGTTTTGCTGGAATTTTTCCAGTACGGATAACTTTATCCTCCTATAGCGAGGCGTAGGCCTAAATTTATACGATTCAGTCTGTACACATAGGATTGTATACTTAGTACTTATATGTAGTACTTACTTGCTCAGTCCTTCCCGTGCATGTCCGGATTAAGACTTCGGGGGCCCTAAACCAAGAGCCGGGTTAAGACATCCGGGCCCTAACCACAAAGTAAACCCAATTACCAAAGTAAGCAAAGGATATCTGAACATGGTCTAGTTGGCTTATGCCTTAATCCGGCACTGTTCTCGTGCAAGTATGTGTATCAAGCGACGCAATTTCTCCAGCCGTCTCAGTCTTCCGGTCTCGTCCAACGAAATTCCCAAGCACCTCAAGTCGTCTCTGTAATCTGTATATTACAGAATACAGACCCATTATGATGATGATTTATTTTGGCTTATTACAGATCCATTATGATGATGATGATGATGATAATAATAATAATTCAGTTTATATTGGAGTTAGAAACCTGTATGTAGTTTTAGCCAGTGAAGTTAGTAGGGACCCTGGGCAAGTCCTTCACTCGCAATTGCTCATGCGCTTCGGCGTGAAACTCCGATTCAGTGTCCGCGCTGTAATCGGGAGCGCCTCTGAGTAGAATTCTTGAAGGGGCGCTATATAAATATCTGGAATGAATGAATGAATGAATTTACGTGTAGGCATATATATGCTAAAATATATACCTAACATGCGCCAAAGCAAGTGTATGGGCCCTATGCGATTTTGTATGTATTTGTCGAGGTATATTTGGCAACGTAGTAACTTCGTTATTAGTAATACCACCTTCTTATGGATTGGCATGAGTTGGGCGGACTACTGCCGGTATAATCTACTATTTAATTTGGATGACTCGGTCGCTAGACTGTTTTCAACGCGGGACGCCCTAGCGCTGCACCTAACTGAGACTGCACGCACTGAGATTATCCCAAACATACTTTTTCACATCCAGTCTCTTTAGCTTTTTATTAAGCCTCAGCTGATGATCTCTGCACCGTCCATGGTCAACTGAAGCGAACTGACCAAGGCTTACTTGACCAACGCCTTTCGAACTTAATGAAATAATAATGATAATGATATTCTTTATTGAATGAAATATTAAATGCTAAATGAAATATTAAGTAGTCTTATAATCTTTCAAGTGGTTTCTTTGTTGTCTTTTTGCAGACAAACCGCAGCCTGCTGTGAAGAAGCCTCCAGCAGTGCCGAGTAACTACATAATTATAATAGTTATATTGAACACTTTATATATATTTATATGTAGGCCTATATATATACATGCATAATACGGCATGTATATATGAAGTATTCCAGTAGAATATACAATGCAAAAGAATATACAGCAAAAGAAACAGCATCTTGCATCAGTTGAAAGTAGTAAATTAGGCCTACCTTCGAGTAAACAAATGAAAAATCTGTTAATTAAATTTTTTATTTTTATTAACAAAACTACAATTCCATTATTTTACAGTAGAACATCCATTCCAAATGAAATAGAACTAGGTCTGGATGAATGGAACCACAGGTTTAATTACACTTTATGGCAAAATCAATTTATAGGCCTAGTAGGCTAGTAGTTTCAGTTTAACGACACTGTGATAACAGGGATCATTAGCGTGGCCCTCCTCCTTTATCCAGGCTTGGGACTGTCTCTATCAGAGTACGAACAGTGGCGGTGTTAAATTTATATGCCTAGTGAGTAAGTGAACTAATATACAAAATTTTAATTCTACTAATATTCGAAACCGTTCTTCACGGGTCTAAGGGCAGCACTACATCTCCTGCGTTTAACCCTTTAACGACCTTACCTTACCTTACAGAAATACAGTCAAGATCAATTATTAATATAGGTTATGTTTGTAGACCAGTGCATAGGTTCGTATGCATGTCTGCCGTCCGTCTGTATATATGTGTCTATGCATATATAAGTAGGTATGTATGTTTGTACGAACCATTGCATGTGTGTATGCGCGTGTAAAAGTCATTGATCTGACTGTTGGTTATTTGCAGAGCCTCTTGGGAAGCCTGTTCCGCCAGCGAAGAATGACGTTCACCGTCAGTATATTTCTTAAATATATAATATATACATAAATACACACACTATATATATATATAATATATATATATATATATATATATATATATATATATATAATGCCCGTACTCTGGTTGTGCAAGTCCCAAGTCTGGATAAAGGAGGAGGGCGACTCTAATCATCCTTGTAGCGGTACAGCAGCGTTCAACAGAAACTAACCAGTTCTAGTGGTTAGCAGACCACGTGATCTCACCCTACCTAGAATTGATGCCTTTGCAAAAAGAAGTTTTATTATGAGAATGTTATATGACTTTGCATAAATGTTTGTATTATTTATTTCTTCCGTAAGCTACTGTGCGTTTGCTGGTAGTCAATTAAAGAATATTCTTACTTTACTTACTTACTTAGCATGCCAAACTGGCAGCCGAGAGAGCGATAGTTCGAAATCTTATGGCATCGATATAGTCAAGACCATTTTCAGAACAATTCTCACTGTTTCGTTTGGCAAAATCACATCCCTGCAAGCTGCAACAGTAATTATTCAATTCTGCTTTAGGTAGAACTAGATGGTTTATGTTTAATGACACTTTTTGATAACAAATCAAATATCATTAGCGACGCCCTCCTTCTTCATCCAGACTGTGGACTGGCACTGTGTAACATTGTTAGCGTCGAACGTGCAGTGGCAGAGTTAATTCTGCTTTAGGCCTATATAGTAGTTTCTAGTGTTCAGAGACATCTTACGGTTACAAATGCCGTTGGCAACGCCCTCCTCTTTCCTCTAGGCTTTGGACTGGCTCTACCTGATACTAGTGACATTTTTGGCAACAAAGGCTTTTGGCGTCGTCAGGAATTATTTTCGAAAAGTCTTACTTATAATTACTTGCATTTAATTCGATTGGCCTTTCGACAATAATTAGGCCTGTTACCCTCTTCGGAGCTGTAGGTTTTGAATTAGACCCATCTCACGTGCATTGTTCATGTTATTTTATACGAAATAAAACAGACGCGAGTAGTTTGGTAAAAACAATTCAACGCAAATTGAACACTGTTAGCCTAATTAAGTTCTGCCTGTGTTTCTCAGGATGTAATTAAGAAACCAGAAGGCTTAATTAATAATAATTCAAATCTGTTTTATTGCAGTTAACTTGGCCAAAAAGCCAGTTCCTCCAATGCCGGTAGGACCTCTGCTGTTTCTCACATGTCTCTATTCCATTCTATGTTTCGTCTTCTGCATAGTGTCTCATAAAGACACGGTGTCCGATTGGTTAGAGCGCTCGACCTGTAACGCGGAGAGTCTGGGTTCGAGCCTCGTCCGGGGCGGTTTAACTGTGTAGGGACCTTGAGCAAGTCCTTCACTCACACTTGCTCTGCAATATAAGCTGTATCTGCGACTTCGTTGTGTGTGCACTTCTGAACTTTGTAAGAAGGGCAATATCAAATTACAGTTGTATAAAGAAGACTATTATGCTGCCGGCATTTATATAGTGATTTGATAGACTTACTCAAGCGCTATATAAATATCAGTGTTTGGTTCACATGGTTCTCTTCTTTCCCCACCCTTCCTAAATCCACTGCATCGCATCATTACATTTTCCACTTTGGCATCTCGTTGGCTGTCTTCGCTCTCGACAATGGCATTGAACAAATCCGCAAGTGGCAATAACCTTGCTTTGCTACTTGTTTTGACTAAGCGCCGGTGAATCAACTGATCTTCGAGATGCAGGTTTTGTGCTCTACGACAGACCTGTTCCTCTTTGTCGTCTTGATATAGACAACTTCTGGTTTCTCTCATCTATGTATTTCGACTGGTAGGTCCCTAATCTCTAACGGATTAGATGTTATTAAATTAGTTTTGATTTGATTACAGATTAGAGCATTATTTCAACACGTGTTCTGTATGGACTTTTGATTTACGAAACATTTGTTCTTGTGTCTTTCATAGGCTGCAGCAAACAGCCAACCGGCCGTAGAAGATGATGTAGAATATGAAATGACGGTAAGCACCCTCATCCATTATAGGCCTATATATATATATATATATATATATATATATATATATATATATATATATATATATTTGGTTTATTGAAAGGAATTAAGTTGACATAGGCCTACCGCAACTTATTACACGAGAGAGGATGTCTCGTAGGCTATGCCATCAGTTTCTGCCAAATATTGTGGCAAGAGAATGATGTACTTAGAGCTAACACATCGAACGGTCCGAAAGAGTTTAGGCTACTCGAGAGATGAAATTATGGCAATCTTTTCTGGGTTATTCGACGTAAACGCATATATTATTATATTAAGCGTAGATAGCCTATATTTAAGGTATGGTAAATTGACAGAAAGCAAGGCAATAATAAGGAGAAGAAAGGTAAGGCAATGCACAAGAAGGTAAGTTAGGAAAGGGCAAAGGAAGGTATGGTAACGCCAGTTAAGTCAAAGCAATGGACGGTAAGAAAAGTTAGGACAACGAGAAGCAAGGTAAGGCGACTTAAGGTCAGGGTTATATGAAGCAAGGTAAGGTCAGGTAAAATAAGGTAATATGAAGTAAGACAATGCTAGGCAAGGCTATAGGCCAGGCTATGCAAAATTAGGCGAAATGAGGCTTGAGTAGACGTAGGCTACTGCATCATTTGCTGGGCGTCTTTCAAGCAAGGTGAAACTCTCCGTTGTTTCAAGTATTTTTCGTTTACGGTTTAAAATTCATTTAGCAACATGTATTGTATTTGTATTGTATTGTATTTGAACACTTGTTATAGCGCCCCTACCAGATTTCCCATTCAGAGGCGCTCCCGACTACTGCGCGAACGCTGAATCGGAGTTTCACGCCGAAGCGCATGAGCAATTGCGAGTGAAGGACTTGCCCAGGGTCCCTACGCGGCGACGTTGAGGTGGATTCGAACCCGCAACCCTCCAGCTGCAAGGCACCGAACATACCCCTAAACAACCGCGCCCCAGTTGTATTGTGATGTGTTGTATTGTGTGTTGTATTGTACTCCACGTTTATAATGCGACCGAGCCACCCGCAGTAAAGATCCGAGAAATTAATCTCTGATAAACCGACCCGACCGGGAAGCGAACCCGGGGCGCCGGCGTGACGAGCAGGCTACCAACCCACTCGGCCACTCAGGATCCCCGATGTAGGCCCTATTTACAATAATTTTTAATGAGCTAATGGATGTAGGTTTAGAAGATCAGTGTAAGGTAAAATAGACGCCAACGACCATGATATTGACATTCACAATAGGCTAGGCCTATGTTGTCTTAACGCTGTAACTGTAACGCTCTTCTTAAACACCTTAGAAATGCTGTTTCAAACATTATATTTGTCAACTGCGTCTCCTTTAATTTAATCGTAATAGGACCGTTCCTAATTGTAAAGGCAAACTGTTGGGCCGCCGCCAACGGCCTGGTAACCATAAAATGTCGTTAAACACAAGATACTAGGCCTACTAGCTGACTTTAGTTGCGACTCGTGCAGTTTTATGCCTCACGAATAGTGAGAACTATTCCAAAGGATTTTTCCTGTCGTCGCCAACGGTCTTTAATGCCATAAGATGTCGTTGCACAATCCGGGAGCGATTTAAGGTTCTTGAACAATTTTATAAGGAAAGAGAATGTCAACGTCAACTGCCCTGACAGTCACAAGACGTCGCTTAACGTAGTGTTTTTCGTCGACACCTTAGAAACCTCTCCTTAGAGTCTTAGACGCTATATAATTATATTCCTCCACTGACACTATTAGTGACTTCAACAAAATGGGATTTAATAAGTTCTGTTCACGTCAGCGGTCTTTGTTACCATTATGATGTCGCTAAACTGTGGATCCATTTCCATTAGCGAATTAGACGCACTTGAAAATGAAAATGATCACGACTTCATTAGGCCTATAAGGCGTTTATCGTGAAAACTGTACCAATAAAATTGATGGTTATAGTTATGGTTATAAATGATAAAATGTCGTCTTAGAAGTTCTTTCTATCACAATAATTATGTAGCGAAAAACTGGATGCTTCTTTTATTCAGCCACACGTTCTGATGAGGGTTATTTTAATAAGATAACCTTATGTAAATTCCTTGGCCTATAAAATGTTAATGATAGAATGTCGTTGTAGAAATCCTTTCTATGATATTTTTGTGTAGGATAATAGAATCGTCATAGAAGCGACCTGGACAGGATCACAGGAAGAAAGCACAGAGTAAATGCTATTTACTTTTTACCATGTAATGTTGTACATTCTATAGAATCTGTCTTGCAGTAGTAGCTTCTTATCTGCTCAGTTTTTAATTAATTTACCGGATGAGATGCCTCAATACCGCTTCCCGCTTGAATGGTACGAGTGTGCAGGCCATGCTAGCCCGAGACTGAACTTCTTGAGGCGTTGAAGAAAGTGTAGATTACGAATCACGATTCCATCTTTGTATCGGTTTGTCATGCGTCCTTTGTAAAACTACTTTGTATTCGATTGAATTACTAGAGTTTCTTAATTGGCCGTTAAATTATTTCAGGTTAATGAAGTCGATAAAAGAGGATGGCGTCTTCATGCTACGCGAATCAACCTCAGGCAATGGAGATGTAAATAAATAATTAATTTATTAAATATAATAATATAATTAGTAGGCTATATTCTTTTTTAATTCCAAAGCATATCTAACTTCATGCACTTCAACCTGCTAGCTAGCCAACATGGAACCCATCAAGGACCAATATTTCCATATTGGACCGGAATAGAGCCGTCGTGGGCCCCATCTAATGCCCATCATAGTCTGCGACCGCGATCTTCTTTGTCGGGTCAGGAGTACCTCTGAGGAATCTTCCTTTAGACGCGCTATATAATTCTGTAGTTATGATTGTGATTATGGGATGGATTTTGCGCAACGTTTAGACCGAGAAAGGAAAAGCCAGAGGAAGTAATCTGTATTGAGAAAAGTAAAATAGTACGAAAATATCTTTTAACTGATTAATTATAGAAACGATTCTAAGGAATAAAACAGATTAGCTAAATGTGTAGAAATAACATCCTGTTTCAAATCATACCTCGTCTCAGTTCCCGAGAATATTCATAACGATGGAAATGCCGTTTATTTGATAACTGCAGAAAACAACAGTTAGGAAACAAACTGAATTTGCACTGACCTATTTCGAATATATATATATATATATATATATATATATATATATATATAAAACTCGTCCAGAATTTGAAAGATAAGGACACAAGTTTTGATTATTATGTGGAATGTGTCTTAAATGGGCAACCTGTGATTCGACGCTGCGTTAACAAATGCAGATTTTGCTTAAACGGTGCACTATTCGTTCACTCACTCAGTCGCTCACTCGCTCAACCCAAAACTCACCCACTCACCAAACCAACTCACTCGCTCACTCACTCTTTGTTTCTGCTTCTCAGCAAACGCTTCAAGTTGTGAGCGACAATTGTGTGCGAAAATATAAAATCGTCAAAGAGGTAAGTGAATACACAGACATAACTCTATAAGGCCTTTACGTAATGACGTACCAGCCTCATTTGCATATGCTATAAATAGACAGCGGCCATTGCGGAGTGCAGGTATGTTTGTTGTCGTTGGATACGTTAACGTCGTTAAGTGAACGGCGCGTATTATAAACCGTGGAAATGGTCTTCTGTGCAATTATAGTTGACTGCGGCAACCGTACTGAGAGGGATAAAGGTTCTTTTAGTAAAGTTAAAAAATTCGTAAGCGTGAAGGCCCAGAAGAACGAACCCGGAGCGAAGAAAGGGTACCGCATTCCGTGGATCCACGTGACTTCGCGTCGTTAGGGCCGTCTGACTCCGCGTCGTGAGGGTCGGTTAGGGTCAGGGTCGTCATTAGAAAACATCGTACCTCTCGCGCAGCATGCCATCCACATTAGTCCGGAATAGCGGACCCCCGGAATAGTGGCCCCGAACCGAAGAAAGCCGGCAGCTATGGCTAAAAGCTATAGCCACAGATGATCTATCGCAAGCGAAACTCAATGCAATCGCAATTCTGTTACAGGGCTGTAGACGAAGGTATTAGCGGGTATACAGCGTGTACTCGCCTCACAAAACTTGTCTTTTAGTATACTCACCTGTGCAAAGCGTGTACTCACCTCCAGAACGTACTTTGACATTTTTTAATGCTGAAGAGTGTAGTGTGCAGACTAGTCTATAACCTTTTAAGACTGTAAACTACAAACTCATACCCCTCAAACATCTGGAAAAGTAACCTGAAGGCTGTAGCCTACTGTAGCATGTACTCACTTCTAAGTTTAACACTACAGCACTGCATGGTTGTGCCATTATTCTTAATTGTGTAGTCAATTTTTCATTAATCTATTCATCTAAAAGCTATAGCCACAGATGATCTATCGCAAGCGAAACTAAATGCAATCGCAATTCTGTTACAGGGCTGTAGACGAAGGTATTAGCGGGTATACAGCGTGTACTCGCCTCACAAAACTTGTCTTTTAGTATACTCACCTGTGCAAAGCGTGTACTCACCTCCAGAACGTACTTTGACATTTTTTAATGCTGAAGAGTGTAGTGTGCAGACTAGTCTATAACCTTTTAAGACTGTAAACTACAAACTCATACCCTCAAACATCTGGAAAAGTAACCTGAAGGCTGTAGCCTACTGTAGCATGTACTCACTTCTAAGTTTAACACTACAGCACTGCATGGTTGTGCCATTATTCTTAATTGTGTAGTCAATTTTTCATTAATCTATTCATTTCGTGCTCTCCATTCTGCAGCTTCTCTCTGACCTATCCGCTGTTTGGACTAGCATGATCTCGTTGCCCCACAAACCAGAACCACTTTGCCCCAAACTAGATCATTTGCCACCATTGGGTCTACCCTGTGGAATGCCCTACCCTCCTCATTACATGTTTCCATTCTTTTTGGATTTCTTCCTCATTTCTCTCTCCTCAAAACCTATTTCTTCTCTTAGGGTACTCATACTGGGAACGCTACTGAATGGCTTGTGCTGTGAGCAGTGCTATATAAGTTACTACTTACATTACATAATTGTTGAATTACTAGTTACCTAGTCAGTGTTTTGTTTTTTCTATGTGGTGCCTAGTTGGTAACAGAGTTGTAGTTTTGCTGTACTTGTGTATGTTGGTACCAGGCCAGCTGTTACTGTTATCAGGACTTCTGCGTTTGTGTTAACATTTCACGCCAACAATATTCAAGTTTGTCAACACTTTAACGATGAGCACCATTGGTTTGCCAGTCGTTTTTAGTACACTCTCGTTGTTAACTGTTAATAGTATGTTACTGCTAAACCTTCTAACAACAACACTGCAAATCATTGTGAATGAAGTTTTTCAGTAAATATGGAAGAAGATATTTCCACACTTCTGTGTTCCATTCAAAATGTTAAAATGCAATGGACTTGAAGTTGAATCTCATGACCTGTAGTGAAACAGCTGTCACGACTGAATTACATCATTCATTAGACCTCAAACTGTATGGACATTTAATTTCCACCTTTACGGCAGCACGGACCAAAGCATCGGGTGAAGGACCCATAAATGGGTAATTTGGAGTTGACAAATTAATGCACGCTGTTCCAGTTACTGTGACCATATGACTGCATATGTTGGTCAAGGCTGCCTCATCATGAGCAATACCCCACTCTATTGCAGCCGACTTAAAAGTGTATTCAATGGGAAAACAAATAGCCTTAACACTTCATTCATTAAAAAATTTATATAACGCCCTTCCAGGTTCCTACTCAACGTCGAGCTGCATTGGTTTCCCAGTCACTTACAGTACACGCTCGTTGTTAAGGTGTTAAGCCAAGCCAGTGAAGGTTTTGATACATCTGTGCAACAAACATCTTTCAGTTTATAGGCTGTTATCCAGCCTGCTTAAATAAGAAACCAGTTTTTATTTCCACTCTGACCATGTGTCTTCGTTTCAATCAACTCAATGTCATTTTCCAACATATCTACATCAACTGATTCTGCCTAGGTCTGAAGTTAAGCCAAAGTGATTGTAATAATTATGTCCTTTATTAAACAATAAATATGTCAGTGGTCTCACATTAAGAGAAATATGTGACATAACTGTAAGAATCTGGTGACACCGATGATAGCACTGCAGGTTTAATACCACAATGACAATCTAAAATAAAAGTCGTCTATTTCTAATTCAGTTGGATTGGCCGTTTTCCGATGACTGAATATGAACCTGATGATGTTGCTGATGAGGCAGACGGATTAATGTAGAAACTAAGGAGGCTGATGACAAACATGCTGCCTATGACGATACTGTAGTTGACAAGATCACACACGGCAAAGGTGATGAGGAACCAGCACCCTACTGCTGTCGCAAGTCTTCTCCTGTTTCTTTGGCTACGAGAAGTCCATGTCAGCCAGAGGACGATAAGTCAAGTTGGTGACATGTGACAGAAGGACCAGTCTGCTTGTGTGCAGGAAGTTGTTCCTGAAAACAAAATAAAACATATTACTTGCTAATTATAACTGATTTTCCTGTAACGGTGTAACCGATCTCATAACCCAAGGACCCATACTTGCTAAGCAAGAGCATGAGCTGTAAAACCTTCCAGCATTTCATGGAATACACAATTAATTCTATTAAGAGTTTCAATAGTAAGCTAGCATATCACTCAGAACTGTCAAAAACTTGTTTTTTCACAATCACAGATATGTTGCAATGAACAAATTAAAAAAATTATGTCACACTACGACGTGATGAAGCTAAGACAGTTAAAATGAGTTAATTAATTAAAAGGTAAACGTGTAGTTTAGCGTCGTAAATTATTCGCACTGTTATTTTTCATCAGTATAATTTCTAATTTGGCGAGAATCCTTTCAATTGATCCAGCCATTGGGCAAGAATTCGTTTCATCAATCCAGCTTCTATTTAAGCAGGAATTATTTTTCATCAATACAACTTTATTTATTATTATTATTATTATTAAACTGTCATTTATAGCGCGCATAAACAAAATGGAAATCTTGCACAAAAGCGCGTAACAGAGAAAATAATTAAGAAAATATGTCTGTGCTGGTCTCATGATGTTAAATGTCGTTTTGTGCAGACCATTAAGAATAATTTTTCATCAGTCCAGCTTCTATTTGAACAAGATTTCATCAGGCCCACTTCTATTTAAGCAAAAATTATTTTCATCCATCTGAGTCTGACTTCTCTTTAGCAAGAATAGCCAATCCCACTTGTATTCGACCAACGCTGAAACCCAAGCAATGCTGCAATGTCGAATAATTTACGGCAAGCTTATAGAATCGGGGGCTGAAGGATTATAGTGCATAAGTTTACTGACGTCGTGGGTGTCGGTTAGGGTCAGGTTAGGCGTCGTGAGAGTCGGTTAGGCCCGTTAGGGTTAGTGTCGTCATTAGAAAACCTGGTACCGTCCGCGCAGCATGCACAAAGATACCGTATAATTATTCTTCAGCCCACGATACTATAAGTTTGACTAATATACGACGCTAAACTACACGTTTACCAATTAAAATTTAAATGGTAATGAAGTCACGCTAACATCTGGGACTAACATAACAACACCATGGATACTAGTACCTACCTGAAGAAATCCGGCATCTCAATCGTCCGAAGTGTATAAGACTGCTAGATGTGAAGGTATACGGATCGACACCATTAATTTACGATAACCTTACAAGAAACGTTCTTCTACCAACTAACAACTTCTTCGAGTGCTTTGACAACAGTTTTTACTTAAACGCTGCACAACAAAATAATATTTCCGTGCTTGCACTCCGACATGGCCGCCACCGCTACCGCAATTTAGGCCACGCCCATTTGCAATCGGTCTATAATGAACTTCTAAGCGCAGACGAAGAGCAGTACATTAAACTAACACTGAGAGTCAGTCATAAGTAAGCAAGTAAGTAAGAGTATTCTTTAATGAGAAACACTAGCAAACGCACAACATTGTACATGTCCGGCCTAATAATTCAAACATGGGTATGAAGTGTTAGCGACTTCAATTTCTTTAGCCTCGGCATATATCAGGGCGGCTGACCAGATCTCTCCCTAGCCGTCGGATCTTCCCACTAACAGTATTCGGCCAGAGTAGGCCTACTCGTTATCAGTGAGTTCATTAAGAGACATAAATTGCTCTGAAATCTTAAAACAAATTTCTGCCAGGGCGGAAATAAGCTTAAGAAGTGAATTCCTAACATTTTTCAGTTACCTACAGACTGGAGCACAAAAGTTAATGATAATGCTGCGCCTCCTGGCTGCGTCGTATCATCGTGCAAACATGCTTACATACTTACATGGATACATATAGACACACATGCGTAGCATACATGCATACATTTGCACATGTGAATGAATGAATGAACGAATGAATGACTAGGACAATTTTTACAGCGCCGTAACACGACACATGTAGTTACAAGGGCGCTTTAACAAGTTCAACACTGAATACATGCGCTCGTACATAAGTATATGCATACTTACTCACATTCGTAAACATGCAAACGTATAAGAACTTATAGATATACATCGTATATCACGGCAGGCTATAGAAGAACCTGTACGAATGTTTTCAGGGAAGGCAATTTCGATTGGCAGGTGGCAACGAATTCGACAACATGGCCGATTTGTTGAATTTCTACCAGAACAATTGCATTCCCAACCACACGACGAAACTCTCGAAGCCATACAGCAAAGTCTAAAGCCGATACTTCTTGGACCAACTGCATGAATGAAGATTGACTGGAAACAACGGCTACAGCTTGTGCTTACGACGATACAGACTGGACGTTTCAGAGAGGAGCCAACGGCAAAGGAACTTAACTTAAAGACGCGCTTTAGACGTTTCAAGCATACATGTACTTCGTTTTTTAATAACACAGAAGAATTCTTTTGACCGATGACCGATATATCAGGCTAGCACGGTCATTACACGACGACTATTAAGTAGTGTGTTGCCCATTCAAACGGCCAGCGACTGGGAAGGATTTTGCAAAAACAGAATGCAAGGGAAACTGAAAAGGATTGAAGATATATAGTGTCGCCATTGGAAAAAATTACATATTTTTATTTATTATTATGTAGCTTCTATCTCGCCAGTGTCCAGTGCACAAGGCTTCAATCGATGGCGCACAAAAAACCAAGACAGCAGCAATGGGTGATGAACAATTCGGAAAAAGCAGGTAGACCGTTGTTTGGCGCCCAGAGGTATTGACATAGCTCTAGAACTCCTTTTAATTTCATGCGTGGACGATATTCTCGTGGACGTATTTTATTTGCGCTGAAGTGTTGTTCTTTGTATAGGAAATATTTGCAATGAAGTACTCTACTTACTTTGCTATCAGTTTATGAAAAAGCAATTCTCTTACAAACTAGTATGAGAGAAAGCGTCGCTAAGAAAACTACATATGTATCATGCGAGCATTTTCCATAGGCATTATAGATGGGACTCTATACGGGTCCTATGTGGGAGTATGGGTACTAATATATGAGCTCCGCGTAGGCATGCTGACAGGGCACATATATATAGGCCTACATACAATAGAACTGTAACGTTAAGTCTATGGAACGTGTACATACTCTTGAACTGTCATTCAGTACACTTTCTAACCTGGGCAGAAGTGAAAGCAAAAGACAGATCCAGAAGTGAAAGCAAAAGACAGATCTAGATATTAAATATTGCCTACACTTGAAAGGTGTAGGCAACTGCGTCCAGCCTTTGATTGGCTTTGCCAAACTCTGCATTATTTACAGTTAACTAATATTAATTACTACTCGAGGGACGCTGGACTTTAACGGCTAAACGTCGAGGATTTACGACTACGCTGTTACGGTATGTATTTTATGCACCACTCATAGAGCTGAGCCTGCTTTTGGTTTAGGGAATAGACGTAGGCCCTACAGCCTACACCTTTTAATAACTGTTTCAAGCAGTTTCCGCGAGGCATGAACTATCAAGGCGTGCTGTAGAAATGTTTGAATCCACGAATTGTATTGTATTGTATCTATCAATTTATTTAGACTATATAGCGCCTCTCGCAGTCAATGGTGGCACTACACCAGGGCATGCCAGGGCAAATGCCCTGACAAAAAGCCTTTGCCCTGGTCGTTGCAATGCCAAAATATTTGGCTTTATTATACAGCCAAAAATTTTACTGTACACCCTGTAGGCCTATTTGACCGATTCTTCATGATACACGATACACAACTGCAGGTCCACACTCCACAGACTTATGTATGTTTGGTACGTGTCTGTCTAAGTCACATGTGTCGGATACACATGTGTCAGAGTATTTGACCCACAGTAGAAGCAAACACTCAGTTGTACATAGAGACACGCTCAATATACGGCCAGCGACGATTCTTCCAATCAGGCGTAGAAGCACTGCGAACCCTTTAACCTATCTTTTTCCTATCATTCTGTTTCAGCGTTAAGGAGTGTTTGAAATAATATATGCCCTCCCCTCTCTCTCGCTGTCTCTCTCTCTGTCTCTGTCTCTTTCACTCCTCTCTCTGTCTCTCTCTCTCTCTCTCTCTCTCTCTCTCTCTCTCTCTCTCTCTCTCTCTCTCTCTCTCTCTCTCTCTCTCTCTCTCTCTCTCTCTCTCTCTCTCTCTCTCTCTCTCTCTCTCTCTCTCTCTCTCTCTCTCTCTTTCTAACATGGATAATGTAAAACTGGAATTGCGACAGTTGAAAAGAATGATTGAACGCAAACAACGAAACGGGACAGTGCCAACGCTTGAAGGTGACAAACTGAGTGCTTTCACTCGTTTAATTGCAGAGTTTGATAAGGCCTTCTATGAACTAAACAGGCGAGCTTTAATTGCATGCACTATTCGAGTTACATCTGCTCAATCAGAGTGCTCATTCAGTTGCCTCATGCAAGCTTATAAAGACACACTTGAGAACTACAAGGCTCGATGATAGATTGTCAGATGTAGCAGTTTTGTCGATGCATCCTGGCAGAGCCCGTTCATTGGATTTGGACAAAGTTGTGGAGAAATTTGTAGCTGCGTATCCACATTGTATGCCGCGTACAACTGACAGTACAGGCCTAACTGTTGTCTAATTGCATCTCATATAACACGAGTTACTTGAGCAGTTGCGTAAACAATACCTGAATCAGTGGCTCTATTTGTTGAACTTTTTGCTTTTTAAAACTGTTGTGCATGCATGCTACCCAAAAGAGTATTTTTTAAATAATGCGTCACTAAGTTCACTGAGATGTTAAAATTTGCTTTACAAATGTGAATGCTTCAGAGGGCTCTGCCCAAATGAGCCTCCGACCTGACAAGTATAATAGTGCAGAGGGCCGACTTATGACCAGCCCGGTAGCGTGAAATTAACTGGTTACCATTTATATGGTCACCATATAGCTCGCGCTACCACTCTTGCCATAAATCACCTCTGCACTGGTAACTTGTATGGCTGCCCTGGCTATGCCCTGGTTACAAAAAGTGTCTGGCGCCGCCACTGCTCGCAGTGCACACCAACCAGAGGCGCTCCCAGTGCGAGAGACCCAGAGAAAATAAAGAGGTCTTGAGACAACGAAAATAGGCATTTGGCCCACCAGTTTATAAAGAAGAACGTGTCGAAAAAGAAAGCTTGTTCCATAGTGTAGAGCCAATGAAGGTTAAGGCTTGTGGTTTAGCCATTGCAGTCCTCGCTCGCGTGACAGAGATCATGCGGTCAAGTGAGTGTAGCGAGCGGCGAGAAGTGGCTGAGGTCGGCAGGCGGACGAGGTCACGTAGATACTTGGGAGCTCGGCCAGTATACGATCGGTAGATTAATGTAAGTATGGCCTACATTGAGTTGAACCCGAGCAATATAAGAGGGAGCCAATAAAGGTGGTCAAACAAGAAATCAGAGATGTGGGATGAGCGAGGAAGTCGGGCTGTTAGTCTGGCCGCAGCATTTAGAACAGACTGAAGAGGAGAGAGACGAACCTTTGGGAGACCAACCAAGAGAGAATTACAATGATCAATTCAGAGCAGATGAAGGAATGGACAAACAGAGGTATAGAAAGAGGAGGAGGAGGAGGAGGAGGAGGAGAAGGAGGAGGAGGAGGAGCAGGAGCAGGAGCAGGAGCAGGAGGAGCAGGAGCAGGAGCAGGAGGAGGAGCAAGAGGAGGAGGAGGAGACGGAGCGTCGGATTGCACTAAGATGCCTCAGATGGATGTAAGAAGAACGCGTAAGATTGGCAATAATATGTTCAGAAAAGGTAAGGGCGAATATGTCAAATACATACATGTTATGGATATTTAGAACTTTATTGTATTGATATATAGGCCTACAAAGACCCTATAAACCTATCTAAACTTAAGGAAAGTGTTTAGTGATATACATCATCATCATTGTAGACATGTGTGCGTGTATGCGTGCTTGTATATGTATGTATGTATGTATGCGTATGTGCCGATGTATATATGTATGTAATGTATGAATGTGTATGTATGCATGTATGCATATTATTTGTATAGCACTGCCTAATGGGAATCACTCAAGGGTGATGGAATACAACTGATTAAACGATCCAAAAGCTGCTTCTTAAGGCATGCTGAGAATTTTTCTTGAGTCCGGCTTCGTTGAAAGCATGCCTGATGCACACGACAGTTGCGTGGACATGGCTACCGTGGGAGTCCGATGGACACGAGACTATGCATGCTGTGCTGTGTCCTAGATTCTAACACTTGCGAACGCGGTTTTCAACAGAATCAGACCAAGTGACAGTGCTTGAGACATCAGACGTTGACATGACAAGACTTTCAAAGCCGACAAGAGGCATAGACTAATCGCCTTATCTACCTGCGTGTGTCGGTCTGTCCGTCTGGCTGTCTCTTTCTCTCCTCCTTCACTATCTACATGTAGCATGCTTGGCACAGATAATAACTCGCGTATAAGGCTATATCTGTCTAGATATATATATCTAGATAGATAAGGACATGTTTAGCTGACGTTGATGAGCGGAATGAGATGCGTTGTGTTGAAGATAATATATGACGGACTGAGTAACACTTGAAATCTCTTCCAGTTAATCTACACGCATGACCTAAAGACACTGCGAGTAGTGACACACTCATGAATAGGCTACTGACAGATATACATGGAGACAGACTATCTGGTCTGATCACATCACTTCTAAGGCGACGTAATAAATATATCACGAGTTCGCTAAGCATTAGATAGACACGATTACTGGAATGTCTGCCGATGTCAGCGCTCGTGAATAAGCTGGTGCCCTGCGCTTAGCTTTAGAGTAGCGCTTTAGAAATTTGGACTTTACCATTGCGATTATAATTTCAGAACTCTACACCATAATAATCAACAGAAACAAAAACTACAAAGCTGACGCAATGATCAACCTGTTCTGGTATTAGTTTTACAGCATACAAAATAGTAATCTCAACATTGTTAATTTACGTAGCTTAATATTTACCATTTCTAATCCAAGTAAAAGAAAAGCTGACTCGAGTTCCAGACTTCATAAATGAATAACAATGCTAATAATAACTATAATAATGATGATATTGTTATTATTAGTAATTACGACGATGATTACGCTGACGATGACGATAATAATAATAATAATATCTCAAATCACACTTTTATAGCCGTGGCTGGGATGGGAGCGCCTCTGAGTAGGTCTCTTGAAGAGGCGCTATATAAATTCTCGGAATGAATGAATGAATGAATAATAATAATAATAATAATAATAATAATAATAATAATAATAATAATAATAATAATAATAATAATAATAATAATAATAATAATAATAATAATAATAATAATAATAATAATAATAATAATATAATAATAATAATAATAACAATAATAACAATAACAATAACAATAATAATAACAACAATAATAACAATAACAATAACATTAACAATAACAATAACAATAACAATAACAATAACAATAACAATAACAATAACAATAAGAATAATAATAATAATAATAATAATAATAATAATAATAATAATAATAATAATAATAATAATAATAATAATAATAATAATAATAATAATAGCTAGACACACCTCATATAAGACATCATTTGACGTGGCCTCATCAAGGTTGGTTTCCCGTAAAAGAAGGAGCCAGCGGGTCTTGTCAGGTCCGACGGGAAACGCCCAGACGGCGTCACCCTTATCCCATGAGAGGAAAATGTATGGCTTAGGATGCCACTGTCATTGACACCCGTATGGACCCTGGGCAAGTCCTTCACTCGCAATTGCTCATGCGCTTCGGCGTGAAACTCCGATTCAGCGTCCGCGCAGTAGTCGGGAGCGCCTCTGAATAGGAATCTTGAAGGGGCGCTATAACAAGTGTTCAAATACAATACAATACCCTGGTAGAATCATATCGTCCCAGATTTGCCAAGCCCGCAGGTGCTGCTGCTGAAATGGCAGCTGAGAGAAAATCATCTAAGTATACTGGATTTCGGCCCGCATACTTCTTTGTATCCTTGGCCTTCGAAACACTTGGCCCAGTTAATCACGAAGGCTTGGCTCTCATTAAACAACCTTGACCATGGTATTGCCCAGATAACTGGAGACAACAGAGGAACTACATTTCTCTATCAGCGCTTATCTGTCGCCATCCAACGCTTCAACGCAATCGCTTTTCAAAACACTTTTCGCACTCAGTACGACATCAACGAAGACTAGCCATCCCAGAATAATTCTATCCCTATTTTTAAATCCTGAGGGATTACCTGTACCTCAGGTAAAAATAATATTATTAATTATGATAATAATTCTATCGTTGCTGTTTTACATATTCCAACACTTATTGGTTAGAATTTTACGGAATAATTTATAATTTGGGTAACAAATAAATAACTAACTTATATTATTACGACATCATGCCTGCATTTCCTGATGATTTAATAAACGATTTAATATATATAAATGTCATAATATAATCTGTATAATACACTTCAAACTTCCAAATCCAAAGGTAATTTGCAGGTTCTCGTGTACTTGAGATATGTTACACAGCCGACTGATTAATTGTCTAGTCTCCGCTCACCTATCCTTAATTAATCAATTAGACTTCAGGAGAATGTAGGCCTAGGCTTAAGAATAGACTTTAGTGAGGCGCCCGAGTAATTCAAACGCAATAACTCAAGTTGACACAGGTTTGTGCAAATATACATAAATTATATAAAGACGAAGATTATATTTAGGACATAGGCTACGCAGACATATGCCTGGCTACGTATGTTATTAGTAACTAAGATATACATAATGTTATATATACACAATAACAGACCAGTTAACTAATTAACTATATATATAGAAGTATGCTGATAGTGACTCTTTAGCCTTGACCATTATCAAGTTTAAGGAGCCATGTCGAATCGTATCTGAGAATTTATGAAGAGCCAGAGAAAGTGCTAGCTATTCAGAGGTGAATGTCGTTCACCGATGTTGTTCGTTTAGAATGGGCGCCCATCCTATTTACGCCCTAGTCTAGGCTTAATTCCACTGATGCAGTGGCCTAAGACAACAAAAGTCGTTGAAATAGAACCACGGCCCATAAACACTCCGCAACGTCTCCGATGAGATAACTACCGATGTAGTCACTTGATGTCCCACACACGCTTACTCCATATCACATACCACTAAAAACATTCATTTACACATAGGATATAATGAGTTTCCTATTGTTGAGAATCAACTTTATTTTGGTAAATTTATGTTTCTTTACATATTTATTTATTTCTTAATTGCTAGCGATTTACCCAAAAACTTAATAGTAGAGTATCAATTCCAATTCCAACTAGAATATTATTACAATGTTCATAGTTCTCATGTGGGCTGTGTAGATAGAGCTGATCAACGTTCACTAGTCCTTGTAGGTTGTGCAGAGCCCATCTTTCTTAGTTCTCTTTTGGGTTGAGTTCAACGTTCAAAGTACCCTTTTGCGTAGTGTAGAGTCATAGTTCCCTTATGGATAGCGTAGAGTCATAGTCCTCTTGTGAGTAGTGTAGAGTCATAGTCCTATTTTCGGTTATTTAGAGTCCTACAGATTTCTTGTGCGTTTTTAGAGTCAAACGTTCACAGTCCTCATGTGGGTTGTTTAAGAGTCCAACGTTCACAGTCCTCTTGTAGTGTAGAGTCCTCTTGTAGTGTAGAGTCCTCTTGTAGTGTAGAGTCCAACGTCATAGTCTTCTTGTTGGTTGTTTAGAGTCCAACGTTCACAGTCCTCTTGTAGTGTAGAGTCCAACGTCATAGTCCTCTTCTGGGTAGTGTAGAGTCATCGTCTTGTGGGTTGTTTTAAGTCCACCATTCCAAATTCACTTGTGGGTTGCGTAAGGTCCAAAGTTCATAGTTCTGAACTGTATATAAGGGTTCACATTTCTTTCCTGGACTATTAGAAGTCTGCATTCAGAGTTCTCTTCAGGTCCGTATGTAAGTAAGCGTTCAAAGTTCTTTCCTAGACTATTTAACACCCAGCGTTCAAAGCTCTTTCTGGAACTGTATTGAGGAGAACGATCTGCAGTAGCAAGTCTTCTGGACCGTACGTAAGTTACCGCTCAAAGTTTTATTCTAGATTCTGTAGGTCAAACCGTTCATCTGAATTGTATAGAACTCAGGGTTCAAAGGTGTCTCTTGGTTTGCATAGAACCCAGCGTTCAAACTTCTCTTTTGGACTGTATAGAAGAGAGCATCCGCATTTATATCATGGACAAACAGAGCAAACACCTGGTCTTTAAACACTGATAAAATTACCTCCATACCGTTTCGCTCTCATCACAAGCTCATTCACGGTGATTGTATTTCGACTATTATGTTGATAATATTGATCATGTCGATCAGACCTATCTCGCTTGTATCGTCATAACAATTTCTATTGGGTTCTGAATAGTTCTGCATTGAAGCCTTTGTCAGTCCAACGTTCATATGGGTCAACATTCACAATCTTATTGTGGACTTCTCAGAACCGATAGAGGTCAGAGTTCTCTTCGGCATCGTATAGAGACCAATGTTACGTAATATACGTTGGCAAGTTTCATGTAGTCTAATAATCGCGAACGTTTTCTGTGTTAATGAGCAGTTGATAATATTGACAAGTAGCGCCACGACAGCTTCAGTAGTTGCTTTGGTTATTTGTGGGCTGGTATCAAAAGTGCCTCTGCCTCTACCATGCGTATTGCGCAATTGATGTTCGTTGCTGAAAATTGTCTGATGGTGCAATTAAAGCAATTATGGGCCTACTATAGAACACGTAAGCGACTTTTGCAAGAGCCACTAAAGGCTTCATTGATCATATAGGCCTAAACTACTAAAGCTAACTTTGCCCTCATTGACGTAACGAAGGACTTCAGCGCCCAGCGGCAAGAGTTGATGTCTGCGCCCCTTTTTTTAATTTTCTTGTTGACTTTTAATTGTTCTTATCATAGTACCGTGTACCATTGAAAGCTAATTTTGCGCCCCTTTGTGCTTCACCCGAGGGCGGTTGCCCCCTTCGATACGCTACTGTTTGCGGTAATTGTTACATTTTGATACTATTGGATCTTTATCACACATTTCGCCGCTATCTACGACACACCATTCCAAGGCGAATTATTATTTTCTGCAGTAAATCTCTACCCAAGTTTTCCTTTGTGCTTTTTCAAAATTCATGATTTTTCAGAATATTATTTCCCCTGCAATTTTCTTTAGTTTTGTACATTTATTCCCTAAACAATAGATGCAATCTTGTTCTCTTCTGTTTGCTTTTTAATCTATTCTGGTTGTAGTCCTGCACGATCTAAGCAAAGCCAATGTTACTCAACGCTGCTTATTCATGCGTATAGAACGAATAGGCCCACTTTAGAATATAACTGGGAAACCGTGTTGCATAAATGGCTGTAATTTTCCATGACAGAGATGGGTTGCTATTATCACAGGCCATGTTAATATTGAACCAGTCACTAGGCTATTAATTAGTAACGTGTGAAAATCACTTGTGGTCTGGAAACTGATTAATTATTCCTCTGCCATGGACCCTTCAGGCGATGAGGCCATGACAGGTAAAAGGACACCGTACAGAATAATAGGGGAGATAGCCTTAAATAGACCAATATGCACTAAAGCAGAAGAATCAAATCTCTGATTAAGATATGAATGTATATATATATACTGTAAATTAAAGTCGCAATTTCAGATGTACCTGTAATTTTAGTGGGTCGTATAGAGTGGCTTTGGTTCAGAGTAATGAAATGACAGATCATTAAACATTTTCGAGTGGGGTAATGACAGTAGATCTACGTTCCTATCTCTAGCCAAGGCCGCCAAAAGCACCATGTATATCGTAAGTATATAAGTATAAGCTGTCATAACAGGTGATCATTAGTCCCCATAAAATTTATACCCCACGATCAGAGGGACGATATATTGCACAGATTAAATGATTTTACTTTAGTTTGCTGCAACCATAAGAAATCGCTCACGAAGTTTTCTTCTGTGAGCAAGTCCAAGGCTTTTCAGCGCCGTCAATTACAATATCCTTTCTGTTAAAATATCAAACCTCACCATCTCTCCCACCGTCACTGCCTTTTTATTTTGTCATGAAAACTGCAGAAGACAATCGGGGTCATTCATGCCAAATTTCTTTGACAACCAAAACCGTGGAGGAGACTAGTATAGTAGTGTCGGATAAGTTGTGGTACATGCTTCTGCAGTCAATGTACAATGACGGAAAATCGATTAGAATGTTGACCTATGCAATAATGGCAAGACGATTAGAATGTTGACCTATACAATAATGGCAAGTCGATTAGAATGTAGACCTATGCAATAATGGCAAGTCGATTAGAATGTAGACCTATGCAATAATGGCAAGTCGATTAGAATGTTGATCTATGCAATAATGGCAAGTCAATTAGAATGTTGACCTGTGCCTGGAAGGATCTATTGTCGCCTAAGCTCGATCATGCATATTTCTCTAGCACGTCATTTTTGTCCATTTGTTGGAAAATTCGGGGTTTTTCTTGATAATATCCGTCGTTCCGACTTTTTGTCGACCTAGCATGCATTCGCGGAATCATCCTTTGTGTCTGTGTATATTTGGACGCCTATGATTGAAGCCTCGTTTTGCGGCAGTAGACTCTTTGGCCTCGTACTGCCTGGACATCATTTGGAGGGGCAAAGATTCTCCCTGGATTAGTCAGTGTTGTATGCCCGACTTAAAACTTCATGACCAAGACAAGACCAAGATAGTGGAGTTCCAAGACGGAGACCAAGATAAAGACTGTGGAGGACCATGACCATGACCAAGACCGAGGCAAGACACATGATCCAAGACAGTACAAGACTGAGGCTAGTTGCAATTTATTCCACAACGTAAAACATAACAGCTTGACTTAAATACCATTGAATTTTATGAATACGAGATCCTCAAGCATAATAGCATCACATAGATGGGCCATCTTTTCATTATTGGCACAGGCCAGTTTTATAGCGCAAGAACTAAAGATGGTCTGCGCGAGACTTATTGATACCGCTTGCTCAAGACAGAATAAGACTACCCTCAATACAGTTTCCAACAGTCAGTAAAATAAAAAGAAAATAATCTCGAGACCAAGACTGAGACCAAGACAATAGATTCCCAAGACCGAGACTAAGATATCAAAAACCTGTCTCGAGACAAATCCTAGAATTGTATGGTCTCGACACCATACAACTCTGGGATTATTGCTGACCTTTATATTTCGGTGACACTGTTCACCGGTAGTCTCCTGCATAAAATGTTGTTCTCTACGGACCAAATGCCAGAGAGACGTACGGACGCAGCGCCTTCTACCATCTGTGAGTGACTGCTTGATGGTGCATGGGGTTCGTGTATTGCGTGCCGCGTCTCCTGTCGTCGCTTCACTTCTTCGAACATGGTATCTACTAGGCCTATTTGCTCTGGATGGTAATCCATTAGTTGGCTCCACGTGTCTGCGAGAGCTCATCAGTGGCGACTCTTCAACTTATCCGAGTTCTATTCGTTTATTGATTAACATTCTGGTCTGAATGATTTCAACAGCATTTAGGTTGGCGTAGGGAGCGTAATAGAACTACTTCAAGTTGCTATAAAACTGTCTAGATACACACAGACGCCGTGACGGGATTCGAAACCTGGCATTATAATTATATACGTCTACACAACAGCAGAATGATGTGGGATTGGCACCTGATAGGCTGCCGGCACGTGTGTAGAGTCATTTATGTAAAAGCGTGATTTCATAAGTTCTACGTTTGTTATTAAATGGACTGTTCTACCGATTGGATGATAGCAGAGATAATATTTGCTATCTCAACCCATTTAATAACTAACTATCAGAGCTTAGACAATTTTTTCTATCTGTTACCTGTTACAAGTTGCGACCCGTCAGCTTGGTGTTGTGAATAAACAAAATTGATTGATTGATTGATTGAGCACTCAGCCACCTTGTCTCTGGCTATGCCGGGTAAATTCCTACGGAAGTTAGGCCTAGTTCAAGAGTCTGGTCCACAGCAGGAGGTCTTTCAAATCGTCTATGAATGCATGCTATGAATAGGACCAGCCTAAAGACCAAAGGACCCGTCTTTATGGGCAATAGGTTCTTCGAAAGCCATGAGCGAATTATTCATTAAATGGACCGAAATTTCATAATCAACAAGCTTCGTGACCCAACTGCTGGTCCTTGAATCCAAACCAAGTCTGACGTGGGCCTAGATGGTCTAAAATTAACCTCGAAGCTGCTTGAACTATTCCTTTCGAGGGGTTTTTATCGAACAACTTCGAGACGAACGACGGCAACAGCGCGCATGGCTGGTCCGACGACATCAATATTTGAATTAGACCAAATTTCTATACACTTTCAAACAGATAAATTCTTTCACGCGTTCCTCTTCGCCGTCTATAAATAGCCATTAACATGGACACCGTCTCACAGTTGAATTCAGTTGACTGAGATTTATGTAGACCTAATTTATGTAGGCGTACAGTTTGCGCAACCAGTCGACGACTTTCCAACAAACCCACAACAGCTCGTCTTGTACGGCGAAGGATATCAATATTCGCCGAGTATTTTCCAGGTAAATATTGGACCTCACTCTGTCAGATGAGAAAACTTTAGTGTACCGGTATTTGATGTTGCGCAAACTGTGCCGTAAGTTTCAGGAAAACATCTGGGAGATTCAAGTCTTGTTTGCTTTAATACAAAATTTAGTAATCAGCAATGCTGCAGCAATTGCTTTATTTACCTCATATATTTTAATAGAAATGCTAAATTGAATATTCACGAAGCAATGCAATGATTTATACATCATAAACGAAAATAAACCCTACAATAGTTATTATTCCACTAAGTAATAGAAATTATTGCTCAAGTTTATTCCATAGTAGAAGAATTTTAGTTCAATGACAAAAGATTTAATTTATAACTACAATTTATGTCAGAAAATGTCTGCGTTAACTGATGCCCAGTTTGAATGGGCAATTCTTTAAAAGATGTAACGGCGACGTACTTATTTAGCAGAGACTGTTCATATTTTAATTACTATCTTAGTTACGATAAAAAAAACAGCTTCAGATTTATTGAAGATTTTAAGCTTTTTGGTTGTTAGTGAAACAATAATTTAAGAATTTGTTTTCTTCCATTCGAAGTGTGCGTTTTCAGTGAAATATTTGTAAACTAGCAAGCATCAATAATAGCCTACATTGCGCTAAGCGATTTTAATTGTGCGGTAGAGTCTTGCCGAGTTCCCTATTCGGTACACGCGTTCAATATGATTTGGTAGCGGTGCGCATACGGTAACAGCACACAGTTCAATGTATCGTAGCAGCTATGGGGAAAGTACTAAATTGCACGTTACTGCGTTACAGGTTAAAGGACAAACATTCACCTATGCGGAACACATTGAGTGCAATACATAATATGCCTAATTGTCCTGCAGTCTGTGCTTCATCTTGTCTTAGGAAGCTATGCGTCTCTTTAATCTGTGACCGTAGATTTCTTCGTTCTGCTATACAAGATGATTTTCTTGTCCGGCCGACCCGAACTTCCGCGGCCCAGCATGGAAGTTTTGCTGTTGATATTTCTGTAATAAGCTGGCTATTTCAACCTACAACTTTTACATCTTAGTGTCATTTCCTCAAGCGATTGTAAACCATTCATTTTGGTCGCGGTCTTGGGTTGTCAGGTCCGGAGCACGTTTAGTTATGCTTTACTAAATTAAATGTCCTCAGAAATAATATTATTCCAGTTCTTGTAAACCTCGTTATGCGTTTGAGTTCCGCTGTAGCAATGTAGTGTAGGTGAAAACGTCGATTTTTAGTGCCACATAATAGCTGAGGAAGTCCAGCTTATGAATCAAACCGAATCTGACTATCAGGTTGTTGGGTAAGTTTCAGTGTCCGATTTGGGCTTAAATCCGGAGAGGTTAGTGCAGAAGCACGCACTTCGTATAGTTTGAGTTTTTAAGGGTTTGTTACCCATCGGCAGACCTAAATTGTCGTCTAAATATGTAATAACGCAGCTGCGAGATTACTAGATCAAAGGCCGTTCAGATTATCACGTTTTGCTATGGAACTACATGACTGTAGGTGAACGTCATGGGTAGAGATGGGATTTCGGATGAGACAGAACATAAAGGAGTAAACACAGACTACAAAGAGACTGGTTCTAACGAGTTCACGACTTCTTTTTTTGTGCTAAAAAAATGCGAAGTGTAAACTACGACTGCACATATCTCCCGCGGAGATGATTCGAGCGCATGGACGTAACCAGGAATAAATTTAGGAGGGGGGGGGTTTAAGATGGGGGGGGGGTTCCATCGAAGATTGTCGTAAAAGTTTACATTTTTTTGGTATTTCGCATGTAAAAGCATATAAAACATTTCCCGAAAACTTATCCCTTGACATGACAATGACATTGTGGCGCCGTGTTGCGGTTCAAAGAAACTATCAGGCCATTCATGAGTACATTTGTCAATTAGCAGCCCATTGTATCGTCCCTATTACTGACCCTTCTAATAATAGAAATCGTCTTGGTAGTAACAAAAATAGACAGTGTGACAGCTCTTAGTGCGTTGCTAGCCACAAGGCCATGCACCGCCGACAGCAAGTGAGCAAAAGGGCAATTTTGGTTATTGTAAAAAAACGCTCTTTAGTGAAATCTCTAGCTGGCAATTTATATACACGTACACACAAATATATACATAATATAGCCTACACTTATGCACACATTCATAGTCGATTAGCAGTCCATATATCAAACCAATCGACATAATTACCAATATCGATATAGCCTAAACGTATCTCTAGGACAATGTGCAATTGTGCATGTTTGTTTAATTATATTATATATAGGCATAGCAATGCCATAAGCATTTATGTAATTTATTATTATGTCTCTTCTATCTTGTATCGGTGGTTTGCAATTGGCTCGTGAGGCGAAGGAGCATGAGTGTACTCTCTGGCAATCATTCAATCACTAGTCGAATCATAAGCGTTTCACTCATGCACATTTCAAGGACGTCCTCGTTGCTACCCAGCAGGTCAGCCGGGCAGACAGCGATGTTTCATAAGGGTACTCGTCTTTTGTCTTTGACCTTATAAAAGCGTTCACTGCTTTAGATTGATTTGCTGCGCGAGAGTCGTTGGACTACCAACAGACTGACCTGCCAGCGGGAAACTCTCCTCCTCAGAGGTTCTTCAAGTTGCAGAAGCAGACATGGATGAGGTGAGTTGCAGCGTCGATTCGTTGACTGACTGATTTACTGACTGACTGACTGGCCGATTGATTGACTGGTTGACTGACTGACCCTAAGTTATGACAGTGACCGACTAAATATCCGACTATGTCTGACTAAATAACTGACTAATTAGGCAAGCTCCTGATGTTTCGATCACGCAATATATGTTGACTGACTAACTTGCTCACCATCTGAGTACTCCATCCCCCACCCGTAACAAGGGTGGCTGGCCACTGGGATCCTCCATTGACGTAGACCCACATGTAATTATGGCAACATGTGCGCCAACGTTTGCTTCATGTTCATTAGCAGGGCCTAATAGCGACATATGGTAACGAATGGACGTCGAAAATTGCGTCAGAAGTCGGGGATGGGAAAGTGTAGTAATGAAGTGTTATGAGCCGTAGAGACTGAAAGAATAGCGAGGATTCAGGACTCGGAATACGTGGCCGAAGTAGATTTCAGCAGTAGCAGTGGCGAGGTGAACGTCGGCTTGTCGCCCGTCCGACTCGGGTTCGAATCTCGTATCAGTCGTGCTAAAATCGACTTAGATTGTGTTGTCCAGCTGCACGAAAGGTCAGAGACATTCATATCATTATTTTAGCTTCCACAGGTTCAGTGAAGGCACTAATTGCTTACTTGTTTAATTGTTATAGGCACTACAGTCATAACCATAGTTGGTTATCGGATGCCTTAATCTTAAGAAAAGTTATGTATATTTTGATCTAGAAATCGACGATGAAATCAGAAAAAGAGGTTCCTGGAAGCGAAAGCTCTGGGGCCAGCTGCAGCTCTTCAAGCACCCAGGGGAACGCCGATGAGATTCCCATCAAGGAACTTCCTCCACCCTATCCAGACGATGTCGACATTGTCGAGGTCAAGGTGGAGGAGGAGGAGGAGGAGGAGGAGGAGAGCGTGTCAGAGGCTTCCTTTGATCCGTGGGATATCGTCGACGAAGTGGACACTGGAACCAAGTGGAAGGGTAAGGTTCTGAATTGAACATCTCTGATTCACAAGATCTTATGCGCCCCATTGCTGCTCTTGGTGAACGTTTTCTTTCGGCAAGAACTGAATGGAAACTCTTCTGAGTCGATCACTCTTCATCAGGCGCCATAGAAGCTTAATTAGTGAATGAGTAAATTTGGAAAGATAGAGTTTTTCTATTATAATTTTTTTATTATTATCACTATAATTTTTTTATCTCTTTTTATTGTTTTGGTTATTAGTATAAAAAAATAATTTTTTAATTATTATTATTTTTAGTAGTAGTAGTAGCGCCACTTGTAATAGTAATAATAATTATACAAATACTTATAATCACGTGCTACTATACTACAACTACTACTGATGCTAGTCTACTACTACTTACTACTACTACTACAACTATTACTACTACGACGACCATCACCACCACCACTACTACTACGCCTACTATTACCACTATTACAGGTTGCTCATTGGATGTCCGCCATTCTTTTGTAGATCGCAGTACGTTGATGAAGATCGTGTTCGTGTGTTGGGTCATAATACGAATAATTATGATCATCGGATTTCTCTACTTCTTCATCTGTTCCCTTGACGTTCTCCAGGATGCGTTTCAACTGCTCGCAGGTATTCTTTCTTCCTCCATTACAATATTGTACCGTTGTATTTGACATTGTTCAACAAACATGTTCAAGCTATCTTAAACGCATTTGTCAAGATCCGTTTGGGAACTAGTCCTGAATGAATCGCTTTAAGAGGTACTTGCAAGAAACCATGTTAAGTACCTCGACGTAAACATGCATGCATATATACGCGCATACATACATACATACATACATACATACATACATACATACATACATACATAGACACATACATAGGCCCACATGCATACTTTCACACATTCACACATGTGAAGTTTAAAACCTACGGTTACCTTTGAGTGTAATCACAGTTATCAGTGGCTAACAGAAAATGCATGGACGTCGAGAACGATGGTTTTTATCGATGTTTGATTAAAACTAATCAGTGTGCAGCATTATTAATGACAATCGATCAGTCTACCAATTTATCGATTAGCTATCGCTCAGCCTGTCACTTATATAAATCGTGAAAGAATATTATGACGTATATAGAGCAACAGCGAATAAAAAAAAGAGGATTTAGAAATACATGTAGACATGTAGAGAAAGAGTTTAACAGCCAGATAGAGGGGTGGAAAGAAATACTTGGCCAGACAATTAGACTGACCCATGGACAGGCGGACGATATTAGACAGTCTTATTCAAAGCAGATACGAACAGCAACACAGACATATACAGACATATGGGCAGAAGCAGATACACGAACATAGAGCAAATGCGATAGAGGCAGTGACAGCGGAACAAACAGAGACAGAAAGAGAAAGACAGAAAGAGGTACAGACAGAGACAGAAATAACTCCTGACATAGATATAGACCTACGTAGAAAGAAACAGAGTTAGGATCAGAGGTAGACAGAGGCAAGATGACATAGAGAGAGGCAGACAGAGACAGAGAGACAGACAGAAAAAAATTAAGAGGTACACAAAGACAGACATAGATGCACATAGCGTGTCATCCATTGTGACTGTGTGTGTGTCATCCAATCTGAATCTGACACTGTATGTATGTGTGTGTATGTGTGTGTCTGTAGGTCGTGCTGCCAGCAGTGTCTTCGCCAACAGTGTCCTCCTCAACAATCCTGTATCTGCGCTGATGATCGGTGTCCTCGTGACCGTTCTTGTTCAGAGTTCTTCAACATCCACATCGATCGTCGTATCTATGGTCGGATCTGGATGTGAGTATCTATGCAGGCATTCACGCAGATATGACTTAATCAACAAACACTCAGAGGTGTACTGTAACAATGTCCAATAACAGTGGCAATGTCCAATAACAGTGGCATTGTCCAATAACAGTAACAATGTCCAATAACAGTAACAACATCCAATAACAGTAACAATGTCCAATAACAGTAACAATGTCCAATAACAATAACAATGTCCAATAACAGTAACAATGTCCAATAACAGTAACAATGTCCAATAACAGTAACAACATCCAATAACAGTAACAATGTCCAATAACAGTAACAATGTCCAATAACAGTAACAACATCCAATAACAGTAACAATGTCCAATAACAGTAACAATGTCCAATAACAGTAGCAATTGATGATTTGTTTCTGGCCCGCGGCGCTGCGCCTAAAGACTACAACATTTTAGAATAAAATGTCGATTTTTTTTATTTTCAGTCAGTACCAAATAATACACTTTATGGTAAGCTACAAGGCAAAGATTGTACTGTTAGGGCCTACCGAAGCACATGATTTGATACGAGCATTCAAAATAAAACTTCAGCTGTGGGCTTCGTAACTTGCGCAAGGGCATTACGAGCACTTTGAACACCTTAATGAAGCTAAGAATCATGCCGAAGCATAAAACATCATTTTTGACTCTGATAAATATGCAACGAAGCTGATAGACGTATACTTGATGATTTTAGAAAAAGCTTCTCAGCATTCAGACAAAAGACCAATTTTGCAGCTGTTCAGCAATAAATTTGGAATCAATCCTGCGACTGTTCCAAGTTTGTTACAAATGGATTTGCAGGGTAACACAGCATTGTAAACCAAATTCACAAGTATATAAGTGCAGGTGCTTTATCACCAGCTGTCCAGAGTAACGTTTCCTAATTTACGAAATCATGCTGCTCGAAAGCTGTGCTTGTTTGCCAGCTCATACTTATGCGCGCAAGGATATTCCAAGATGACGCTTGTTAAGACAAGACTTAGATCACGGCTGACTGACTCAAATTCACATGCAAATCTCATAGTAGCGCTAGCTGTAGATATGCAGCCTGACATCCCTACTCTCGTCAAAAGAAAACAGTGTCAAGTTTCCAGTGCAACTATTACTATTCAGTCAATTTTTCCTTGATGTACATTGGAGATACATTTTATTCAAACTTATTAATTTTTTTATTGCTAGCTATGCGTTTAGACATTGACTTGTTTTAATTTTTAAATATCAGAATAAGCTAAATTTGAGTAGGGCCTATTGATGAACAGCAGGCCTGCCTCTCAACTAGAATACATTGGCTTAGGCTTAATGAGTTTTATATGATGTTCGTGACTGATACTGAAGATCAAAATTAGCATTTATAAGCCTACATAATTTGACTTGGTATATGCTAAATATGCACCATTTACGATTTTAGTTTTGCAACAATATCTCACCGAGCCCCTTCCAGATCCCTACCCCGTTTTACTCAGGAGCCTTCGACACCCTGGCCCGCCACTTGCTGGAAAGTACTGCCACTGGCCCGCCATTAAAAAAGGTTTGACACCCTGCTCTAGGTGGAAGACTTGCTGAGGCCAAGTAAATATAGTCGTTTGCTGCCCCACAGGGTTAGCTTAAGAAACTGCTCCTAATTGTCTTTGTCATCAACGTTAAAGAAATTACTGTTATGTTGCTTTGCGTTTCAGTGATAACGGTCCAGCAGGGAATCCCCATCATCATGGGGGCGAACATCGGAACAACCGTCACCAACACCCTCGTGGCAATCACCCAGTCAGCCGACAGGAACGTCTTCAGAAGGGCCTTCGCCGGTGCCACAGGTTAGCTATCAATACACTAATTGATGACGTAAAGTGACGCTAAATAAATAACAGCTTACTATATCTGGCGTTGCGTAATGTATATCTCATTGAACAGGCATTATTTACTCTAAGTTAATCAAAGAGCTACTCTAACGCCGTTATCAATCTTCACAAGGTCACAAACGATGATCACTTCAAGTCAATTGTGGTCGAAATTCTTGACCTGTTGCATAAGCCAGGTCGAAAAATACGATGGGTCGGGGAAACCAAAATGAAGCCTTTGTGGGCTAACAATTTCGAAAAAGACGAGGGTTGAGCTCATATTCGATTCGCGTAAATGCATTGGCAGAATGCATAATTATAGCTCGTCATTGAATTCATACACTTCTATAAAGATTTCTTACTATTTTGGTAAAGTTTATAAATATCATCAATAACTTTCTATCGAACAATGCGATAGCTATTTCAATATGACGCTACATGTAGGCCTAGGCTATGTAGTACATTAGCTTAAAGAAGCCCGTGCGTTACAGAGCCGCATTATACAGTGCAACAGTTCCCAAACTGTGACCCCCTCAACTGTTCTTGTGAAGATACACCGGAATCTCATAATAACACAATTCAGCATAGCATAAACTCTAATAAAACAGAATTTATTAAATGTATCCAAAATTAACGAGGGCTACGTTCATCATTTCAAGGTGATTTTGTTGTGACACAATCACTCAAAAAACTTGGTAACAGAGCACAAGCCTGAATGGAAAAAACTCCAGGACTTTTCCGCAAATCCTCAACATTATCGATTTTCAAAACTAACCTTAAAACTTATTTGTTTAAGATTTACTATGATTGATTTTTCTGTTACGCGCTTTTGTGCAAGATTCCCATTTGTTTAGGCGCGCTATAAATGACAGTCAACTAATAATAATAATAATAATAATAATAATAATAATAATAATAGTAATAATAGTAATAATAGTAATAATAATAATAATAATAATAATGAGTAGGGCCTTTCCAGACAATTTTCTACAAAAGAAAAAAATAATAATAATAATAAACGCGAACTCGTTATAATAAGACCGCAATTAAATGAAGATCTCGATATCGATCCCAAAGACCGAGTCACAACGAGATTCTATCAGGACAACACATTACAAGCACACAAAAGACATAAATAGTTTCACTTACGAAAATAACTGATTAACAGTTGCAAAATATGTTCTCTCTTTCAGTACACGACGCATTCAACTGGTTGACCGTTTTCATTCTACTTCCCCTCGAGTGTGCCACCCACTACCTCTACTACATGACAGAGGCCATGACAGCCAACATCGCCCCGCCTAATAACGTCGAAAACCCCCAATTCCTGACAGCCATTACCAGTCCTCTGACGGAACTCATCATCATGGTAAGCAATAACCGCTATATAAATGATGCTGGGAAATTGAGATACATAAAAATCAGCGCTGTAACCAGAAGGCCATATATATTTGACATTTTATTTTAGACTGACAGCAAATAATTGTACCAATAAGTAATGACACCAGTTACAAAAATTCGACATCATCATCATCAGCAGCATCGTCATTACTTAGCCTAATGTTTCGATACTAATACTTGCATTCCTACTACAGTTACTCACTACTACTACTGCTGCTGCTGCTGCTACTACTACTACTACTACTACTACTACCACTACCACTACAACTACCACTACTACTACTACTACGACTACTACTACTGCAGCATTGCTGATGCTGCTACTACTACTGCTACTGCTATTAAAAATAAAAATTATTATTATATTAATAGCCAAAACAATAATTACATAAATAATAAAATGATAAAAATTACAGTGATAGTAGTAGTAGTAGCAGCAGCAGCAATAGCAGCAGCAGTAGTAGTAGTAGTAGTAGTAATAATAATAATAATAATAATAATAATAATAATAATAATAATAATAATAATAATAATAATAATAATAATAATAATAATAATAATAATAATAATAATAATAATAAGCACCAATAATAATGACGGTTCTAGGGCAATTCGGAGCCGGGCAATTCGGAGCGGACATTTCGGAGCGAATAATTCGGAGCGGACAATTCGGAGCCGGACAATTCGGAGCGTAAGACTTACAAGAAGTATCTTCATCAATCCAACTTCTATTTAAGCAAGAATTATTTTATCAATCCAACCTCTATTTAAGCAAGAATTATTTTCATCAATCCAACTTCTATTTAAGCAAGAATTATTTTCATCAATCCAGCTTCTATTTAAGCAAGAATTATTTTCATCAATCCAGCTTCTATTTATCACAGAGTAGAAATGTGCTATAGAAATGAGAAGAGGAGATATGTGCTATAAGCGTCTTATTCAGTCGCTGAATCATGGAAAATTTAGGGAAGTGGTTTTATTAGAAAAAGACTTCGAAAGGGTAGGGATTTTTAGGGAGAGAATGAGGTGATCTTATCTTCAGCCTATGACAGTGAAGGTATGGGATGAGGTAATCTTTTAATGAGTTTATAATTTATGCCGACGCCCGAGATTGCTTTAAGGGGAAGATGAGATAATGCCGGGGCGAGGCAGAACCTAGAGCAGACTTGAGGTCTGAAGTCAGTCGGAATGTGGGATTTGAAGAAGATGGACACGGTCTAAGTTGGAGAGAGATTGGAAGTCGGATAGCCGGAGATGGAGGCAGAAGTTAAGAAGTAATCTCAAGTTAAGTATTATTATTATTAGTAGTATTATTATTATTATAATTATTATTATTATTAGCATCATCATCAATATTATTATTATTATTGTTATTATTTCCAGTTGCATCGTCATCATCATTATTGTTAACTTTATTGTAATCGGATTGCTTATGTACCGCTATTATTCAGTTCTCTGTAATCTTTAGTAGTTGCTGTAATAAAACATTTAAAATCAATTCCTTATTAATAATAACCACTCATTAGGTTAATCCCTAACAGTGTCTTATATTTAACAAGAATTATTTTCATCAATCCAATTTCTATTTAAGCAATAAATTTTCATCGATCCAGCTTCTATTTGAAGAAGAATTACAGTGGGCAAATAATTAAGAGCGCCAAAACAATAAATTGTCGACACTTCTATTCTATTTAAATTTTAAGTTCACAGGATCTTCAACTCAATTCGCTCCCACTTATCCGCTACAAACTGTCCGGCTCAAAACTGTCCAGCTCCAAACTGTCCGGCTCCGAATTGCCCGGCTCCAAACTGCCCGCTCCGAAATGTCCGCATCGAAATATCCGCTCCGAATTGTCCAGCTCCGAATTGTCCGGACACCAATAATGACAATGATGTTATTATTATTTTCAGATTGACAAATATGTGATCACAGCAATCGCTGAACAGTCAGACAGAGCTAAGTTTCCGCTGGCTGAGTACTACTGTAACGAGGTGAAGTACTACTACGCCGAAAACCTAACAACAGGTTAGAAACTATCACTTGGCATCCACCAAAACGATTAGTTCACAATACAGCGTCAGACAAATGAGACAATTCATTGTTACGGTTGAACCTCATCACTTACAAACAATGACCGTGCAAACGTCACTGAGTGATCGCTGTTTTTACATTAACGATTCTTCTTGGTTGCGACAAGATGGTTTATTTTTAGGTAGGGCCTAGCGATTAAGGGTTCGAACCTTACTAGCATAAACGGTGAAACAACCATCGACAAGTTGTAGCGATCTGCTTCACCTAGCAATAGAATGTGGTTCCGGAAAATGATTGTAAGAACCTTTAAGAAACTCTCAAAAGAGTCAAACATATATCGGGAAAACAACTTTGCATAGTTGTATTGGAGTCAGTGTGTTACACGATGCTTAATGCTACTTTGTGACGGTTGTCTTCTGCAGAAGAAGCGCAGTCAGAATTCGAGAAGGCGAACGAAATGATTTTCGCTTATGACGTCACTTTGACGCCATACAACGGGACTAATACGAGCCAACTGACGTACACAGAAGTGCTCGATGCCAACTCTACTCAGTGTACGTTACTCTTCGTTTTTTCTGTAATTTGCAATCTTTAATTAAACTGACTGAATTGGAGAAAACTTGTCCAATGAGCGGATGTAGCATCGGTTAATTAAGAGAGCACAGACGGGAGAAATTTCGAGGATACAAGAGAGAGAGACAGACAGACAGACAGACAGACAGACAGACAGACAGACAGACAGACAGACAGACAGACAGACAGACAGACAGACAGACAGACAGACAGACAGACAGACAGACAGACAGACAGACAGACAGACAGACAGACAGACAGACAGACAGACAGACAGACAGACAGACAGACAGACAGACAGACAGACAGACAGACAGACAGACAGACAGACAGACAGACAGACAGACAGACAGACAGACAAAAAGAGACAGACAGACAGACAGACAGTCGAAGGGGAGAGAGATACATGTACCACACAGAGAAAGTGTAGTGTTACAGTTACTGAAGTTTGCAGATGTAGTTTGCTTATAAAACTATCAGATGACGCTGACTGACAAGAGAGAGAAAGACCAACTGACCAACAACTCGACCGACCTACTGCCTGGAACAACAATGTTGAATTAAAAACAGACAGAAGTTATACGATTTGGAGGCCTATTCACCACGAGAAATACCTTCTTCCCGGCTACTGCTACATTTGAAACATAACTTCTTGACACATTTCCATTTCGTTCGTTCCATTTCACTTCAAGGCGAGATGTTATTTTTCAGTTAGTTAGACTAGTTATTGACAGTCCATTAAGATTGACTGCAATAACCTAATCCAATCTATTGACTTCGATAAAACCGATATTATTAAAATGGTACAAAATCAGTCGATGGTCAATCCATATAAAACTGAAAATCCGACAGATAAGAGAAACAGGAAAAAACCACAATAGGTAGCGAGCTTTCTAAATTTGGGTAATTATAGTTGGCCTTTGGTGCAGATTTACTAGAATTCTTGACAAACGAAAACAGCAGAGTAGCAATTTGCAGCTAAATATCGCTTCCAGAACTAAGTTAGACAGAAAAGGCAGTTAACCGATGTTTGCTTCAATTTGCTCATACGTGAGTTAGTAGTAGGCAATTTGCTTTTACAATGCGAGTCTTTCTTTCGAATAGGTTCCTACCTCTTCCACGGCACTGGAATGCCAGGAGCCCTTTCGGAACCAGCGGCAGGTGGAATCCTTCTCATCGGTTCACTCCTCGTGATGACCTTCAGCCTGTTGTTGATGGTTAAAGTTCTCAACTCGCTCATCAAAGGCCCGATGCGGCGCATAGTCCGCAGGGCCGTCAGCGCAGACTTCCCCGGCTGTTTCAGATTCTTCACCGGATACGTGGCCCTCCTTGTGGGCGCTGGCATCACTGTTATCTTCCAGAGCAGCTCCGTCTTTACATCCACCCTCACACCGCTTGTCGGAATCGGTGTGATCACGGTTGAGCGCGTGTATCCACTGACCCTCGGCTCCAACATCGGAACTACCGTGACGAGCGTCTTGGCGGCGTTAGCTGGAGACCCTTCCAAGATTCAGGACACGATGCAGATGTCGTTTTGTCACCTGTTCTTCAACATCACTGGCATCCTCATCTATTACCCCATTCCTTTCATGCGTGTACCGATCAAAATCGCCAAGATTCTCGGAAACACGACGGCTAAATATCGATGGTTCGCTATCTTCTACCTAATAACGATGTTCCTTCTCTTTCCTCTTGCCGTCTTCGGTCTTTCGATGGCCGGATGGTATGTCCTGGCGGCCGTCGGGATTCCCTTCCTCATTCTAGTCGCCTTCGTCATCGTCGTCAACGTTCTACAGAAAAAGAAACCGCTCTGGCTGGTACGTCCTCTCCGAACCTGGAACTGGCTTCCAAAACCGTTAAGGTCTCTGGAGCCATACGACCGAGTCTTCACCATGTGCTGTCGCTCGAAGAAATGCTGCGGTGGCAGGTGCTATAAAGACCCCAAAGGATCGCACTCTTCTGGGTCGAACTCAGAGACCGATAGGTCTGCAGAATGTACAGCCGAACAAAAGGACCTTGACCTGGAGGTCATTGTGGAATGGGACGAGAGCGAAGGAACGGTTAACCCGGTCTACGAAAACGATAACGAACACGATTGTGAAAACTATCATTCGAAACTATAACAGTGAATTTAGCTACTTGCGTATTGCCTGTTACTCTGTGTCTAATTGATGTACATCTGAACTTATTCTGCACTACGTCTCTCTCTCTCTCTCTCTCTCTCTCTCTCTCTCTCTCTCTCTCACTCTCTCTCTCTCTCTCTCTCTCTCTCTCTCTCTCTCTCTCTCTCTCTCTCTCTCTCTCTCTCTCTCTCTCTCTCTCTCTCTCTCTCAATTCCTTCCGTTCCTTCCAGAACATTGGGCGACAAGATTCTGCACTACGGACTGTACCAGAAAGGTCGAAATCGTAGCCTTACGCTACTAATCTGCAGATAAATCTGCGATGTTATTGTTCTGCAAAGTCATTTTAGATTAGCCAAAGGTATCATCGTTAAACGAAATCCAACAAAACTGACCAGATACATTCATAGAGTATCCCTTGTGCAAGAATATGTTACGCAGAGAATTGTAATAACTTTATTAAGCGGGGTATAAGACTTAGGAATCGAGAAGCTAAAGAACTGTACGAGACAAGAAAGAGGAAGGATGCTCGGAGTGAATGATATGCGAGTAAAATATTGGTGCTAGAGTCAGTGGTTTTGGTCGTGCAGTACGACAAAAACAAAGAAACCAAGACGAAGACGGGAGTACTAGATCTACTCTTAAAACAAGATTTTGAACAATTCATCATCACACCTGACGCTGCGTTTCTTACTCAAACTTAGAAGGCCCTCTTCTGGTACCATTGTTATGTGTCCGAAACTAAAAATGACTGCAAAGAATAGCAGATGGAATTTTCCGCTTTAGATTTGACATTTAAAGACAACTCGAGATCTGAATATCATAACGACATTGTCTTGTGAATATAACTCAACACAAAGTAGATGTATAATGATGTAAAGCTTTTTTAAAAGTTAAAATGTGAATAAACAGCTGATCATTGAAACGAGTTTGTGCTTGACTAACAGCTAATAAAAAGTACATACACTGATACTGACACTACTCCTGCCACTTTAACGCCTATTATGCTACAAGTCCCATTACCACACTATTCCTGTCGAAAAGATGATGTCTGAGTCTCTTGCTATTGATAGTGTTACTGACACTAGTATGCCTACGGTCTACATGCACGAGCGTCTTGGCGGCTTTGGCCGGAGACTCCTTCAAGATTAATAGACCATTACTATTTCCAATATTACATTACGCGAATATGGACTTCTATAGCGCCGGCCGTTGTCGTAATGGCTAAGATATCAGTCGATGGCCGCTCAGAGCGAAATAGTAATTTAAAAAATCCCATTCCATTGGAGAAGCCAGGTCAAAATCCGAAACATCATAGAAACGAGAGCCGAGTATGACATCATCAAATATTCGTTTAATAGAAATTCAGGTTGACAAAACCGCAAACTGAAATGACGGTTGAAAGGGATGAGTTTAAGTTAAGACCTGAATGAAATCAAAAATTGACAGAACGAACTTAACTGGACAGCAATTTCCAAAGCCTCGGAATAGTGACCGTGAGAGCTCTGTAGAACCCAACATCAGGGGCGTAAGGAGAAAAATAATTTCAGAGGGGATTTTGAGTTTTCGAGATTCCATTGGAAATGGTCGCAATTTTCTACATTTTTAGTGTTTAACAACGGTAATGCATTTATTGGGGGGGTTGAACCCGTCAAACCACCCTCTAGATACTAGAGGTCTGCGGGTAGAGCATTTTTGCTACCCGACCCGTACCCGTAACACAGATTTGCTACCCGTACCCAACCCGTACTGAAAATTACTACCCGACTCTACCCGTACCCGCGGGTATACCCGTACCCGTACAGTACCCGTCAGGTCATTTGCACACATTCCCTTAGTCCCCATCCCTACCAGGCCAATAGGCTTGTGTACTACAGCATGTAGTAATAACAATAAATAGACTGATAATAATTATAGTAGTAGTATCTGTAGTAGTACTTTAGTAGTAGCTGTAGTAGTAGTAGTAGTAGTAGCAGCAGCAGCAGCAGCAGCAGCAGCAGCAGCAGCAGCAGCAGCAGCAGCAGCAGCAGCAGCAGCAGCAGCAGCAGCAGCAGCAGTAGAAGTAGAAGTAGAAGTAGCAGTAGCAGCAGCAGCAATACTATAAGTCCAGGCGCGGATTTAGAGGGGGCGGAGCCGGCGTACGCCCCCCTAAACCTGCAGCAAATGTTCTCAAACTAAACTGACCTAAAACTAATATAACTGCAATTTGAGAATAGGATGTTTGAAGTAGCTGGACCGGCAGAATGGAGCTCTCTTACCGGAGCTCTCTTACCTACTTACCTGAGTTGCTAGCAGACGTTGCCCACGTGACCAATGACTTTTGCCGTGACGTCATTCACAAAGTTCATGTACAGACAAAATTTACGTAAATAGAAATTGGTCAATTAAAAAATATGTCGAGTGGTCCGCCGTCAAAACGGCTTAAACAAGCAGTTTTATCATTCGCGAATAAGCCGACTGCCGTTGGTAAGACATAGGCCTATCTTAGGCCTAAATCTCAAAAGATGGCATATGATTATAATTTTGAAATTCGTCGTGCTGATTCTAGCCGCCGAAAGCGTTCAGCTGCCGATATTATGGACAAAAGCAAATCAAGGATATAGAACTAGGCCTACTTACTCATATAATCATTCTCTTAACGCTCAGTGGCGTGCGGGCCATGGATGAGGCGCATGATCCATCCCTTGCTTATTGAATCTATTTTTATACAAATACTAGTGTATTCAATTTCTATCATTCCTATGTTAATTATCGTATGATAAATTGGCATCGACTATATTATTTTTAGTTGGGGGCAGCCAGGGCCGCCGAAAGGGGGAGGGGCAAATTCCCAGGGGCCCGGCGGTGTGAGGGGGGGCCCGGAGTGCCCGGGGAAAAAGTAAACAATGTAAGAAGTTTAACAAATACGAAGACATTCTGCATGTAGAATTGCGAGTTTGAAAATTATTATTATTATACATTTATCAATGATATTGCAATATTTCAGCATTTGCACCAGAACATTTACCATTTCAGAACAACGTTACATAGTGTCATTAAATCCCAAAGAAGATGGCAATTGTCTATTTTCATCAATTTCTGACCAAATGAAGCTAGGGCCTATGTCTCTGCAAAACATAAGTCCAGCTACAATAAGAAGTGACATCGTTCAGTATCTTTGGGACCGACGTGATAGTCTTACCTTGTTGGATGGCACTACAGTACATCTGTTTGAAAAAGTTTCACATGGCGATGTTGAGTCTTACCTTCATGAAATGGCACAGCCAGGTACTTTTGGTGACCACATAATGATACTAGGAGCCTGCTGCCTGTACCTTGTTCAGTTCACAATATTGTCTTCACTTGGCGACAATGCCACAGCTGTTGTGGCTCCTAATGAGAGTAGCACCATCATGCCTGACTTGCCAATGTTGCTATTTGGACATATTGCAGAAGGCATGTTCAAAACCGATAACTGATTTATAATCGTTTCACTGTTAACCTTCAGTGGAGACCAGTTGTTTTATATGAGAAACTATATATTTTTTTAAAGTTCCATAACATTTTCTATAAAAAGGATCATTATAGTTTTGCGTGATCTAATTTCATATATATATATATATATATATATATATATATATATATATATATATATATATATATATATATATATATATATATATATTTACGGGATTGGATTGGTAGTATTTACGCCCCCCTAACCAGAAATCCTGGATCCGCCCCTGAAGTCCTAGTAGTAGTAGTAGCAGTAGTAGTATTAGTAGTGGCAGCAGAATCACTTGTAGTAGTAATACTAAAAATAGGCAGTCAACTTATGGAACCTGTCACATACAGCTGTTATGCTGTCTCAATTGCATCGTCACTAAGTAACTGTTACTAGTGTGTTGCAGACTCGGTCAGGTCCATTGTGCCCCTACATTCTCTATTATATGTAACTGTGACATTGTAGCCCCCAAACCTTCACGTAGGTACGGGTAAAACCGGGTATACCCGTACCCGTGATGACCCTACCCGTACCCGACCCGACCCGTGAAATGTCTACCCGACCCGTACCCGATCCGCGGGTACGGGTCGGGTACGGGTAAACCCGCGGGTACGGGTATACCCGCAGACCCCTACTAGATACGCTCATGCCCAACACTGCCTCTTTTGTGAAGAACAAGAAGAGTCTCAGCATGCATCCATACAACGAGTAGAGTATCTTTTAGTGTGAAACGGATGAGCTGATAGATAGGTCGGTTGGTTTAGATGCAATATCTTGTAAAATATAGGGCAGCTTTTGAAATGCGTTTTTGTTCAGTAGACAGCCAGTGCAATGAATGCAATATCGACGTAATAAGCTGAAATTTAGGGGTCTTAGTAATGGCCCGCCAAGAGAGCTTTGAACGATTTGTACTTCATGCAGATTTTTTCTCGTGATTCCAATGAGAAGTGATGCAAGTTGTCAAGTCTGCTGGAATCCAAAGTATCAACCATCGGATCAAGACAGTATGAGGCTATAAAGAGATCTGATTCTGCAAATATCCTGTCGTGAAATTGAGCTGATAATGCCAGAATAATGGTTAGAAGATGCTGGAGTCAAACACTATATGTATACGGCTCGATCGGTGCAATAAACAAGTGAGCATCTCAACTGAATAGATATAAGCCGATCAGATCCGTGGCTTATGCCCAGAAGAAGAAATTCAGTTTGAGAAGGATTCAGAAGTTATTACCAGTCATACAAAATAAAAAAGGCAGAGAAAGACTGCGTTGAATAGATAACAATAGAAATGAAGACATAACAAGACTTGGATTAAGACAGAGAGGAAGGATGAACTTGACAAATGACCGAGGACAATGGAAATCATTTGTTCGTACCCATTGATACTAAATGGCTGGCGTCACGAACTGATAAAGGGGTCAATCAATGCCAAATCAACCAAACATAACACTTTTCCCACTCGACGATTCAGAATTTCTTGAATTTTTACCAAGAAGTCCTGATCATTTGAACGGAAAGTTTCAAGTACTACAGCAGAAACTGACCGAGATATAAGCTGTTGAAGCTTGTGGGGTAGGAAGAAAATTGCGAATTGACATCTGCGAAATTTTTATCATTCTCAGACGCCCATAACTTTTGATCAAGAGCAGCAATATAGACCACATTAATTTTGGGTTTCAGTTTTCAGTGTGTACGGAATGACCCAAATATATCACAAAGCAAGTTTCCCATAATATATCTTTAACTATCAAATATGTTAAATTTGCGTAGTTGACAATAAATATTGGCATCTAACCGAAAACATAAAAGCCGATAATCTAAACATAATTATTGAAATATTCACACCCTGGGCAAGTCCTTCACTCGCAATTGCTCATGCGCTTCGGCGTGAAACTCCGATTCAGTGTCCGCGCTGTAGTCGGGAGCGCCTCTGAGTAGAAATCTTGAAGGGGCGCTATATAAATATCTGAAATGAATTAAATGAAATATCCGACTACATGCGGCGTGAGCTACACTGGCTTCCAGTTGCTGATCGTGTTAATTTCAAGATCGCTACGCTGGTTTGGAAGGCTACGACTGGCACTGCTCCGGACTACATTGCTGAACTGTGCCTTCCAATTGGCACTCAAACTGGTCGGCGGGCTCTCCGGTCTGCCTCGCGAAATGACTTGATTGTACCTTCGTTTCGAACCACCACACGTGCTCGTCGTGACTTCTCGATTGCGGCGCCACGGATCTGGAATACTCTTCCGCCATCTGTGCGTGCCACTAATGTTGCATGTGGTTACATGGTTTTCTCTCGACTCTTAAAGACGCATTTTTTCAGCTGTTAGATGGCCACCTGTTGAGCGCTTCTGTGAGACTCTTAAGTGGCGCTATATAAATGTCTTGTTACATTACATTACATTACATTACATTACATTACATTACATAACCATTTCTTTTGTACTTCACGTTCGCAAAATTTATTAGCGTCTGCCAAACATGGCCGCCAAAGACGACCGATCTTAATGCACGGCCCAGATTGCGTTGTAATGTGGCGCCATGCAGCGGCCGACGGAAAATTTTAGGTCCTTCACAAGACTTAGTATTCCTCGTCTCTATTGGGCCTACTGACTCTTCTAATAATAGAAATATAGAAATCGTCTTTACAGCTGCTGGCTAGCCAGAAATACCATGGAGTAATTTACAGAGAACAAACAAAGAGAGTTTGACAGTTTTAATAGCATAGTTACGTTAGTCAAGAGGCTACACGCATCTCCGACAAGAAGTGGACAAAAGAGAAATTTATTGTTATGTGTAAAAGAGACCATGATGATTATGCACATATACATGTGCATATACATATGTATATGCATACAAATTAAAATATATTCAATCATTCATTCAGGAGATGTATATAGCACCTCTTCAAGAGACTTACTACGCAGACGTGCTCCACAATCATATAGCTTCTATCCTGTGAATCAATGTAAAAGTATACGTAGAACAATATAAATCATAATATATTCATGTACTTTTATGTGTCTCATCGATGTCTGCGTCGAGCTTTCGTGGATGGTAAGTGATGGGCTCCTTAGACGTAAGAGCATGAGTGTAGTGTGCCAATCACTGGCAATCACTCGTGGATGATCCTAATGGGCGGAAAGATTTTCACTCATGCGTTTCATGGACGTCCTCGTGACTGACCATGAGGCAGCGAGGTGTGGAGGGGTGCTTGTCGTTTCTCTTGGACCTTATAAAAGCGTCCAATGTTCTAGGCTGATCCGCAGTAGAGTCGAAGGTCTTTGATTTTCGATAGACTGACTTGCCGGTTGGGAAAGCGTCTCAAAGATTGTTTAGATTCAAGAACAAACATGGACGAGGTGAGTCGCAGCATCGAAACGTTAACTAACTGACTGACTGGCAGACTGACTCTCTGAGTTATGAGATTGACCGATTAGATCTAACCAAATATCCGACTGACTATAGAGAACTTTCGGTAGTAGGAGAGATTTCAGAGAAATGGGTCAAAGAATGGCGAGCAGTCAGGACTTATAGAAGCAGTCTATCTGAATACGTGACCGAAGTAGAGTTTAGAAGTATTTTTGGCCAGATTCAGGTTGGTTTGGAACCGGTCTTACTCGGGTTCGAAACTCGTAGAAGTCATGGTAAAAATCAACATTGATTATGCTGTCCAGCTGCACGCAAGGCTGTTAGTCCGTCATCTAATTAATTCGATTTCTACAGGCTCAGTGAAGGCGCTATAATAGCCTATAACACTGAAAGATCTTTGGACAACACGTTACAGTAAGTTAGTAACTGTTGTAAACAATTATTATAGTTGCCTACCGTAAGTTTTTATTTTAACAAAATTAGTGTATAATTATATTTCGTTCTAGAAATCTATGACGAAGAAAGAAGAATTGATGGCTGGAAGCGGAAGCTCAATGGCCAGCAGCTGCTCTTGCAGTACCCTTGGGGACGCCGAAGAGGTTCCAAAGAAAGACCTTCCTCCACCCTATCCAGGGGATGACGAGGTCGTCAAGGTGGAAGAGGAGCAGAGCGTGTCAGAGGCTTCCTTTGATCCGTGGGATATCGCCGAAGAAGTGGACACTGGAGTCAAGTGGAAGGGTAAGGTTCTGATTCTTCTGAATTCGACTCTTCCGACGCATTCCCTTGTTATATGCTTGATTAATGTTAGCTTCCGACGAGAATGTATTGGAGGCCGTTACCACATCCAGCATGTACTACTACTACTATTACTACTACAACTGCTACTAGTAGAACTAGTACCATTATTATTATTATCATAATCATCATCGTCACCATCATCATCGTCGTCACCATCATCATTCATCATTGCTTCTATTATTACAAGTAGTGCACCGTTCTTTTTGTAGAACGTACTCCGTTGATGAAGATCTGGTTCGTGTGTTGGGTCATAATTCGAATAATCATGATCGTCGGATTTCTCTACTTCTTCATCTGTTCCCTTGACGTTCTTCAGGGCGCCTTCCAGCTGCTTGCAGGTATTTCTTCGTCGATTTTTAGAACAGTTTTCAATTATTTATACAGGTAGCCTACTGCAACAAACATTTTGAAACTACCGTAAACTGTAAATGCAGATCAGTTTAGGATGCTATAGGCCTATCTACTGCACTTTTTATAGCACCTGCAGGATGCTAAATCAGTATCCAAAAAGTGATGCATACTAAGTTTTCTATTATTAGTTCATTTGTGTAAGTTTAATCCATCAGGAGTCAAAAATTGTCCGGAGACAGTTCATAACGTCTATAGAACGGCTTTATTCAATCCAATTCTGGCAAGGCAATGGTTCTGCGGTAAATAACGGCGTTGAATCGCTGAATGACTACCGAAAGCCGTTGGAATATATGGATAATTTCTCTCGGGAATCCGGAAAACTGAGTTATATTGTGTCCCACATTAGAATTGAATGTTAGACGAGTGCTATTGATGGGGCCGAGGGTTTAACGGCCAGAGGAGCAAAGCCATGTGTTGCAATGAGTGAACTGCACTTCGCATCTTTTCTAGCAGCGTCCAGCTCTAGCAGCGTCCAGCTCTGCCGCTGCATAGGGCTGCCAACCTTTCCGGATTCACCTGGACAGTCCCGGAATCGGCTTTGTACCCCCCGTGTCACGGATCGATCCAAACTTGTCCCGGAACTTTGTGTAAACATCCACTTGACCAAATGTTGTTCTTGTTTTCGCACACTAAACTCGAACAGCACGTCGTAAATAGGTTTTACAGAGGGGCCATTGAATAGAGGGAGTTAGGTTAGTAATCTATCCCGTTTTAATTAAGATTTTGCTCTTGAAGCAGATTCTAATTTTATATGTAGGCCACTAGTCTTGTCTTTTGATGACCTGACTGTAATTTTCAATAACTGAAGATCCTACATTAGGCTGTGTGTCTGTGTCTGTAGGTCGTGCGGCCAGCAGTGTCTTCGCCAACAGTGTCCTCATCAACAATCCTGTATCTGCGCTGATGATCGGTGTCCTCGTGACCGTTCTTGTTCAGAGTTCTTCAACATCCACATCGATCGTCGTATCTATGGTCGGATCTGGATGTAAGTATCTATGCAGACATTCACGCATATACTGTAGACAGATGACTTAATCACGGAAATTATCAACAATTTCTCAGGGCTGTAGTGTCTCTGCCCCCACAACATAATTAACAAGCAACAGCAAACAATAAAAAAATCAACAGCAATGAAACAAAAAAAACAACAATGAAAGGCCCAATTATCACTTTTATTATTACTATTATCATTGGTTGCTAATAATCCAACGCTTCAATGCTGTTGCCTTCTGAGGTACATTTACCCGACGGGACACTGCCGAGTGAGTAGACGTTCCAGACCACCATCAGTAACATCTCCGGATATAGTTTGGATCTCCTGAGGGATCATTAATACCTCGGGCAAAAAATAATGATAATAATTACCTTCATTATTATCATTATTTAATCTGCTCTCACATGAAGCCTCTAACACTTAACAAACATTGCTTGCAACTGTTTAAATGCTCTAGAGTCTATAAAGCCATAATCCACAGCGATTCATTAAAGCTCAGATACACGCATACATACACACACATACGGAGCTGCTTCTAATGGTCAGCTTAAAGAAACTGTGCCTATTAGTCTTTGTCATTAATGCTAAATAAATTACCTTTATGATGCGCTTGCTTTTCAGTGTTGACGGTCCAGCAGGGAATCCCCATCATCATGGGGGCGAACATCGGAACAACCGTCACCAACACTCTGGTGGCAATGACCCAATCAGCCGACAGGAACGTCTTCAGAAGAGCCTTCGCTGGAGCCACAGGTCAGCTATCAATACATAAATTCATAACATAATGTGACGCTACATAATTGATAGATTAGGACGATTTTTCGGCGTTGCTAATGTATTGTAATCGAAATTGTAATCTCCAAATTTCTATAGCGCAAACTCTAATGCTATGCGCAGGGCAACAATGATACCGATGATAATACACTGGACTGCGGACACTCGTCATAGCACCGTTCACAATAGCGCAAATTCTGTTAAATCACAGTCCAAGAAATAGATCCCAAAATTAAATTCACCTACAGTAAAATAAACTCGTTTTAGCAAGACCTCATTGTAAAGTGATTCTCAAAATTGTTCCCAATGACTGCCCTACAACGAGATTGTGGAGTATAATAAAGCATTAATAAATTTTATTTCAACACTTTCGGGCATCACAGAAATACTTATTTAGCCAGAAACAATTAAATGCGAGCACATAGAGGACAAAACAAGTAATTGTAACAGCAAAATTAACTGCTTCACATTTACAATATAATAATATTGATATTTCAGTGCACGACGCATTCAACTGGTTGACCGTTTTCATTCTACTTCCCCTCGAGTGTGCCACCCACTACCTCTACCACCTGACGGAGGCCATGACAGCCAATATCTCTCCACCTGAAAACATCGGGAACCCCCAATTCCTCAAAGCAATTACCAGTCCTCTGACGGAACTCATCATCAGGGTAAGAAAAAGTCGCTATATAAACGATGCAGGGCAAGGCGATGTATTTCAGCTACAAAGTTTAGATTGCCATCGTATGCATGCGAATTATAACACAACTAGATGTTTGCCCCTCCAAAGACGGTAAAATATTTTCTAGTTTGAGAATAATGCTGCCAAAAACCCTCGAGAGACTCGTCTCTCTTCAGTTCCTGCCGTACCTTGAACAAGTCGGTTTCCTCCCACCGACCCAGTCTGGTTTTTGGGGACACCACTCTACTGAAACTGCCCTCTTATCTCTCTTGTCTGATATATATATATATATATATATATATATATGGCTATTGACAAATCCCACCTTTGTCTTTTAGCACTGTTTGAGGTTTCCTCTGCCTTCGACATGGTAGATTATGAGATATTGCTCGGACGCTTGCAACTTTCCTGTGGCCTCTCTGGTATCTTCTACTACAACTACTATTACTATTGATACTACTACTCCTATTAATTATAATGATTGCAATACTCCCTGAAATAATAATTAAGTCAATATTTTTTCCAGATCGATAAAAACGTGATAACTGCAATCGCTCACCAGTCAGACAAGGACAAATTTCCGTTGGCTAAATATTACTGCAAGGAAGTGACTCAAAACTACGCCTACAACCTAACAACAGGTTAGAAACAATCACTAAGAACATCCGACACAGCAATCAGTTCACAATAAAACGTCAGACAATACAATGTTATAATTTAACCTCATCACGTAAAAAAAAACTTCAGCGTCTTCGCAATTCTTACATTACGATGCTCCCTTTCTGCGACATGGTCACTTATTTTTAGGCAACGATTACAGGTTAAAGCACACTGATCGCACTTCATGTTACGATCATAGAAAGTTGCAGCAATAACTCGGTAAATCCTTCAATGCATTGGCAACATGTCCTCGTCCATTGTCAGACAAATGTAGAGGAGCAGGAAATTATGAGTCTCCCAAATCATGCATTTTATGACGGGTAAGGATTGCGTTGTGGCTCTGTATTGAGAGCCATCAATTCGCATCGTATTCGAAGATGTCTAATGTTACTTTGTGACGGTTGTCTTTTGCAGAGGATGCGAAGCTGGAATTCGAGAAGGCGAACGAAAGGATGTTTGCTTATGGCGTCACTCTGACGCCATACAACGGGACTAATACGAGCCAATTGACGTACACAGAAGTGCTCGATGCGAACTCTACTCAGTGTACGTTACTCTTTGTTTTTTCCTTAGGCCTAATTGAAATTATTACGACATGAGACGATGGTAACTTCGAGGAAAATCGCAATATAACATCCAGTGATGGGCAAAAGTTTAACTAAAATAAAATAGTTTAGTTAAAACCAAAGTTTAACTAATATTGTTTAGTTATTAAATAAACAGTTTAACTAATATTTTTTAGTTATTAGCTAGCAAGTTTAAGTAACAAAAGCAGCAACTATCTTCCGCAATAATTGTCATGAGTGACTGGTTTTATTACTCAAGTCAAGAAAACTGCATTACATTGCAATTTTCGCAACCTTCTTCATGATTTTCTTGTAGAAATGTAGGCTTACTGGGAATATTAGTCTAGTACAGTAGTGTAGTCCTAAAAAATGAAGTGGGGGAACGCCTGCATATTGAAGTAAGCAAAAAGTGCAATCTTGCAAGAATCTTGCATAGTGTGAGAAAAAAAGTGGGGGAACGGCGTTCCCCCACGTTCCCCCCACTACACCACTGGTCTAGTACACAGTACATAGTTTGAAAGTGAAATTGCCATCAGGGGTGGACTGGGGAGTTCAAGCGGCCCGGGAAAAAAACAAAAAGCGGCCCTAACTTCATGACTTTTATTTTCTTTGTGCATTTTTTCATGCATACCCGAGGGCCAGTGACCTCCAAAGTCATGGGTCACTTTACAAATTACATTATGCAATAACAAAAAACGATAAATCGCATATATAATTTATAATTATATATAAAATATTAAGAATGCGTCAACTCAAGTTATAAATCAATTTATTCGGACTCACTGTGATGGTATTATTGCTGTTTATAGTATTAGCAACTTCTTTAAGCCGGGTGCCATTTCGGCTACATGATCTATAATTGTGTCATTATTCAGTTCACTTAAAACATCGGTTTCTGTTGACATAAGCATAAAAGCTTCAAGGTGTGTAGATGACAATGAGCTTCGCAAGCGATTCTTAATGTATTTCAATTTAGAGAAAGATCTCTCACAAGCTACTTGGGTAGACGACAGAGTCAATAAAAGTTTATATGCACTAAAGAGATGCTTGTATGCTTGCCCATAGAAACTGTATTTATGTAGTACAGAAAAGCAGCAAACAGGACATTTTTTGCAAAATTTGTCGGGTTGTTTACTTGCAGAAGGTGTTTGTTGAGAGCTGGTGTCTTCAGTTTGAATTGGAGTGGCTTTAAATAAATCGACTAGATTTCGGCATTTAGCTCCATCTTTACCAAGAATCTTTAGTTTCTTATCTCTTACTTTCTCCGCACCACCTTTACATTTACGTTTCGGATTTATATCACTCATAACCGTAACATATCTTATTTAATTAATATTACTTATTACTAACTAACAAATTTAAAAGAAATTTTATCAAAACAAACTCAGTGGAAGACGCCGGAAGTAGAATGGAAGATGTAAATTCTTATCTAACATGGCGGCCGCTGGCTGTACGGAGCACTGTAGGTAAGTAAGTATGCATTGCTCTTTTTCAGTTAATTTACAAACCGGTTAACCGAAACTAAAAACCGGTTAACCGATGCCGCAATTTTTTGTAAAAAACCTGTATCATCTGTACTAAATTGATTAAATTATTATATCACCGGTCCTGGCGGCCCACCGGGAATCTTCCCGGTGTCCCGGCGGCCCAGTCCACCCCTGATTGCCATTGACGCTCTGAATTATTACAGTTCACTTAACCTCTGTCTTTGTGAAAATATTTGTGAAAAAATGTGTTAAAAGTTTGAAAAAGTTTAACTAAATATTTTTAGTTTAGTTAACTTATTGACAAAAATCAGTTGCCAACTTTTAGTTAAACTTTTTTTTATTTTAGTTGAAAAACAGTTATAGTTTAACTAAAAAATTAGTTAGTGCCCATCATTGATAAGATCACGATCAGTTGTAGAAGACGGGTAGAAATCAAATATAATTTTCGGAGAAACCGGAAGAAAAGTACGGTGTGTTGCGAGCAACCGGTGAGAAGTCTGGCTAAAAACGAAACTTGCTAATAGTTGGCTTTGTCTGAGATCTACTAGAATTTTTGAAAAACGATAAATAACGACGATAAAAGCAATTCGCAGCCAAAAGAACACTTCTTCATCCAAGTTAGGCAGAAATTGCAGTTAACCGAGATTGACTTCGATTTCGTCAATCATAAGAAGCAATTTGCTTTAATGCGAGTCTTTCTTTCGAATAGGTTCCTACCTCTTCCACGGCACTGGAATGCCTGGAGCCCTTCCGGAACCAGCGGCAGGTGGAATCCTTCTCGTCGGTTCACTCCTCGTGATGACCTTCAGCCTGTTGTTGATGGTCAAAGTTCTCAACTCGCTCATCAAAGGCCCGATGGCCCGCATAGTCCGCAAAGCCGTCAGCGCAGACTTCCCCGGCTGTTTCAGGTACTTTACCGGGTACGTGGCCCTCATTGTGGGCGCCGGCATCACCGTTATCTTCCAGAGCAGCTCCGTCTTCACATCCACTCTCACCCCGCTTGTCGGAATCGGTGTGATCACGGTTGAGCGCGTCTACCCACTGACCCTTGGCTCCAACATCGGAACGACTGTGACGAGCGTCTTGGCGGCGTTGGCTGGAGACCCTTCCAAGATTCAGGACACGATGCAGATGTCGTTCTGCCACCTGTTCTTCAACATCACTGGCATCCTCATCTATTACCCCATTCCTTTCATGCGGGTACCGATCAAAATCGCCAAAATACTCGGAAACACAACGGCTAAATATCGATGGTTCGCTATCTTCTACCTAATAACAATGTTCCTCCTCTTTCCCCTTATCGTCTTTGGTCTTTCGATGGCCGGATGGTATGTCCTGGCGGCCGTCGGGATTCTCTTCCTCATTCTAGTCGCCTTCGTCATCGTCGTCAACGTTCTCCAGAAAAAGAAACCGCTCTGGCTGGTACGTCCTCTCCGAACCTGGAACTGGCTTCCAAAACCGTTAAGGTCTCTGGAGCCATACGACCGAGTCCTCACCATCTGCTGTCGCTCGAAGAAGTGCTGCGGTGGCAAGTGCTATAAAGACCCCGAAGGATCGCACTCCTCTGAATCGGACTCAGAGACTGATAGGTCAGCAGAATCTACAGGCGAACTAAAGGACCTTGACCTGGAGGTCATTGTGGATTGCGACAAGAGCGAAGGAACAGATAACCCGGTCTATGAAAAAGATATGGAAGATGACTGTGAAAACTGTGAAAGTGCGAAACTATAACAGTGAATATAGCAACATATGTATTGCCTGTTACTCTGTATATAACTCAGAAAACTTTAATCCTGCATTGTAGATATCTTGAAACAACTTTCGTTATCATCACTGTACCATACTCATCATCGTCATCATGATCATCATCATGATCATCATCCCTATTAACTGCAACAACAGCTTAGTCAATGCTTGTCTAATTGATGTACATATGAACTTGTTTGTCTAAATGACCTACATTTAGACATGTTCTGCACCGTGCACGTAGGCCTACTGTACCAGGAAGGAATAACTCGTAGCCTTGTGCTACTAAATTGCAGTTAAACCTGAGCTGTTATTGCCGTGCTAAGTTATTTTCGACTAGTAAGAGCAACAACGTGAAAGAAACCCCACACTGTTATCCAGATGCGTTCACCTAGTAGCAAGTCGTACAAGAGTAGACCAATGATGTCGAAAAAGTGTAATAACTTGATTAATGCGTGGTTCAAGGCTCAAGAGAAGTCGAGAAGCATGAGAACGGTGAGATGAAAGAAAAGGGAAGAATGATCAGAGCGAAAGTAAGAGGGAATAATAGGAGAGTAAAATAATGGTGTATGAGGTGGTGGTTATGGCCGTACAGTACGACAAGAACAAAGAAACTGAGAATGAGACGGGAATACTAGAACTACTCTGAAAACAACATTTTTAGCAATTCATCACCACACTTGGCGCTGCGCTTGTCACTGACACTTAGTGAGCCCCTCTTCTGGTACCATTGTTAGGTGTCCGAAACGAAAAATGACTGCAAAGAATAGCAGATGGAATGTTCCGCTTTAGATTTGACATTTTAAAGCAACTCGAGATCTGAATATCATAATGACTTAATCGTGTGAATATAACTCAGGGCAAAGTAGAATTATAAAGATGTAAAGCCTTTATAAGGGTTACTGTAGAATGTGAAATAAACAGCTGTTCACTGAAACGAGTTTGTGTTTGACTAATACTGTAGCTAATAAAAACTATGTGTACTGCTACTCTTCCTACTTTTCAGCCTATTACCTTACAAGTCCCAGTACCACATTATTCCTGTCGAAACTATTGTCTAAGGCTCTTCCTATTGGTATTGTTACTGTCACTAGTAGCCTACACCTACTGATCATTACTATATTGAATATTGCATCACGCGCAAACTGCTCACTTCTTTAATAGAGCCGTTATAATAATGTTCAAGCAATATTAAAAGCAGTTGGAGTGAAATAGCAAGCATAACTCATTATTCATAGAAAACCCAGAAGAAATCCGTTTGATAACGGGAACTAGAACCCAGGCTTAAGTTGGTATGCAAAAGGTTGAAGCTTATGCATGAATGACTTCAAAGAAATGACAGAACTTATTGCATTGGGATACGAATTTCAAAGCCTTGTTTTCAGCGTCTGACAAAGCTGCAGAGTCAAACAGCTTTCATGCGTGGAGACATCAAGAGTCAGCATCAATTCATCAAGTACTATACCTCTTTTTGTGTCGGGTGAGCATGAAAGTAAAAAGGTTGGTTTAGGTTTAGGTTTAAGACCTTGTAAACCGTAAAGCAGATTTTGAAACGAATTATTTGCTCAATAGGCAGCCAGAACAGTTAATGCAGAATGGGCTTAATATGCTGAAAGAAGGGTTCCTTGTTATGAACCTGGCAAGAGAGTTTTTAACCATTTGTAGTTTAAGCAGATCTCCTCTCGTAATACCAATGTGAAACGTGTTCCAGTAGTCAAGTTTGCTGAAAACCAAAGTATCAGACAGTTAATTAAAACAGTATATGAGACTGATAATGCCCGAATATGGTTAGAAAATGCTGGAATCAGGCACCCTTTCCAAACCGTGCGAATTCGATGCCGTACCAAGTTAGTCGCCTAACTGAATGGGTGCAAGCCAATCAAATATGCGAATTTTTGGAGTTTGCCAAAAAATAGAAATACAGTTCTGGACGGATTCAGAAGAAGTTATAACGAGCCAAAAAAGGTAAGAAAAATGTAGAGCAAGACTGCGATAGATGGACACTACAAATTAGGAGATAACTAATTAACATTACGAGAAGGGCAGGACTTGCGAAATGACAGAGCACAATGGAGATAATTTATTCGTAATAATCGCCGATGAATAGCTGACATCATCATCAGGACTGATGATGAGGTTTAGAAGGTCCTAAACCAACCGACCTATCTTTTTTATTCACCCGACACAAAAAGAGCTATAGTACTTGATGAATTGATGCTGACTCTTGATGTCTCCACGCACGAAAGCTGTTGTGGGGCGCGGTGTTGTAGGGGTATACGCTATGTTCGGTGCCTTGCAGCCGGAGGGTTGCGGGTTCGAATCCACCTCAAGCCGCCGCGTAGGGACCCTGGAAATTGCATGATTTTCTTAGACTCAGAATAGGCTGTACAACCACTTCTAGCCACTTCAGAGCAGTCTGTAAGTCAGGTGGGCCAACAGTTGACGAGCTTTTCTGTACCGACGAGCACTTCAAATCAAGCAATGATCCTACCAAGCAATGGTCCTATAGAACTTAATAAATTATTACATCGGCGCACTTACATGTGCGCTAACGGCTATGATGATAAAAATAAGTATCTCGAAGACTTCTGTACCACCGAAAATCATTTACATTTTACAGATATGAATTGTTGCAACAGCTAACGCGGTCATCAGTTCGACAGAAACAGATAAACGCAACTAGGCAATATGCGCTACATATTTTGTTTCTTAGATCAAACGTGAGCATAATTAACCTTTGGGATTCAAGATGGCGACCGCGATATATCCGAATTCGCGTTATATCGACGCGTGTTATAACGAGGGTTCGGCGTAATTTATAGAATCATGCAAGGACAATTTGACAGTTTTAGAGCATTTGTTGGCCAAGAGGCTACGTAAATCTCCGACAAGAAGTGGACGAAAAACAGAGTTGGTGTAATTATGTAAAACACGCCGCGATGTTAAATCTCTATATGGCTCTATTTGCATATATATGCATATGCACATACGAATATATATATATAAATAAATTATACACTGTTACATGAAGCAATTACAGATACATTTATGCAATTATGTATCATCTTGTCTTTGGTTCTTCGATCATTCATCGATGGTTAACAACCGGCTGCTCTTGAGACGTTGACCATGAGTGTAGTCTGGCGATCACTGGTGGATGATCTTAATGGGTGGAAAGCGTTTCACTCATGCTCACACTCCGACATTTCATGGACGTCCTCGTGACTGCCCATGAGGCCAGCTGCCGGGCAGACAGCGAGGCCCTGAGGGGTGCCTGTCGTTGGTCTTGGACCTTATAAAAGCTTCCACTGTTCTAGGTTGATCCGCAGTGGCGTCGAAAGTCTTTGACTATCGACAGACTGACTTGCCAGTTGGGAAAAGCTCCTCAAAGATTGTTTAAATTCTAGAACAGACATGGAAGAGGTGAGTTGCAGCATCGAAACGCTGACTGACTGACTTTCTGACTGGCTGGTTAACAGACTGACTGATTCTCTGAGTTAGAAAAATTATTAAATAACTGGCTGATTGCACAACTCACTAGTGTCTAGATTATGTAATTTGCTTCCTAATCAACTTCCGATCTTAGTACTCAATCCCACCTCGACAGGGCTGCATGGTCAGCGCAGTAAGACTTCTTTTTTGGCCACCGTTAGCTTCACGTGCAGCAGTACTGGCGACATACAGCAATAAATAAACGTCTGGAAAATGTATCAGAAAAAGCAAAAGTTCAAGGATGGGCAAAGAATGTTAGGAGTTGTAAAGCTTCTACAGGTTTAGTAAAAACGCTATATAAACATTAAGGATTCAGGTACAACACATTACAGTTATAAACCATCGGGAATTGGTTCAGGTGGCGATCCAGACATCGACGATAAAGGCAGAAGAAGAGTTCGCTGGAAATGGAAGCTCAATGGCCAGTAGCAGCTCTGCGAGTGCCCTTGGGGACGTCGAAGAGGTTCCAAAGAAGGAACTTCCTCCACCCTATCCAGAGGTCGAGGTCGTCAATGTGGAAGATGTGAAGAGCGTATCAGAGGCTGCCTTTGATCCGTGGGATATCGTCGAAGGTGTGGACACTGGAATCAAGTGGAAAGGTAAGGATCTGAATCCGACTCCCCTTGCTATGTTTAAGTAATGCTCTCTTCCGGTAAGAATTTACGGGGGCACTTTTGACTAGTTTTCTTATTGTTTTTCTCTCCACAGTTAACCCGTTTTTGCCCAGTGTTCCATTATTGGAACATTTTGCAAATACTTTACTTACTTGTAATTTAGCGCTATATAGGGCCTAGTGAATATAATTCATCACCTGCCATTGTAAACAGTATTTCTAAGATATATCTATCAACAAATTATTATTTTGAATAACTAATAGTTATGAGATACGGTCTTTATGAGCAATTTTGTGTTAAAAAAATTTCGACGAATTTCGACGAAAAGGTACATATATAAATAAAATTAATATAAATAAAGATCTTTTTAGAAGTTGCTGTTTTTGGTACTCTAATACCACTTATATTTCATGATAATTTTAATTAGTTTTTAGGACGAACTTTACTTTGGACTTTTTGCAATTATATTGTATGTTCCATTATTGGAACACTGGGCATATATGGGTGCAAAATTTTCTCGTTACGGCATATCGCTCTAGGCTCTTATATTGCATTTCACAATGAAATTTAGCTTGGTTTAGCGAACTTACTCGCATATAAAGATAAGTTTTTTGATTTTGCATCATCATCCATACATACATACATGCATGCATACATACATACATACATGCTTACATACATACATACATACAGACATACATGCATACATTCATACATAAATACATACATGGCATGCACACCAGAGCGAAGAAGATAGTGCTGATGAAAAAACTGGTGAAACCCAGTGGCGGCACCAGGATTTCAGGTTGGGGGGCTAAAGCTCAAAAACGTTCCCTTTTTTCCCTCCTCGCTGTGATTTGCAGTGATTTCCCACTTTGGGGGGGGGGCTGAGCCGCAGTTAGGGGGGCTAAGCACCCCCTAGCCCCTTCCACGCCGCCACTGGTGAAACCCTGAACATTCTGAGCGAACGATAGGTTTCAAGGATTTGGTTCCAAATGTCAGTGTGATTCTGGCCGGCATTCCCTTCCACGATAATTTTCTTCGCTTGTTTGCAGGGAAAATGGTCATTTTTGTGATATTTTTCTGTTCTTTGTCTGAACTTAGACACATGTATACTGAATATGGGCCCCAACTCTTTCTATACAGCATTGTGATAGCAGCTAGAACAAATGTGCTAGGTAACTTCACTTGAAATAATCATTGCTGTACTTGATAATGTTGGCGTGG